>JARBWK010000002.1:40019559-40476154 GCA_030556195.1 Anolis apletophallus | reverse complement strand
TCCAACAACGCAACACAAAGAGTGTAGACAATATATAGAAATAGCAAAAGTGTTTTTTGAGATTCAATAGTGATAATACACATTCATAAACATAAACATCAGGGTATCAGATTAGACAGATTCATGGATACCAAGGGACTCAGGAGTTACTAGGCATGGTTTTGAACCCAAAAATGGCGATTCTAAAATCAAATGGGGGATTTTTTTATTAGTAAAGAAAGACTTACAAAAAATTTCAAAAATTTCTAAAATGTAACTTAATTACTAACGAAATTCGTTAGTAGTTCGTATGCCAGAGCATGCGCATTCCAGGTGGTTTTGGCCTACAACTCCCAGAAATCCTAACAGCTGGTAAATTGGCTGGGATTTCTAGGAGTTGTAGGCCAAAACTTGAATAAATCACACTGAATTCTAGATGGGACTCTCCAAATAGGAAGGAGGGAGGGAGTGAGGAATGGTGGAGTTGAAGTCCAAAACACCTACCTGGAGGGCTGAAGTTGGCCCCTGCGATGGGGCAAGGCAGAGCAACGGGAAGAGAAGGGGAGGGGGAGAAGCATCTGAGAGGCGCAGTGAGAGAGGAGGAGAAGGGAGCGTGTGTGTGTGTGAGAGAGAAGTTGGCCCCTGCGATGGGGCAAGACAGAGCAACGGGGAAGAGAAGGGAGGGGGGAGAAGCATCTGAGAGAGCGCAGGAGAGAGAGGAGGAGAAGCGTGTGTGTGAGAGAAGTTGGCCCCTGCGATGGGGCAAGGCAGAGCAACGGGAAGAGAAGGGAGGGGGGAGAAGCTGAGAGAGCGCAGGGCGAGAGAGGAGGAGAAGCGTGTGTGTGAGAAGTTGGCCCCTGCGATGGGGCAAGGCAGAGCAACGGGGAAGAGAAGGGAGGGGGGAGAAGCATCTGAGAGAGCGCAGGGAGAGAGAGGAGGAGAAGCGTGTGTGTGTGTGAGAGAGAAGTTGGCCCCTGCGATGGGGCAAGGTAGAGCAACATTGAAGAGAAGGGAGGGGGGAGAAGCATGTGAGAGAGCGCAGGGAGAGAGAGGGAGGAGAAGTGTGTGTGTGTGTGTGTGTGAAGTTGGCCCCTGCGATGGGGCAAGGCAGAGCAACGGGGAAGAGAAGGGGGGGGGAGAAGCATCTGAGAGAGCGCAGGGAGAGAGAGGAGGAGAAGCGTGTGTGTGTGAGAGAGAGAAGTTGGCCCCTGCGATGGGGCAAGGCAGAGCAACAGGGAAGAGAAGGGAGGGGGAGAAGCATCTGAGAGAGCGCAGGGAGAGAGAGGAGGAGAAGTGTGTGTGTGAGAGAGAGAAGTTGGCCCCTGCGATGGGGCAAGGCAGAGCAACGGGGAAGAGAAGGGAGGGGGGAGAAGCATCTGAGAGAGCGCAGGGAGAGAGAGGAGGAGAAGCGTGTGTGTGTGAGAGAGAGAAGTTGGCCCCTGCGATGGGGCAAGGCAGAGCAACGGGGAAGAGAAAGGAGGGGGGAGAAGGGAGAGGACTACACTTTCCAGAATGCATTGCCTAGCAGCAGCGTCACTTCCAGTTCCCCATAGAAATGCGGGAAAAAGAAGAAGCTGAATGAAGGCGGGAAGGAAATGAGGGGGAGAAGACAGGGAGAAGTGAGTACGTAGTACAATAATTAAGAATTTATTACGATCATAACGCAAATTGTTGGCCTCAAAGGACCGTAAAGAAAGTCTACTTCCTGGTTAGCTGCCGTGATGCGTATAAACTAGAAAGTCCCATTACATACGAATCACTTACGATTTCTTTTGATTTTCACAAGCCAACGGGTTGTGCCCAAGCCAAGCGGGTAGGCTCTCCTTCAAGGGAGAGCTGGCAAGCCGTATAGATGGTTTCAGCGGATTGATGAGTCAAAGAGTTGTTTGCAGGCAGAGCCCAGGAGCGATTTCAATTCGGATTAATGATGATTAAGGATGAAAATTATTGCTGGGCTGCCTTGGTATATCCATGGATATACCAAGGCAGCCCAGCAATAATTTTCATCTTTAATCCGAATTGAAATCGCTCCTGGGCTCTGCCTGCAAACAACTCTTTGACTCATCAATCCGCTGAAACCATCTATACGGCTTGCCAGCTCTCCCTTGGAAGGAGAGCCTACCCGCTGGGCTTGGGCACAACCCGTTGGCTTGTGCTCCTCCTCCCCTTTATTCTCTTACCTGAAATCCACTCTCACTCAATGAACCCTTGAACTTTTTCCCTTGAATCCGAAGTATCTTGGACATTGACTGATGCCATTGGCGTATGGGGTAGGAGCCCACGGCGGGCATGCTTGACATGTATATTCCTATGTTAATACCCTGATGTTTATGTTTATGAATGTGTATTATCACTATTGAATCTCAAAAACACTTTTGTTATTTCTATATATTGTCTACACTCTTTGTGTTGCGTTGCTTTATAGCAACTCCCTCTCTGTTGTATACAGAGTAGTCAACAACCATCATGTCAGACCACACAGAGAAGCCACTGAAATCCACAATCATGTGGACAATTTCAACAGAAAGGAGGAAACCATGAAAATGAACAAAATCTGGCTACCAGTATTTTTTAAAAACTCTAAAATCAGAACTGTAAATAAAGAACAACACTCAAACACAGGGGAACTCCAGACAAGAATAAATCAGGGCCAGCTAACACCTCCCAACAAAGGATACCCCATGTAGCTATCAGCCAGACTTTGAAGCTACAAGGCCATTAAATGCTAATCAAGGTGGCCAGTTGCAACAGTCACCCTTGCCTCAAGCAGACAGGAGTTTATTCTCCCACGCTGGACATTCCACAGATATATAAACCCCTAGTTTCCAAAGACCTCACCATTTCTGAGGATGCATGCCATAGATGTGGATGAAATGTCAGGAGTGAATGGTTCTGGAACATGGCTATACAGCCTGGAAAACTCCCAGCAACCCAGTACTTCTCTGCTTTTTTCAAAGTGTAATTTTTTATTGGAAGTTCCAAATTATTTGACAACATTATACAAATATGAATTATGCTTAATAAGAGGTTGCATGTGTTAGTAGATGGAAGAATAACACTAAAAGCAACAATAGGAAAATGCCAGGCTACCCATAAGAATATTAAGAATGTTTCTGTCAACTAGTGAAAATGAGGAGGAGGGGTATAAGGCAACAGATCTAAATGACTGACACTTCATGGTGGTTTCATATTGTTTGTGTTTCAGTAATCTTTCATCGCTTTAATAAACCTTAGGCATTCCTTGTCCAGGTCAAAAGAGCAACACTGCTTAGGAAAGGCATTCAGTAAAACATAGAGAAATATACTAAGCTAATCTTTGGGAAGTCTTCTTTCCAGCATTTACCTAGAGATAAATATCAAGTTTCTTTCTGCTTCTCTTGGCTTTCTTACTCACCACATGACATTCCAGAGTTTTCCTTTTTCATGGATTGGTTATAAGAAGACAGCAGCACTTTTCAGAATAGGAAGGACAGGATGCATTTTTATTGGCTGAAAAATCACCAGCAGTATATCTTATAGGGCTTAAGCTGCAAAATGTAAAGCAGGGAGTTGTATATTCAGGGCCCAATGAGGCAATCATGGCAGATAGGATATTTAATACACAACACATTGAGCTGTGGTAATAGTCCCACTGGTTTATGATCTCAGATTGAGGGTTCGTGGTAATAAGAAATCTATCATCAGGAAATTTGAACAATTCAAATTTCTGGGGAACCCACAGTATGTGAGTCATCATGCAATCATCATTTTCACAAGAGAATAATACACTTTTTTCCCTAGCAGTAATATGCAAAATATTATTCAAAGTGTGAGAGAAAGCAATGGGAACTCAGACTTGGATTCCTACCATGGGATGCCAGGAATTAATCCATTAAACAGATTAAAATTATGTGCAATCAGATGTTTTAGGTGGCACCGGATTTGGGGACATTTGTGTGTGTGTGTGTGTGTGTTACACCACTACAACAACCAGCTAGCACTCTTCTATGAAGTTTCAAGAATTCTGTCTCTTGAAGAAAAGATTCTAAACTTAGAGGGGTGTGGTGTACGAGTAGGTTGGCATGCTTATATATGGTATAAAAAAGAGAAAAAGGAAAATAATTTTGGCAACCACTTTGTCAGATCAGCCTTATTGAAAACTTAGCAAAAATATAAAAAAATACTTTTATACGAAACCCCCTATGGATTTCTCCAATGGAGGCCAACCAAAGGAGGCTATTAGGTTGGCAAATATGGCCCACATATAAAGATATCTTAATGAAAAATACGGCAGAGTTAAAATCTCATAAAGAATTGAAAAAATCATTAAAAATATATCATGGTTACATTACTTACAAATTTAAGAGTATTATCATAAAGACAAAAGAATGGATTTAACCTAGAAGAAGGAACATAGAACAAAAATTGCAAGCAAAGAAAAAAATAACAAACATTTATAACAGATTATTAAATTGGGCAACAGAAACTGAAGTACTAAAACAATATATGATTAAATAGGCAGAAAATCCACTTCAGGGAGTGGGAACAGATTTGGAATAAAAAACTGAAATATACATATGCATCGGACTTGAAATAAAATTGGTTAAAAATGTTCCATAGGTGGTATATTACACCAAAGAAAATAGTCTTGATGTACAAAAACACATCAAACAAATGTTGGAAATGTCATGAACAGGAGGGGACTCTTTTTCACATGTGGTGGACTTGCAAGAGTGCTAATAAGTATTGGACAAAGATACATGAAGAATCACAGAAAGTGCTGAACAGGAAATTTAAGAAGCCAGAATATTATTTACTGGGAATTATGAACTCAGAGCTCAGTCTTCACAAGAATACAGATAGAATATTTACATATATGGTAACTGCAGCAAGAATTTCTTTTGCAAAACTATGGAAACAAGAAAAAGTCCCGGATATAGAGGACTGGACTAATAAACTTAAGGAAATAAAAGATATGAACAAATTAACTTTTTGCTAAAGAGAAATGAAGGTAGACCAATAAAAAGAACAAATTGGGACCTCTTGATTGACTACGAAAAAGATGATAAATAGAAAAGTTTAACAAAATAAATTTAGGGGCGGGAGAGCAATTAGAGACATGAATTAAGTTTTTTTTAGACACAAGCTTGGAATGGAAGTCACAGTGTCTTTTTTTCTTTTTCGATTTTCAATTTTTTCTTTTTTTCTTTTTTTCTTTTCTTTTTCCTATTTTTTCTTCTCTTGAGTTTTTTCCTACTTTCCTATACATATATTGTTCCCACTCTTTCCTTGAGATTATCTATGTTATATATGTTTTAAAATTTTAAAAATTGGGGGGGGAAAGAATTCTGTCTTTTTCATTGGTCAAATGGGTGTGTATTCCAACTCTTTCTATAGAGTAAAGGTGACCATGTTACCACAGCATTGCCAAATTTGTCATGGCATGTTACCCAATATCCCAAATGTACATTCACTGTAAAACAAGGGCCATTGTTTTAAGTTGAAAGGATGGTCGTCCTGGTATGGCTAGGAATTCAATCATGGGAGCATGTTATGCCACAAAAAATGTGGCCCTGGATGTGGTCCATGGATATGTGTTAGTCACTCTAGTTTTAACCACTTTTTGACGTTTTGATTATTTTTTAATTGACCCTCCATCCTCCCCATTGCCAATTTCAATTTCAAATTAACTCCTTTCCCCCTTAACTCTCTTTGAACCCTTCCACTCAGCCCTATATCCCAGAATATCAAGGAGAAAATCCCACAATATCTGCTTTGAACTGGGTTATCAGTGTCCACATTCAGATAATGTGCGATTTTCTGCCTTGATATTCTGGGATACAGGGCTGTGTGGAAGGGCCCTTTATGTAATTCATCCCTAACTGCCTTGGAACTCTCAGACCCCTTCTACACTGCCATATAATCCAGGCTATCAAATCTGCTTTGAACTGGATTATATGAGTCTACATTACTGAACTGAACTGAACTGACTTTATTATTTCTGAGTCGCCCTCCACGTTAGTGCTCCGGGCGACTTACACACAGCAATTCAAACAATTAAAATATTAAAATTAGATTAAAATATTCAGGAGTTAAATGCAGGAGCCAGGCTCAGGTGTAGCGGATATCTGGAGTCAGAAATTCCCAGGCAAATACTTCTCTCAGGCGGCAACTTTCGTGTGGGCACAGGAACGAAGGACGCAACAATTGATACTGGTCCAAATGAAGCCAATTTATTGATACATCAGCTGACGGAGTCTGCCTAGCATAAGACTGCCATGGCAGAGCCCCGAACAAGACCCAGCATTCAAATTTTATACATTCAATGGCTGCAAACCCCTGGCCCCGCCCATCTTCATAACTTGCAATAGGCTGGCATTCATGAAACCACATTTCATTACCCAATTAAACAAAGCACTGTTCAGCATTACATTTCTATTTGCTAAGAGCTGTGTCGCAGCATTAATTCTTTATTTCCATTGTTCTATGTTATTGCCTTATGAGCAAAGTGTTCTTGAATTGCAACATTTCTATGCCGTGCCTCTTATTCTCGTCTCTGGCTGCTAGCATGATTTCTGGCAAGCTATCTAGCTATACTAAGGCCAGTTATTCTAAACCCTTGCTGCACATCACTCTCCTCTGACATCACTTCTGCTAAAAGCATCAGTTCTGCTTTATTCCTTACTTTTTTTCTTGTAAATGATTCCTGGCTATCAAATCATTTACACAACATGCTTTTACCACTCAGAGTGTGCTCCAATCCACCTGCCAATCTCGTCTCCCTCCTGTTTTCACACTTTTGACTATTCTTACTGACTTTATCACTGCAAAGGAGCAATATCTTAAAAACAATGGCAAACAACAAAATGATTGTTACAGAACAGAAAATCACAAGAATTAGCATTACTAAAGATTTTAACCATTTCACATTTGGCAAATTATGAGATTGTATTTAGCAGTTGTCTTTTGTTCATTGCACAAATTCCTCCTTTGTTGTCAACAGTTAATTTAAGGCCATTTCTGCTGTATCTCCGTTTGACTTAACTCTTCAGCTTCAGTGGCACCGACAGATGGGCCTCACAATGCTCTTCTGATTGCCCTGGGCTATTATTCCTGGGTATGACCCTAAAAACAGGATCTCAGTGGTGGCTCCGGCTTCTACCCTTTGGGGCTTTTGGTGTCAGACATTTGATCCTTAGTGGTCACTGCGTCATCACACCCAGCACCCACTCCTCCGGCTGGAACCCCCTTCTTCTGCCTCTCTCTGGGTTCCTTTGATAATTCACACTGGTAGGGTTAGAAAGCCCACACCAACACACTGATACCTCCCAGGATGATAGCTATTCGCCCATTTGACAAAGGAGAACTCCAAGTTAGGGCCTCTTTATCTGCCAACTTGAACAGATGCTGTCACCGGTGTATTCATTTATCTCAAACAAAGGTCAGTTAGGATACAGCTCTCTCTCTCTCATGTCAGACAGATTTTGAGTCTTGACATAACTGAAGTTGTGGCCTTTGCATAAATAGTGATCTGTGCAATGAGTTTAACTTTCGAAACAAAGTGTAATTGGGTTCCTCCAGCACTGCTGAGGACATTAAATTTGTTAACTGCAATCCTCCAAGCGTTATTTGAGGATCCTTGCTTTTTAAAGGTAGGGATGAGAATGACCCTACTGTTTCTTTTATGCATGTATCAATGTACTATCTGAAACATGTGTTGTATCTGTATCTTGATCCAATTGCCCTGCGTTGGACTATGGTCAGTCCCAATAACACATTTTACTGATCAGCCTTATCACTTCTGCTCTCTGGTGGAGGCCTACAAAGGATCGTCTTACACCACCAGCAGAGCCAAAACAAACAAAACTATACAATACACAGAAAAACCCAAAACTGGCACCCCCAGTCCCAAGGTCATGTCTTTGGGCGACTCTCGGACGACTATCCTCCTCTTCGGGGGCTTCGATCAGCCTGTCCCCAGGAGAGTGGCCCCCACGATGCTGACTCTCCTTTTCCTTTGGACCTCCTTTTTTAGGCGCGCCTGCCGGAACTTTGGTCAGGCATATCTTTCTGGTCATCGTCCACCTGGATAATAACATCTCTGCCATCCAATGGCTTATTTCCATCTGTATCTCTTTGGATTTCGATATATAGGTCCAAGGCCTTAATCTCTTCGCTTGGGGACAGGAAAACATCATATCACATCACACTGCCCTTTTTACTTCAATCTCAATGGGCCAAGTCTCCATTTTGTTTAGTTTGTTTGTTTTAATACCACATAATATCACCTGGGGAGACAGAAATACAGAACAGTAACAGGGAAACACAGCACATCATTTTAAACAAATAGAAACCACTTGGAACCAATACTTGCACCTCTTTTCATTTTCCTTTCTTTTCAGCTCTGTGGAATCTCTCTGTAATGGTTTTTCATATCTCAATTCATAAATAACAATCTCAAACAGTGTAGGTGCATATCTAATCTTTTAACAATATCATAAGAAGAATTTGGATTTCATTCAAATCAGTTTCTTGACACATTTTCGCTAAAGTTTCTTACAATGTCCCATTCCAAGTCACCCCTAGGGTATGGAATCCTCCAATGAACAATACCTGGACCATTTGCAACCAACATATCCACAGTCCTGAGCTTGCAATCTTTTGGCAATTGAATTTTTATCAATTGGTAGATGGTATCTCTCTCCCATTCCATTGTAATGGGGCGTGGCATCCAGCTGTGAAAGACATCCTCTTCATCTCCTTTTTAAAGACACGATTCTGAACACTTGACTAAAAGGGCACAAACAAATTAATCTCTTATCAAACTAACAGTCCGAACTAAATAGTGGTAATGATCACTTTAACAATTCAACAAAAGAAATCATTTAACTTGAAAAGGATATAGCCTTCAGTACAATCTCAAGCAGGTCCGGCCTTGGTTATTTTAGGCTCAGATGGCCATTCACACATCCACTCATGTCCAACCTTTATCTCTTTTGATCTCTGGCATAGAAAACAGTCTCAATCACCCTTGATTGAAGAAATAAGTCTATTAGATTCCAAGTAAGATGAGGAAAATATCTATATTCTGCAATCTGTAGTCTCTGAAATAAGTCTCTGTATAAGAAGGCCTGTAAATAAAGTCACTCATCCGGCCAATTCTCATTTTTTATTATGCTTTCCAGCTGGCTGTGGTTGGATATCAATTTATAAGCAGGGTTCCACATAATTTCCAGGCCTGAGACCTGAAAAGCAAAGATAGTGAAGAGAGAAGGGGGAGAGAGAGAGGGAGGGGAGCTAATTACCCAGCCGCAGGATCCTCCTCTGATTTCCATCGATATCACATCTTTTGCTTTCACAATCACTCACTTCCCGCCAATTTCCACCTTTTTGAACAACCTCCATGGTTTTTCCTCCACATCCACATAACAATCTCCACGGTTTATCTCACATTTCTCTGTCCATCTGCTTCAAAAATCATTCGACATATTTGTTTCCATCATGACATCATATTCCATTTAATTTACTTTCCCAAGGACACTAGGTGTCGCTGTTGTCCAACCAAGGGGGAGGGGTCCTTGCCCTCCGGACACTTCCAGTGCAGGCTATCCAGCCCAAATCTCCTCTTTTGCCTCTGACATGTACACCAAAAATCAAGTCTAGGGTTGTCCTCATAAGATTTTTTTTTCAAAATGTCATTCATCATTTCAATAAAAGTTGCTGGGAAAATCTCTTATCTTATAAAATTTTGAAATGTCATAACCTTCAAGAGTAAATGTCTATCAATCAATGTCTCAGTCTATGTATAGGCACGAGGCAAAGGCGTTCATGGTGTCCTTTCTCACATTGCAACATTTGGAAAACAATAGGGTTCCTTCTCACATCTCATCCTGGCTCTCCTTTTTTTATCCCTGGAACATTCCGTTCCCAAGCCCTGGCGCAGCGCCAATGAGTAAAATCTCACATATTTACAAGTAAATATTCATTCTCCACATAGGCACAGAGTGAAGTAGGATTTTTACATAAATAAGCAAATATTCATTTTTCCAGAATCATTCATACCCACAGATATGCTTGTTAGTGATTAATCCCCCTCATTCATACACAGAGAGAAACCCCATTCACACACACGTTGGTGTATTAATTAAGAAATGCATATGCTTAGAGAAACACTGTTCTAGCATTGATTGAGTTAAACTACACAGAGTCTCGCGAGACAGGTTATCTAGTCTTGACGAATCACCCGCCATTTTTTGTGAATATCATAAAAAATGAAACATCAGCTTTTGAATGGCCCCAAAAGATCTTCATTATACTGGCATTCTTTCCTGCCACACATGCATTTCTCATGGTAAAATATCCATTACATCATTTTTCTTACAGTTTTAAAACACAGTTTTATACATCTCGTCCCTATGAATTCGTTTTGTATACATAACATATAACATTTAACATTTTATATAAGGCATTTCAATAATATGCAGTCTCATTTCTTAGACTCTTATGTACAAGGTCGAACAACCCCTCTTCCTGCCAACTTTCCTTCTCTATCCGTTATCAGCATTCTAGGTACATTCTACTCTTCTGCACAGAGGGAGTTTCTTTCTTTCAAAACTAAATACAGTCCTTTGCCTTGACTTAATCAGACACATAAAACAATTCACACTTTTAACAATTCCACAGCACTTCCTTTGAACAAACATTTACTAGCTCATACACACACAGGATTTTTATTTTTATTTTCCTCTGCCTGACAAGAAAGGCCAATCCTTTCTCCCTTGCCTTTGCTTTCCATGCACGTGCCCTGCTGGCACCTTTTATCCACCACACCTCCTTCTTTTACTACCCCTTTCCCGAACCTGTCAACATTCTCCACCACACAACTCAAGGGCGTCCCTTGTTTTCCTCGGAACTCCCACCACCCATTTCTCTATGGCTGGGGACACTTCAGTGCTTGCCCCCCCCCCCAAATGGCGTGTGTGTTCCCTAAGTGTTACCTTAAACACTATACTTGCGATTCCTGTATACTTCAGGAGTCGTTCCTCAGGCCTTTGTGCCGGATTGCTCACTAGACGCTGGAACCCAGCACCCCCGGTCTTCTCTTTGCGTGCTTTTTTTGTGCCGGATTGCTCACTAGGCGCAGTTTGACCCTCTGCACCCCCGGTCTTCCCTCTTCCTTGGCTTCACTGGCCGTATATTATAATTGCGGTCCTCGGGTCAGTAAGCAGTGCCCTGGGGCGAATCAGGCAGCCGGTCGTTTGGGTTGGGGGGGCCCCCTTTTCTCAGCCCTCCTGAGTCGTCCCAGTGCCTCACCTGCGAGCGAGGGCCGTCCTGCCAACAGGATAGCGTCCTCAGCGTTACAGACCCGTCTGGATTGCCTTTTCCATCACGTCGGACTGGTCACCAAGATGTAGCGGATATCTGGAGTCCCAAAATTCCCAGGCAAATACTTCTAACTCTCAGGCGGCGACTTTCGTGCGGGCACAGGAACGAAGGACGCAACAATTGATACTGGTCCAAATGAAGCCAATTTATTGATACATCAGCTAACAGAGTCTGCCTAGCATAAGACTGCCATGGCAGAGCCCCGAACAAGACCCAGCATTCAAGTTTTATACATTCAATGGCTGCAAACCCCTGGCCCCGCCCATCTTCATAACTTGCAATAGGCTGGCATTCATGAAACCACATTTCATTACCCAATTAAACAAAGCACTGTTCAGCATTAATTCTTTATTTCCATTGTTCTATGTTATTGCCTTATGAGCAAAGTGTTCTTGAATTGCAACATTTCTATGCCGTGCCTCTTATTCTCGTCTCTGGCTGCTAGCATGATTTCTGGCAAGCTATCTAGCTATACTAAGGCCAGTTATTCTAAACCCTTGCTGCGCATCACTCTCCTCTGACATCACTTCTGCTAAAAGCATCAATTCTGCTTTACAGGTAGTTGAGTTCCTGGTTCTGCATTAGCCATGGGCTTTCCTAAATAGCCAGGTCTTCAGAGCAGTCAGGAACTGGGGCAGGTCGAGGAGGCTCTCTGGTCCGGTGGCATCGAGTTCCAAAGAACAGGGGTCACAATGGAGAATGATCTCCGTCTCGTGGCCTCCAAGTGGGCCTCTTTCAAGCTCGGGACGCAAAGAAGGTTCTAGTTTGCTGGCCGCGGTATCCTTGAGTAAGCAGGCATCAGCAAGCGGTCTTTCAGATATGTTGGGCCCCGGCCCCGCAGGGCTTTGAAAGCCAAGGTCAAGGTCTTATGTATGGCTCTGTACTCAATGGGCAGCCCGTGCAGACGCTGCAGGGATGGTGTAATGTGGCATCTCATCGATGTTCCTGTGAGAAGCCTGGCGGCCGCGTTCTACACAATCTGGATCCTGCGGGTTAGTGACCGGGGTAGACCCACATATAAGATGTTACAGTAATCCAGCCGTGATGTAACCGTGGCATGGATTACCGTAGCCAGTGCTTCCGTCGGGAGGTAGGGCGCCAGTTGTCTCGCTTGGCGCAAGTGGAAGAAGGCCCTTTTGCTTGTGGAGGCAACCTGGGCCTCCATCGACAATTTGGAGTCCAGGATAACACCAAGGCTCTTTACTGAGGGGGACAGAATCAATGGTTCCCCTTCGAAGGGGGGCAGTGGGAAAGGTGGTTCTGGGCGGCCCGGCCATAAAATCTCCATCTTTGATGGGTTCATTTTGAGTTTGTGGGCGCGGAGCCATTTTGTCACTGCTTCCAGGCCTCGAGTGAAGTTTTCAGGCACCGAAGTTGCGCCAGGCTCCAACTTCAGCAGGAGCTGAATGTCATCGGTGTATTGGTAGCACCCTAGGCCAAAGCTCCGGGCTATACCAGCCAAAGGCCGGACATAGATGTTAAACAACGTTGGTGATAGTATGGCGCCTTGGGGTACTCCGCACTCGAGGAAATATTTCCTGGATGTTTGGCCTAGCCATTCAACTCGCTGACTACGTCCGAGCAGGAAGGAGCTAATCCAAGCTAAAGCTGCTCCTTGTATCCCTATGGTGGCAAGTTGTCGTGCCAGCAGGTCGTGGTCCACCGTGTCGAATGCAGCAGTAAGGTCCAATAATACCAGAACTACTGAGCCTCCCTTGTCCAGTTGGCAGCGGATATCGTCCGAGATGGCTACCAGGATGGTCTCGGTCCCGTGCCCGAGGCGGAACCCTGATTGAAAGGGGTCCAAGCCATCCAAGGTCTCAAGGAAGTTTTGTAGCTGTTCTCAAGGAAGTTTTACCATATACTCCAGTTGAAAGCAGATAATCTGGATTTTGTATGGCAGTGTACAAAGGGCCTAGGTGTGTTGCATTCACATTCCCTCAAAAATTTAAGCCCCTTCTCACTGCCATATAAAATCCAGATTATATCTGATTTGAACTGGATTATATGGTAGTGTTGGCTCATATAATCTAGTTCAAAGCAGATAGTGTGGATTATCTGCTTTGATAATCTGGATTATATGGCAGTGTAGAAGAGGTCTTAGTATCCTTTCCTAGCTTTACATTTTAGAACAGGGGTTTCCTATTGGATTCTCACAATCAAGTCCTATCATTTTTATCTGCTTTGGCTTTTTTGTAGATATATGCTACATGGTTGGAAAATAAATTTTAAAAATTCTACAGAATTGCAAGCAATAAGAGGAACAGCAGCCTCTTTTGCTGAGCTGGATTCTATAAGCAACAGAAATGTGTTAATCCAGGGTCATCTTTCTTATTTTATTTTTGTTAAAATCACATTTTTCAAGGAAAATGAGTTTAAATTCTGAGAAGTGAACATCTGGATTAAATAATCAGGTTATGAATGTATGACTGAAGTGAAAATAATAAGAAAAAAATTCAATGTGGTAGAGAAAAGTGTAAACAAAGGACGGTGGTTACATTTTATAGTTATTTTATAGCAAATGAAGCCATCTTGTGGACAAAAGTAGAATGGCAATGTGAGTACACCAGGTGGTGTGTAATATCTCAAAAGTCAGCAGTTCAAATTTACTTTTCGGGAGAGTAGGAGGATCCCATCATATTTTGCCACATGGTGTCTGTGGGTACATCTGCACTGTAGAATTAATGCAGTTTGACATCCTAAGAAGTACTTGTACCGATCTCATCAAACCTGACCAAAATATCATTCACTATATTGTATAGTTGTCCCTCCGTAACCATAGATAGATTCTCCTCTAGCATCACATTTTAAATGAATTGATTTCCTTCCTGTGAACTTTCATTACAGTTTCATTTTCTCTCACACACAAAAGGAAGGAATGCCTATCCTGTAGAGAAAATTGGAGGACACTATTACAGTTTCAGGGAAGGAATAAGGACTTTTAGAGACGGAGACATTAATTTTGTTGCCTATATTCCTTAGATAGGAGCTGACTGGGCTGGCAACTGACTATTACTTCACCAAAGACAATAGGGCAACAACCTGAAACACACCAAAGAGCAGGGAGCTAATTTAAGAGAGCAGGCTACAAGGCACCCACAGTTCTCTCCTCCAGTGCTTCACTACCATTCATCCTACACTGGCACCTGCTCACTTTCCATTAGTATGAGGACTGACTGAAAAGTAATGCCTCCACCTTTTTAACTTCTCAACAAATGGCAGTACTGGTATGTGGCAGGTACTGGCTTATTCAGTAGACTCTCCTCTACAGTTCCATTTTGGCAGAAAGCCAAGCATTGAATGGTTGTGTTGCTAAAGTGCAAAGTATGAAACCCCACGCAGACGGTTGGTCAATGCGACTTAAGCAACGTGCAAGAATTCAACGTCATTGAATTCTTGGCAGCAGAAGGTGTCACCCAAAGGAGATTCATCAGAGAATGCAATCTATTTATGGTGATCGTGTTGATGTGAGTACTGTGCATCGTTGGGCAAGTAAGTTTAAAGATGTTGAGGTGGGAACATCTGGCTTGCATGACAAACAAAGAGTTGGACGTGCTGTAATAGCAACCACTGAGTTTCATAAGCAAAAGGTTGACAGATTGATTCAGGACGATCCTCATATCACTCAGAGAGAAATTTCAAGCATAATCGGCATTTCACAATAACATGTGGGTCACATTATTGCTTTGCTTGGCTATTGGAAGATCTGTGCACAATGGGTACACAGCAGTTGAAGTTCACTATGCTCCTGATGAAAACGTTGAGAGAACTGTGAGACGCTGGTTGCGGAAACAGAGTGTCGACTTCTGCCATTCACATACAATCATAGTGTTGGAAGAGACCACAAGGGCCATCCAGTCCAACCCCCTGCTCTGCAGTAATCCATATACACAATAGAAATGCATGCAGACAACTAGATAGCAGATAACTACAAAGGGTCTTTTAGTGGTGGCATGGCAAAATGTGAGCGTCAACATGTTGGAGTGGTTTGAACATTGGATTATGACTCTGAAGACCAGGGATCAAATTCCCGCTCCGCCACAGAAACCCACATAAATCTCAGAATCTCAAATGCACCCTCCCCCCCGATCAAGTCTTATCAAGAAAACTCATGAAAAGTTTGCTTTATGGCTTTTGAGGATTACCTGTGTAAGGTTGCTGGAATGAAGATGTGAAAACGTTCCTATACCTTGCATGATTATGCAGAAGAAACAATTTCTTAAAGTTGTTTGCTACCTGATGGTAAAATAAGCAGCATCTGCTGAAATACCTTCTTTCACATCCTGGCAAAGGCTGTTAAAGGAATGGTTCAGTATTTAGAATTCTAAGCCAGGGAACTACAAACACCTGGATTCCATAGGATGGAACCATGGCACTTAAAGTGGAATAATAGTGCTATAATTCTGTTGTGTGAAGGGGCCTCAGGGCCTGTGTTGTTACATAGCTGTATGAATGGCTTGTTGCCACATCACATTGACCTTGAGAAGGGTCAGGGACTGTCTGTCTAGCAAAGGGAATCATATATTTAGATCCCCAATCGTCCTATTTCGATTTCTGTCTTCTCATCACATGTTTTCCTCTTCAGTCCCCCGTTGTTGCCTGCGTTCAAACCATCGAACAGAGAATCCTTTTCTCTGCCTTCTCCATATTACTTTTTTTAAAATCAAGGAAACCTTTAATATCAAAAACCAAAATTACTATGGACTTCATCCCATTTGGGGGGGGGGGGGTCAGAACACAATTACTCACCTGTGTTCTGAGCTCCCTCCTTTCAGCATGCTTCATCTCAATTTCAAGGACGAAGGATAACGGGTGAAGGCGGGAAGTAGGCAAATGTCATGTGATGGGCTCTGTGTCTCTTCATCCTTGAAATGGAGATGAAGTGTCCAGGGAAAATCACAACAGGGTGGGGGGCACTCCATGTGGTGAGGTCCTTAGTAGAATATTATTTATTTATTTATTCAAATTTATCCGTCGCCACTCCCGACTGGCTCGGGGCGACTCACATACAATAAAACAACAATTACAAAATCCTGTTAAAACCGTATCATAGAATTAAAACAGTAGGAATGCTTATACATTTTCCATGTGTCATCAAATTACACTGAGACTAACGAATACCTATAGTATCTGCATAGGAAAGGGGTGGACTAGATTGCCCTTGTGGTACTACCAACTCTATGACTCTATGGCTGGACCTACACTGCCATGTAATGCAATTTCAGAATAAAGTTTAGACTCATATAATTCAGTTCAATGCAGTTAGTCTGCATTCTGAAACTGTTTTTATAGGGCAGTGTATTTCCTAACAGCGACTTCTGTCTTCTTTACTTACCACAGAGAATCTGCTGGGGAAAAGTTAAAATAGGGCACAGTGTCTTTGCATCAGTCATGCTAAGAAACATCTAATTGAGAGAAATCAATAAGTCTGTGTTCATTTGAAGAATGGCAGGTAATATAATTTGAGGTCATGTATGTATGTATGAGATTGTGTTATATCTACTTTGCATGCAAATACTAACATAATCCTAAGGACTTGTCTGTTTCAATATACTTTAAGTGTTTAAAACTTGACTGATCCTCATGGCATTTTTGAAAATGAATGCTATTTCTTGATACTTCAGAATAACATGGCTAAGGCTTTCTCCTAGATTAATTTAACCAGATAGTTTGCTGCTTAATTTTGTTGTTACATTTTATGTATTTGCCAAATTTACTGGCTTGATTAAGAGTGTATAGCGTGTCAGATAGATGGAGTACAGTTTTTCCAGCTTCTTACTATTAGTAGTTCAATATGGCCTCCAAAGAAAAAAAGAAATAGTTATTTCCGAAACCAAGAGGAGATTAAAAATCACAAGACGTGTTGTGGAGTAATGTAATTTGTATACATTAAAATCTACTAGATCTTGTATAATGACACATATAAAAAACCAGCCATATTAATTAATATTAATTAATTAATATTACATCTATAATTGCCTGCAGCAGATACCTACTCATTGGACACTAGAGCAACTACAATTTATTCCACAAAGTTCATTATACACATAACAGATGGCTAACATTCTGTCTCTGTTAATCTGGGCTAGAGTTCAATTGGCAATTTAGAGGTGAATGGCTCTATCCTATTAGTACACTGTCCTTTGAGCCATCTTGTCTCCAACTGGCAAGCTAAGATTATCAGATAAGTATGGTGGCTGTTACCATCCCCACAAATATCTAATTTATGTCACATTTCAGAGAACAGTCTGATCTTAACAGAAGCTCAGTTAAATAGCTGCCAAGACATTCCATGTCTTAGAAGAAGAAGAAAAGGAAGTCATGCTGGAAAAGTAAGAAAACCAGTTGGTCTGGTTGTGCCTTCTACAGATAATTAATGAAGGGAAATTGGCAAAGGGCAAAGTAAAAGAGGAGGTGGAAGATACAGACAGACCAACTTACTTTAAAAAATCTGAAAAATGCAGAAGATTTAAAAAAATACCATATCATATTAAGAAATTAAATTAATGTTATCTAACGTGAATTTATTATGTATGAAAGATCAAATAGCATGGCTGTTTTATAATGTCATAGAAGAAGATTCATTTCCTGACACATCTACACACAGACATACATCTAATCAGGATGTGTTGTGTCTCTGTGTGTATGCATACATATGTGTGCATATATTTGCCAAATCACATTTTATAGTAAAAATTCAGAACATTTTAGCCTGTGCATTGAAAAATTCTGCTTTGTTCTGTTATTGTTCTTGTCACAAAAAGCCTAACTATGATATTATAGAAGTGCTGCTTGAGCACTGTATTATACGGAAAGAGTGTGGGAAATGCTTTTTAAGTATCAGTACAGAGAACATCAAGCAAACAGAAAGATGGTAGCCTGAAGGCCCAAGTGGAACAAGGTAACTTGAAATCAATATCCAGGATCAAGAAGAGACAAGGAACTGAAACCGTTCTATAAATACAATCCCACTCAGCCAAATAAACCCACTGGGTGACTTTTGGGCAAGTTACACTTTCTCAGCCTCTGAAGGCTATGGCGAAACTCCCCCCGCCCCAACTATTCTTACAAAGAAACCCCAGTGACAGGTTCACCTTACTGCTGCCATGACTGAGAAACAATGTCTAGGCACACAGCAGCAAAGTTACCCTCAGGAGGTTCACAAGTAAACAATAAATCAAATGACAAAAGGATAAGAAGTTACTACCAAGGGATGTTGGAGCAAGAATATGTGTTGTAATGTTGCTCTAGGCATAGATTTACTTTTCATTTGATGACTATTACTAATAAATGACAACACTTCTACAGTGTTGTGCATGTGTATTATAATTTTAAGTAAGATAAAAGCATAATTATGATGTTATAGCTGAAGAAAACTTGGTAGTCAAGCAGTCTATGGGTACATCTACACTGCAGAATTAATGCAGTTTGACACTACTTTAACAGCTATGGTTCAATGCGATTGAATCCTGGGATTGGTAATTTGGTGAGGTACCAGAACTCATCAAACTAAAAAAACCCATAAAACTGGGACGAAAGATCATCATCAACAACACATTGTAACTAGAAGCACAGTCAACTTGCCATAACTAACTTTTAAGTCTAAAGGGGCAAATGAACTATGCCATCCAGTAATGGGTGTTTAAAGTGAAGAAAGTAATTATAAGGATTCACTACTAGGGAGGTGGCTGGGTCAATGTTCACAGTATTTCTTGTCTAAAGGGACAAGTGAAATATACCATCCAGTAATGGGTGTTTAAAGCTAAGAACGTGATTAATTATAAGGATTCACTACTAGGGGGTGACTGGGCTAGTGTTCACAGAATTTTTTGTATTTGCATTTTTAGTGCCTCTTGGTATAGTATTTTTTAGTAAGTTGTACCAGGCTCATTGGCTATTTGTTTGATATTATTAGATTATCTTCTGTCAATTTATAAGGGTGGAAGGGGAGATGACAGTCTTGGGAGACATGTGGAGGTATAATACTGGGAAGACAGCGCCCTTGAGCCTGAGATAAGAGATTCATAGCATTGCTCTAAAATTGGTAAGGCAGGAAGGGGGTTCAGATGACACCGGCCCTGAACAATCTGTCTGGAAAATGGCAAGAAGTAACTCTTTCTTTGCCATTCCTCCCATGGGCAGCAGGGAGGAATCAAAATCCTGAGTCCTGTCAGTTGAAGTGGTGGCAAACTACATTAATTCTACAGTGTAGATGCACCTGTGGACTAACCCCATGTGAAAATCTTGAAGAAAATACCACAATCTCCCTACCTAATTTGTTCAACTGTTGATCTGTTTTCACTTAATGTTGTTCCAGTTATTGAACTATTTTGGTTTAAATCCACTTGCTAAGGCCAATGGGGATGAGCTTTCGTTAGGCCACCTTTTCTAGGCCGCTCTCCATATGGAGCAAACAGTGCTCTCCTTTAAAAGGCTGCTTGGTCATTCAGGATGCTGCCGAACAAGGCTGTCATCTCCCGGGTCACTCTCGAATGACCAAAGTCCTGAACCGCCTGCATGCAGGGTTGGGTCTGCGGCTTCCAGTGCATCTTTACACCTGCCGTTTCGTCCCTCGCCTATCACTACAGGGCTTTTTCGGAAGTTGGATGTGTCCTTTGAGCCTGTGCAATGGATTTTTCTGATGGAGCGCAGTGTGCACAGAACTGGCCTCACCCTTTAAACCAAAGGTTCATCTGCCAGGGCCTAGCAAGTTTAGGACGGTGGCAGCGAGGTCCTCAGGTCATAGGTTTGGTTTGAGTTTCCTTCTCTTAGATGGTTGACCTTACAGGGTTAGATGAGCACCATCTGTCCGGGTTTGAAATTAGTTTTCCTTCTCCTAGGATGGTTGCCAAAAGGCTAGAGAGCCCAACCTGTCCTTTGATGCTCTTTGTCAGACCCTTCGGTTGTGACCTGCCTGGCATGGGAGGCCCTACCGGTGACTATTATGCCACCGCCAGCATAGCTCATAACTTGATTATGGTATGCAAGCCTCTCCCCCACGTCAAGGGGGCACCAACGGAGAAGCCTTTTTAGTCATCAATGCGCTTGTAAAAAGCGTGGGATGAGTCCTTCCTAAGAATCTTCGTTCGCGAAGTAATGCTAGAGAGAGAGAGACTTGCTAAGATACAAAAGACTATAATTATACTATATGTATTATGTACACAGATGTTTTCCTCTTGTGAGTCTCAAACAGCATCCTTCTGGTGCTTCATGGCAAAGTATATCCTTTGGTAATGAAGGGGACTCGGAAATCAATTTTTATAACAGCAGAAGGACTTCTTGTTCAAAGAAATATAATCAAAGAAGAAATATAATCAAAAACTTCACAGAACATTTCTTTCCATCCTGACTTTTCCTAATATCATTGTATTAGTGGAATACTTCTTTTTATCTCACATAGCCATTCTTTTTATCTCACATGGCTGGACTTAAATCAGTTGAAAACTATCAACAGCATGAGAGTCAGTGTAGTGTAGAGATTAGCATGTCAGTCTAGGACAAAGGAAACAGACGTTTCAATCTTTCATGCAGCTATGAAGCTGATTGGACGTGGTATAGCACATGTTTATATGGAAAAGCTCTCAGGTTTAATCCCTAGTATCTTCTGGCTGGGCAAGACCCTTCTCTGAAACCTTAGGAAGGCTTTTAGCAATCACAGTGGACCAGCTTTCGCCAACATGATGCTCTCTAGCATCCCTAGGCAGTATATTCAAAAGCTAAGGAATTATGGAGCTGTACTTCATGGTGCTGAAAACTGTTCTAGACAATGATGTGCTAGATGGATCAGCATTCTGAATGTGTGAAGGTATATACGATAAAACTAATGTAGCTTGACACCACTTTAACCACCATGGCTCGATGTTATGCAATCATGGGGATAAAAGGACTCCCATGATTCCATAGCACAGATATATGAAAGTTTATAGTGACATCAATTTGCATTAATCCTAAAGTTGGGTTCCTGAACCCTGATGTAAAGATAGAATGAATGGAGCAGGAGAATCATATAAATCATCTTCTTCTTATTGGAGGACAGACTAGATATAAAATAAACATGTCCTTTTTTTGTCTATGTAGGGAAAACGTGCATTCATTTCACTGTTCCTCGCATACATTTTGACCATTACTGTGCCTGTCTTCTGAATTGATTTGATCTTGACACCACCTTTCTTGAGTACTGATGCTTTCTTGAATCGTGATATAAAACCAAGAACTTTAGTCAGAATCTTCCCTGCTGAGAATCAATTTATTCCTGCTTCTCAGTCCTTCGAAATGTCATTCATCGTAATCCAATTAGCTTTTTGTCCCTGTCGTGTTGGTGGAATATTTTGTGTGCTTCTCAGAACAACTACTGCAGAATGATTTATTCCTTTTGGTTCTTACATGAATATAAGATTTTATTTTGATTGAATTTTATCATGTTGGTAACTGATCAGATCCCCAGTGTATTGAGACAAACATTTTAACATTTTGACTGTCTTCTGATGCACAGATGGTGAATTTAAAACAGCATGTGAGCTGAATCTGGAACTCTGAAGCAATTTTATGTGTGACAAATATCTTGCAACGTGCTCCCTTTCCTTCAAACAGTGAGGTGGAGCTCTAAGGGGACAGCACTTTTCTAGGGTAAGTTGCCTTTCAGTGAAAATCTTTGGATGTTTATGGCATTTGATAATATTCCGGAGTATTTACAACATTTAGATTGAGTACAGTTGAACCAACCTAATTTAAATATTTTAGCAGAAAGCAAAATTCATATCTTGCATCAGAACTGCAGAGAGGGAGACTCTTGATATGGTTCACCTACAGAGCTACTCACTTATAGATACGCAGTTTTGTCTGTCATTCGCTCACATACAATTTCACTTTTATATAGATTATATAGATTATTTCTTAGTGACTGTATGGAGTAGGGGCAATATGTCAGAAAACTGTCAAAATATATCATCCAATGAGTGAACTCCATGGAGACACATTGCCTTATTTATTTGGGGGATGGGAATCACATGTGCTGCTAGAGATTCTTGGATTACATCTCCCTTCGGCATAACCTCTAGTGAGGAATACTTGGAATTATGATGCAACAACATCTGGAGGAAGTTGTTATTCCCCTCCCAATGTATTTGTTAGATGTAGCTTTCATCCAAGGAACGCATGGATGTTTACATTCTTTTTCTCTCATTTTATCCACACAACTCTGTAAACTAGACTAGGTTAAGAGAGAGTAACTGGTTGAAGGTTACCCAATGAATTTCGTGGGTGAGTAGATTTGAATCTGAATTTCCCAAGTCCTACTCCAACCCTTAATCACCAATGTATAATTGCTTTCCTCAGGCCCCATCTACACTGCCATATAATGCAATTTCAAACTCCATTATATGGTCAGTGTAGACTCATATAATGCCGTCCAATGAGTTTATGTTGATCATATAATGCAATTTCAAACCCCTGACAGACCCCTTTCTTGTGGCTGTGTGAAGTGCTTTCTAAACATCCTATTCAGGACTATATGCTTGATTGGTGCCCAGGATCTATCATATGATTAAAGAGACACTTCTAAAGTTTTTAGGATCTGGAGAAACATCACATGTCATCTGGCTTTTTCAGAAGGCTTAGTCATTAAATTACTTCTGAATACTGCTTACTAATTATAACCCCATGGCCCTAATAAACATGATGACTGTGTTGCCTTACAAATAGCATGTAAGCGGGACATTACAAGCCTGTCACACACAGCATCTGACATTTGGAAGTCATCCTGGTGCTTCCTGATTATTTACAAGCATATTTATGTAAAAGTGTAAAACTACTAAGGCTGTAAGCCTCTTGAACTCTGCAGGATATTTTTTGAGACCTGTGCTAGATCAGACCAACTGAGGATGAAAATAAGGCTTTGATAACATTATTTCATTAAACCAAAAGGGAAAGACAGAGAAGAAAAGGAAATTGTATCACAACAGAAAAAATTGGACTTGGTGACATCATGGGAGGATTGTACACTTTTGACAGGACCCACTGGTTTTGCTTGTTCTGCACATTTAGGTACTACAGAAATAAACAACTTCAAGAGACTGACAAGGGATATCAGGCCCCTGAAGTAGGAAAGGGAATAAAATGGCCAGAAGCCGGGGGTGCATCTACACTGTACAGCCAATGTGGTATAACACCAGTTCAACTACCATGGCTCAATGCTATGGTATTCATAACCCTTCTCTGACAAGGAGCATTGTGCCTCACCAAATAACAAATTTCAGGATTCCATAGCAATGAACCATGATGGCAGTTAAAGTGGTGTCCAAGTGCATTAATTCTACAAAGTAGGGTCAATCCAAGTAACACAACAGGAATCTATTGTGAGTACAGTCATAGAATCATTGAATAATAGAGTTGGAAGAGACCACATATAGGCCATCTCGTGCAACCCCGCCATGCAATAAAATCACGATCAATGTACCCCTGACAGATGGCTATCCAGCCTCTGTTTAAAAGCCTCCAAGGAAGGCGCTTCCACCACAATCCCAAAGCAGAGAGTTCCACTGTTGAACAGCTCGTGATGTCAGGAAGTTCTTCCTAATGTTCAGGTGGGATCTCCTTTCTTGTAATTTGAACCCATTGCTCCGAGTCCTAATTTCAAGGGCAGCAGAAAACAAGTCTTCTCCCTCTTCCTTATGACACTCATTCACATATTTATACATGGCTATCATATCTCTTCTCAACCTTCTCTTCTGCAGGCTAAAGAGACCCAGTTCTTAAAGACGCTTCTCATAGGGCATGGTCTCCAGACCTTTGATCATTTTAGTCGCCCTCCTCTGGACACCTTTCAGCTTATCAATATCTCTTTAGAACGGTGGTGCCCAGAATTGGACACTATTCCAGGTGAGGGCTAACCAAAGCAGAATACGATTACTTCCCTCGATCTAGATACACTATACTCCTTTTGATGCAGCCCAAAATCCCATTGGCTTTTTAAGATGCTGCATCACACTGTTGGGTCATATTCAACTTATTGTCCACGAAGACTCCGAGATCTTTCTCACGTGGACTGTTGCAGAGCAAGGCATCACCCAGCTTGCATCTTTGCATTTCATTTTTTCTGCCTAAGTGTAGTATCACCTTGTTGAAATTCATTTTGTTACTTTTGGCCTGGCTCTGTAATCCATGCATGGGCAAACTTTGGCCCTCCAGGTGTTCGGGACTTCAACTCCCACAATTCCTAACAGCCTGCCAGCTGTTTAAGAATTTTGGAAGTTGAAGTCCAGAACCCCTGGAGGGCCAAAGTTTACGCAAGCCTGCTATAATATGTTGAGGTCCTTATGAATTCTGATCCTGTCCTCTGAAGTATTAGCTATCCCTCCTCATTTGGTGTCATAGAATCATAGCATCACATAATTCTTGAGTTGGTAGAGACCTTGTGGGCCATCCACTCCAACCCCCTGCCAAGAAGTAGGAAAATTGCACTCAAACCACCCCCGATAGATGGCCATCCAGTCTCTGCTTAAAAGCCTCCAAAAAAGGAGCCTCCTCCACACTCCAGGGCAGAGAGTTCCACTGCTGAACAGCTCTCACAGTCAGGAAGTTCTTCCTCATGTTCAGGTGGAATCTCCTTTCCTGTAGTTTGAAGCCATTGTTCCGCATCCTAGTCTCCAGGGCAGCAGAAAACAAGCTTGTTCCCTCCTCTCTATGACCTCCCTTCACATATTTATACATGGCCATCATGTCTCCTCTCAGTCTTTACTTCTGCAGGCTAAACATTCCCAGCTCTTTAAACCACTCCTCATAGGGCTTGTTCTCCAGACCCTTGATCATTTTAGTCACCCTCCTCTGGACACATTCCACCTTGTCAACATCTCCCTTCAGTTGTGGTGCCCAGAATTGGACACAGTATTCCAGATGTGGTCTGACCAAGGCAGAATAGAGGGATAGCATGACTTCCCTGGATCTAGGCACTATACTCCTATTGATGCAGGCCATAAATATGGATCTGTAATTGGTTACACGAACGAACCCAATGGGTGCTCACCAATGCTTAGAACAGGCCTGGGCAAACTTGGGTCCTCCAGGTGTTTTGGACTCCAACTCCCACAATTCCTAACAGCCGGTAGTTTGTCCAGGCCTGGCTTAGAATCATAGAGTTGGAGACCTCATGGGACATCCAGTCCAACCCCCTGCCAAGAAGCAGGAAAATCGCATTCAAAACACCCCCGACAGATGGCCATCCAGCCTCTGCTTAAAAGCCTCCAAAGAAGCAACCTCCTCCATACTCTGGGGCAGAGAGTTCCACTGCTGAACACCTCTCACAGTCAGGAAGTTCAGGTAGAACCTCCTTTCCTGTAGTTTCATCTGCAAACTTGATATACAGGTTGAAGGACTGGTAATTTCAAGACTTTGCTCTTCCAGGTGTATTGGATTCCGACTCCCAGAATCCTTTGCCGACTTGCCGAACAGCTGGGAATTCTGGGAACTGAAGTCTAAAACCAGTTATTCCAGGCCTGGGCAAACTTGGGCCCTCAGGTGTTTTGGACTCCAACTCCCACAATTGTGGGAGTTGGAGTCCAAAACACCTGAGGGCCAGTTTGCCCAGGCCTAGAATCATAGAGTTGGAGACCTCATGGGACATCCAGTCCAACCCCCTGCCAAGAAGCAAGAAAATCGCATTCAAAACACCCCCGACAGATGGCCATCCAGCCTCTGCTTAAAAGCCTCAAAGAAGCAACCTCCTCCATACTCTGGGGCAGAGAGTTCCACTGCTGAACACCTCTCACAGTCAGGAAGTTCAGGTGGAACCTCCTTTCCTGTAGTGTCATCAGCAAACTTGATGTACAGGTTGAAGGGCTGGTAATTTCAAGACTTTGTATTGGATTTCGACTCCCAGAATCCTTTGCTGACTTGCCCAACAGCTGGGAATTCTGGGAACTGAAGTCTAAAACCATCTATTCCAGGCCTGGGTTAGAATAATAGAGTTGGAGACCTCATGGGCCATCCAGTCCAACCCCCTGCCAAGAAGCAAGAAAATCGCATTCAAAACACCCCAACAGATGGCCATCCAGCCTCTGCTTAAAAGCCTCCAAAGAAGCAAACTCCTCCATACTCTGGGGCAGAGAGTTCCACTGCTGAACACCTCTCACAGTCAGGAAGTTCAGGTGGAACCTCCTTTCCTGTAGTGTCATCAGCAAACTTGATGTACAGGTTGAAGGGTTGGTAATTTCAAGACTTTGTATTGGATTTCGACTCCCAGAATCCTTTGCCGACTTGCCCAACAGCTGGGAATTCTGGGAACTGAAGTCTAAAACCAGTTATTCCAGGCCTGGGCAAACTTGGGCCCTCCAGGTGTTTTGGACTCCAACTCCCACAATTCCTAACAGCCTACCGGCTTAGAATCATAGAGTTGGAGACCTCATGGGACATCCAGTCCAACCCCCTGCCAAGAAGCAAGAAAATCGCATTCAAAACACCCCGACAGATGGCCATCCAGCCTCTGTTTAAAAGCCTCCAAAGAAGACGCTTCTATCACACTCTGGGGCAGTGAGTTCCACTGCTGAACACCTCTCACAGTCAGGAAGTTCAGGTAGAACCTCCTTTCCTGTAGTGTCATCAGCAAACTTGATGTACAGGTTGAAGGGCTAGTAATTTCAAGACTTTGCTCTTCAGGTGTATTGGATTTCGACTCCCAGAATCCTTTGCCGACTTGCCGAACAGCTGGAAATTCTGTGAACTGAAGTCTAAAACCAGTTATTCCAGGCCTGGGCAAACTTGGGCCCTCCAGGTGTTTTGGACTCCAACTCCCGGCTGTTAGGAATTGTGGGAGCTGGAGTCCAAAACACCTGGAGGGCCCAAGTTTGCCCAGGCCTGGCTTAGAATCATAGAGTTTGAGACCTCATGGGCCATCCAGTCCAACTCCCTGCCAAGAAGCAAGAAAATCGCATTCAAAACACCCCGACAGATGGCCATCCAGCCTCTGTTTAAAAGCCTCCAAAGAAGACGCTTCTATCACACTCTGGGGCAGTGAGTTCCACTGCTGAACACACCTCTCACAGTCAGGAAGTTCAGGTAGAACCTCCTTTCCTGTAGTGTCATCAGCAAACTTGATGTACAGGTTGAAGGGCTAGTAATTTCAAGACTTTGCTCTTCCAGGTGCATTGGACTCCGACTCCCAGAATTCTTGGCCGACTTGCCGAACAGCTGGGAATTCTGAAGTCTAAATCCAGTTATTCCAGGCCTGGGCAAACTTGGGCCCTCCAGGTGTTTTGGACTCCCAACTCCCACAATTCCTNACAGCNTACTGGCTGTGAGGAATTGTGGGAGTTGAAGTCCAAAACACCTGGCGGGCCCAAGTTTGCCCAGGCCTGGCTTAAATCAGCTGGGAATTCTGGGAACTGAAGTCTAAAACCGGCTGTTAGGAATTGTGGGGGGTTGGAGTCCAAAACACCTGGAGGGCCCAAGTTTGCCCAGGCCTGGGTTAGAATCAGCTGGGAATTCTGGGAACTGAAGTCTAAAGGCTGTTAGGAATTGTGGGGTTGAGTCCAAAACACCTGGCGGGCCCAAGTTTGCCCAGGCCTGGCTTAGAATCAGCTGGGAATTCTGGGAACTGAAGTCTAAAACCGGCTGTTAGGAATTGTGGGGGTTGGAGTCCAAAACACCTGGAGGGCCCAAGTTTGCCCAGGCCTGGCTTAGAATCAGCTGGGAATTCTGGGAACTGAAGTCTAAAGCCGGCTGTTAGGAATTGTGGGGGTTGGAGTCCAAAACACCTGGAGGGCCCAAGTTTGCCCAGGCCTGGCTTAGAATCAGCTGGGAATTCTGGGAACTGAAGTCTAAAACCAGTTATTCCAGGCCTGGGCAAACTTGGGCCCTCCAGGTGTTTTGGACTCCAACTCCCACAATTCCTAACAGCCGGTAGGCTGTTAGGAATTGTGGGAGTTGGAGTCCAAAACACCTGGAGGGAGGGAGGGCCCAAGTTTGCCCAGGCCTGACCTATTTCTGAAGGTTTCAAAAGTTGGGAACCAAGCGAGGGCCGAGTGTGACAGGAGCGAGCGCGAGGCACCGTCTTCCCCGCTGCGCATGCGCGCGCTGAAGGCAGGCAGGCAGGCATTCAGCCAGGCAGGCAGGAAGGCGGAGAGCATTCGAGGAGCGCCTCGGCCACCCTCCCAGCATGCAACGCGGCGTGGTTTGAATGGCGCTGCCTCGGCGAAGGGGGGCCCGGCGCTAAGTCCTCATTGCCGCCGCCCAATCCGGCGGCTTCCATTCGAGGCCTGGCCCGCGGCACCTGTGGCGCTGGACCATGAGCAGCAGAGGCAGCAGGTGAGTGAGGGAGGGAGGGAGTGACGGCCCGCCCTCAGGGCTTTCCCCGTCACGTAAGTGTACGAGTAGGCCTCTCATCCCCTCGGTGAGGTGCCTGAGGGCTGACTATTGGGCTCAGGGTTCTGGAAAGGCGGCTCTCCTTCTTCGGCCTTGTTTTTTCTACGAGAGGAAGGCGCTACCTCTGGAGAGAGGCCCTGTTAGGAGGAGGAAGAGGAGGAGTGTCTTCGTGGGCTAGTCTCTACCTGCCTCCGAGCCACCCACTGCATGGGCTACACCTGTGTCGTGAGGCAAGGCTCTCTCCCGCTTGGCCTCCTTGGAGAGAGAGAGAGAGAGAGACCTTCTTTCCGGGCTCCCTGCCCTACCAAAGGAGCCGAGTTCCCAGCCTGAAAAAAGCAGCCCTCTTGGATGTGAGTGGAATTTATTCCTGAGGAAATCTGCTTAGCGTTGCACTTGTCAGGCGTTTCCCATGGTGCAGCTGCCTGGCTTGTTCGGTGCTGCCTTGTACAAGGGAAGGACCCTCCCAAGGCCTCATTCTTCATTTGAGTTGCCGCCTCAGAATGTGGCAGATCCTCCTTCTCTGGAGGTTTTTAAGCAGAGGCTGGAAGGCCATCTGTCAGGAGCAGGGGCGGTCCGAGCTCTCCGGGGGGAGTAAGCGAACATTATTTTGGCGCGTGGCTCCCGGCTGCGCATGCGCACTGACTCCCGAGCGCGCCGGCGCGGATGAACAGGGGGGAAGAGGGGACTCACGGGGCGGCTCCCGGACCCCAGGAGGAGGGGAGGCCACGAGGGGAAGAGGGACTCAGCAGCGCTCCCGGAAGGGCTCCCAGGACCTGAGGAGGCCTCTGCCGAGGAGGGGGGGAGGCCATGAGGGCGCCCGGAAGGAGAGACGCGGGAGGGAGGGAGGGAAGGAGGAAGAGGCCTCCGCGCCTCCGCAGGGCTCCCTCCCTCCGGCGTCTCTCCTTCCGGGCGTCCTTGCAGCGCGCGGCCGGCGAGGCCTTCCTCCCCTTCCTCCTCGGCAGAGCGGCGGCGGGTGACGTCAGAAAGATGTGCCTCTGGCTCCGGGCCCTTCCGGGGGCGCTGCTGCTGCTGCTGCCACTGCGTCACCGTGGGGGCCGCCCTCGTGGCCTCCCCCCTTCTCCTGCTCCTCGGGTCCATGAGCCCGCTCCGTGAGTCCCCTCTCCTTCCCCGTTCCTCCGCGCCGCCGGCTGGCTGCAGCAACACGCGGCGGGGCGGCGCCCCTCCCAGGTGACCACGCCCCTCTCCGGGAACGTCGCCCTACGCGACCGCGTAGGTCGCTTAATGGGGAAGGCCAGCCCTGGTCAGGAGTGCTTCATAGCTCTGGTCACATTCCACTCCATGTGGGGCTGCCTTTGAAGACAGTTCGGAAATTACAATTAGTCCAACAGGCGGCAGCCAGATTACTAACTGGAGCTACATACAGGGAGCATACAACCCCCCTGCTGTGTCAGCTCCACCTGCTGCCTGTCCATTTCCGAGCTCAATTCAAAGTGCTGGTTTTGACCTTTAAAGCTCTATACGGTTCTGGCCCAGCTTACTTGTCCGAACCCACCAGCCTCTATGTCCCACCTCGTAATTTACGATCATCCGGGGAGGCCCTGCTCTCGCTCCCGCCAACTTCTCAAACGCGGTTGATGGGGACGAGAGAGAGAGAGGGCCTTCTCGGTGGTGGCTTCCCATCTATGGAACGCGCTTCCAAGCGACATACGATCAACCCCATCCCTCCTGGCATTCAGGAAAAAAGTGAAATCTTGGCTGTGGGACCAGGCGTTTGCACACTAGCACAGTGCAGCACTTTAGACTGGATTTGTAATGGCAAGTTGATGGATATGGCTCAATGCTCCTGTTACTGTTTTTAACTGAAGAGAATGTGTATGATGTGTTAATGTTAATTGTATTTTAATGCTATATGTTTTTGGTTTTGTATTTATGCTGGCATCGAATTGTGCCTTTTGTTAGGCCGCTCTGAGTCCCCCCTCGGAGGTTGAGAAGAGCGGGGTAGAAATGTTGGAAATAATAATAATAAATAATAATAGCTTACAACTCCCTTGTTGCGCCAGCTCCACTGGCTGCCAATTAGTTTCTGAGCACAATTCAAAGTGCTGGTTTTAACCTACAAAACCCTATACGGTTCCGGCCCAGTTTACTTTTCGAACGGTTCTCCCCTATGAACCATCAAGGACATTAAGATCCCCCGGAGAGGCCCTGCTCTCGATCCCGCCATCTTCGCAAGCGCGTCTGGTGGGGAAGAGAGACAGGGCCTTCTCTGTTGTGGCCCCTCGGCTGTGGAACTCCCTCCCAAGCGATGTTAGATCTGCCCCCTCCCTGTTGTCCTTCAAGAGGCGGGTGAAGACTTGGATGTGAAACGAGGCCTTCCCAGAATAAGCTGAGACTGAATTCAACTTGAAATGAGTGACCGCTTTTACAGACCGAGTTGAATGTGGTTTTAATGGCAATGTGGTTTCTATGTATCTCTGTTTTTATGTATTTTAATATGCTGTTTTAAGATGTTTTAAATTTGTATAGCATTGAATTTTGCTGTTAGCCGGTCTGAGTTCCTCCTTGGAGGTGAGAAGGTCGGGGTACAAAAATTTTAAATAAAATAATAATAAATAATATTGTGTTTTTCGTCATGGCAGAAAAGGGGGTTGGACTGGATGTCCCTTTTGTTGGTTCTGGCCCAACTTGCACCGGGAATGTGGCGCAGCTGGCTGGGGGTCAGCTGCATAAGATTACTGACCAGAAGGTCATGAGTTTGAGGCCTGCCCAGGTCGGGGTGAGCTCTCGACCAATTGTGTAGCTCGTCTGTCTATATATGTTGTATGTCTATGGCATGAAATGTTTGCCTGTATATCTGCGGCAGGCAAAGTGGCTGGCTCCCTATCTGTCCCGGAATGACTTGGCCTCGGTGCTCTAGGCTACGGTCATCTCAAGACTTGACTACTGTAACGCTCTTTACATTGGCCTTCCCTTGACTGCGACCCGGAGACTTAAGCTAGTGCAAAACGCCGCAGCTTGGCTCCTCACAGGGAAGCCTGCGACCTGTCATATAACACCTATCCTGCGAGACCTGCACTGGTTACCTATTGAATTCCAGATCACTTTCAAGGTGTTAGTTCTTACTTTAAAGGCCTTACATGGTTTGGGGCCAGTGTATCTAAGGAAGTGTTTCCCAACCTTTTTTGAGCCGCGGCACACTTTTTACATTTGCAAAATCCTGGGGCACACCACCAACCAAAATGACACTCTAACACAGTAATACATATAGTTAATATGTTTTGAAATGTATTTATACACTCAGTGTGAAACCTGGGCCTGTTTCGATGAACACAACATAGATCTCCTGGCAGGAATGGCAGAAAGACACAAACTTCCCACACAGAACTCCCATAAACAAGAGAAAATGCTATAAGAGTTTGGTGGGCATTGACCTTGAGTTTTGGAGTTGTAGTTCACCTATATCCAGAGAGCACTGTGGACTCAAACAATGTTGGATCAGGACCAAACATGGCATGAATACTCAATATGCCCAAATATGAATGCAGATGGAGCTCAGGGGAAATAGACCTTGACATTTGGGAGTTGTAGTTGCTGGGATTTATAGTTCCCCTACAATCAAAGAGCATTCTGAAACCCACAAATGATAGAACTAGGCCAAACCTCCCACACAGAACCCCCCGGAGGCAAGAGGAGGTCTCTACTTGGGGAAAGGGAAGCGGGCCTTCCCAATGCATGGAGAGGGAGAGACCAAGTAGACAATGGGTGGGGGGTTGTAATTTTGTGTCTTTATCGAGGTAGGTTTCTTAGGGTTTTATACTTCAAGACACTAGACTCCCCCTTCCTGGAGGTTCCAATTTCCCACGGCACACCTGATGATCGCTCACGGCACACTAGTGTGCCCCGGCACACTGGTTGGGAAACACTGATCTAAGGGATCGCCTGTTCCCTTACAATCCTCCGAGGTCACTATGGTCAGAAGATTCGAACCTTCTTGCCAGGCATGTAGCCGGGGTTCAGGGGCTTCAGCCCCGAGATTCTCAGGGTGGTCCGCGAGAAGGCCTTACTGGTACATTATTTAAACTGTTATGTTTATTCATATCATGATCTGATCACCATGCTCATTATATCCCACATTCATGGGGTTATTGGGATAACAATATAAAAGGTTTGGAGGGTAGTCCCTCTCTTACTCAGACTCAGCCCCTCCCGAATCAAACTCAGCCCTCCCCGAATCAAAATCCTGGCTATGGCCCTGCTTCTTGCTATCCCTAGTGTCAGATCCTTTCATCTAACAGCAACCCTGCGGAGGGCATTCTCTATCATGGAACTCCCTGCTGCCTGAGACTCGGGCTCTCCGAGATCTGAGCTCTTTTCGTAGAGCATGCAAAACCCTCCTCTTCAGGCAGGCTTTTGACAATTGTTGAGTTTTAAACCACTGTTTTATTCTGTATTGTTATTCTTCCTTGTAAACCGCCCCAAGCCTTTGGCAGTGGCGGTATAAAATCGAAGAATATATATATATATATATATATATATATATATGCATTGTGATCCGCCCTGAGTCCCCTGCGGGGTGAGAAGGGCGGAATATAAATGATATAAATAAATAAATGTCCGAATGCATCTCACCTTAGGAACCATCTAGGACCTTAAGATCATCTGGGGAGGCCCTGCTCTCATTTCCAACTTTGTCACAAGTACGTTTGGCGAAGACGAGAGACAGAGCCTTCTCGGTGGTGGCCCCTTGGCTATGGAATGCCCTTCCCTATAGATACTGGATCGGCCACCTCCCTTTTAACATTCCTGGGAAAAAAGTCAAGACGTGGCTTTTTGAACAAGTGTTTCCAAATTTAGAGTAACTGACATAGGAAAATGGAATTACAACAATTTATTTATTTAAAACTTGTACCCCGTCCTTCTCACCTCCATAGAGGGACTCAGACCGGCTTACAGCAAGATTCAATGCTATACAATTTTAAAACATCTACAACAACATATTAAAATACATAAAAAGCCCAAGACATAAAAACCACATTGTCACTAAAAACAATTCCACTCGGTCTGTAAACGTGGTCATTCATTCAGACTATAGCCAATCTAAGCCTATTCTAGGAAGGCTTCATTCCACATCCAAGTCTTCACCCACCTCTTGAAAGATAACAGGGAGGGGGCAGATCTAACATCACTTGGGGGAGAGTTCCACACCTGAGGGACGAACACAGAGAAGGCCCTGTCTCTCATCCCCACCAGCCACGTTAGCGAAAATGGCGGGATCAAGAGCAGGGCCTCTCTGGAGGATCTTAATGTCCTTGATGGATCGTAGGGGAGAATCCGTTCGGACAGGTAAACTGGACAATGAGACCGGACAACGTTTTTAACAAGGAGACACTATGAATTTATATTTCTTTTATTTTTTTAGTTTGTATTATGTTATGTTTTAATTATATTTATGATATGGTAAACATTGAATTTTACCGTTAACCGCCTTAAGTCGCCTACGGGCTGAGAAAGGCTGTATACAAATACAGTAAATAAATAAATAAATAAATTTTGTGATTTCTTCCAGTTCTATGATTTTTAATAATAATAATAAGCTTTATTTATATTTCGCTCCTTCTAACTGAAGGAAGTCAGAGTGCCTTACAGCAAAACAGCAAATACAATCTATATATATAATTTTGGTCAATCCGTTTAATGTCGTATATAGACAAAGAAACTATGGCTCGCAGAAGCACCAAACTTGGCAGCCTACTGGACCATTACACTCGCTACAGACAACGCCCACAAAACCGACCATACGTTCCTCGCAACACCCCCAAAACGGACCCCAAAAATCTGGCCACCAAATTCCCACCCCGGCCTCTCCGCTGCCAGTGCGAACGTTTAGAACGTTCGCGCATGGCAGCCAGAGCACAGTGGCCCTATTCCACAGACCACAGAGCCGGCTCTTCAAACCACCCCAAAAGCCCGCGAAAACGGCTCTCCAGTCCCCCCTCCCTGATCTCTCTCTCTTTCTCTCTCCCTCCCACCCGCCAGGCCTGCCCGGGAAGCGGCCCCGCGGCACCGAGGCCCAGGAGGAGGCGCCTCCCTTCCTCCTCCTCAGCCCCTCCTTCTCCGCCTCCTCCTTCCACCTCCGCCTCCCCGAACAGAAACAGCGTTGGGGGTGGCGGGGAGGGAGGGAGAGAGAAAGAAAGAGAGAGAGAGAGAGAGAGAGAAAGAGAGAGAGAGAGAGAAAGAAAGAGAGAGCAGCACCCGCCAGACCTGCCCGGGAAGCGGCCCCGTGGCACCGAGGCCCAGGAGGAGGCGCCTCCCTTCCTCCTCCTCAGCCTCTCCTTCTCCGTTTCCTCCTTCCACCTCCGCCTCCGCCTCTCCGAACAGGAACAGCGTTGGGGGTGGCGGGGAGGGAGGAGAGAGAGAGAGAGAGAGAAAGAGAGAGAGAAAGAGAGAGAGAGAGAGAAAGAGAGAGAGAGAAAGAGAGAGAGAGAGAGAGAGAGAGAGAGAGAAAGAGAGAGAGAGAAAGAGAGAGAGAGAGAGAGAGAGAAAGAAAGAGAGAGAAAGAGAGAGCAGCACCCGCCAGGCCTGAAAGAGAGACAGAGGGAGGGAAAGAAGGCAGGTTGCAAGCCAGGCCCACCCAGGCACCCACTCGAGGGATCCTGAGGTCAAGACCCAGGCCCAGGAAGGCGCCTCCCCTTCCCCTCTCTCCCCAGCCAAGGTGGGATCCTCACCGGGCCAAAGGAGGCGGCGTTGGCTTCTTCTCTCCTTCTCCTCCTCCTTTTTCCCGGGCCTGGGAGCCGGCAAAGGTGGAGGAAAAAGGCTGGGCCCAAGCCGGGAAAGGCAGGCCTCAGGAAAGCCATGCCCTCCCCTTGGCTCCGCCCCCTCTGTGGATTCCATAGGCCCTGCCCTCTCAGTTACCTCCGTTGTCCCCGACCATACGTCGTCCCCTCGCCTCCCATGGTTCGACTGACCCCGCCCCTCCGTTGACTCCACCCCTAGAGAAGGAAAAGCTGTGCTGCAGAGGTTTGTTATTAACCTTCTCCAAGGCCCTTCCTACTATATAAATATTATATTTATTATGCTATGATTTATATTATTATTGTATTTATTATTATACCATTATTATTTATATTACTGTTATATTTATTGTACTATTATGTATATTACTCTTACATTTATTATACTTTTATTTATATTACTAATATCAATTATAATATTTATATTATCATTATATTTATTATACTACTATTATATTTATTGTAATATTATGTATATTACTATTATATTTATTATACTATTATTTATATTACTATTACAAAATTATAATATTATTATTTACATTACTGTTATATTTATTATACTACTATTACATTTATTGTAATATTATTTATATTACTATTATATTTATTATACTATTATTATTTATATTACTTTTATATTTATTATATTTCTCTTACTATTATTTATATTACTGTTATATTTATTATATTTCCTTACTATTTATATATTTATTATATTATTATTTATACTATCATATTTATTATACTATTACTATTTATATTACTATTATATTTATTCTTCTATTTATATGACTATTATATTTCTTATATTTCTCTTACTATTATTTCTATGACTATTACATTTATTTTTATATTTCTCTTACTATTATTTATATTACTGTTATATTTATTATACTACTATTATATTTATTGTAATATTATTTATATTACTATTATATTTATTATACTATTATTATTTATATTACTATTACATAAATTATAATATTATTATTAACATTACTGTTATATTTATTATACTACTATTATATTTATTGTAATAATATTTATATCACTATTATATTTATTATACTATTATTATAGTATTATACTATAAAATTATATTTATTATATTTATAATAATATTATTTACATTATCATAAATAAAAAATATTTATTTATTATTTATACTACTATTATATTTCTTGTAATATTATTTATATTGCTATTCTATTTACTATACTATTATTATCTATATTACGATTATATCTATTATATTTATAATACTATTATTTACATTATCATAAATAAATATTTATTTATTTATTTGCAGTATTTATATTTCGCCCTTCACACCCCACAGGGGACTCAGGGCGAATTACAATGTACATATACATGGCAAACATTCAATATAATATATTGTATATACATATTATATTGATACTGTTATAATGCTATACAATATAATACTACTACTAATAGATCAGAGTGAAGGGCAGGGCTGGGAAGGCAGTTCCATCTTGCCTCCACCACTGTGCATATAATATAATACATTGTATATACATATAATATTGATACTATTATAATTTAATATAATATAATACTAATAATAATATATTATAATTATATATTTTGTATTACGGTATAATGTTATAGTCCAATCTATATATATATATATATATATAAAGAGAGCTGTCATCCTAAGTAGCCTATAGACAGCAAAACCACACAAGGCAGACACACCAAATCAGCCCACAAAACGCACATACACACAAAACCCCACAAGGTATGTTTACCACCCAAAAAAAATAAAATTAAAATTAAACAACATGACCAAAAACACAAAAAACAATTGGACTACAACTTCCATAATCCCCATGCCACCACCCACTGGCAGTTTAGAGTGTCGGTATGTTGATGGTGCTGGCCAATTAGAGGCATTATGCAAATACTCCCTCAGTTAGAATGTAGAGGCTGGGAGCCACCCCCTCTGGCAGTTTAGAGTGTCGGACTATTGGTGGTGCTGGCCAATTAGAGGCATTATGCAAATACTCCTTCAGTTAGAATGTAGAGGCTGGGAGCCACCCCCCCCCCCCTCTGGCAGTTTAGAGTGTCGGAATGTTGGTGGTGCAGGCCAATCAGAGGCGTTATGCAAATAATCCCACAGTGGAAACCAATCAGAAAGCTGGCACATATCCACATACATACAAACATTCACTTTGTTGTCCCAGGCCTGGGAATACAGTGGGACAGGACTACCGTACAACAAAAGGAAGATACAAATCCCAACTCATCCTGAGCGAACTGCTAAAGGTCTCTTAATGTGATCAACAAGAGGCAAAATGGCCATCTGTCAAGAGTCCTTTGATTCTGCTTTCCCACCATGTGGGTAGAAGAGGTTAGCCACAGAATATGGCACAGCAACGCGTGCACGGGTCAGCTAGTAAATTATAAAACAGACAATGATCACCTAGGTTGCTGTGAGTTTTCTAGGCTGTATGCCCGTGTTCCAGAGGCATTCTCTCCCGACGTTAATCATGTATCAGTTAATAAGACGGAATGGTACAATATTGTAAACAAAAATAAATAAATAGTTTAAAAGATTATTTATCCCTAAAACTATATATCACACCATTTAAGACTAACCAATACCTATGGTCAGGGTATCCAGCATTGTAAGGTATAGCTCTGATAACCATTTAAAGTCCTCTTCAATAAGGTGGTTAATACTCTTAGCTATTATCAAAAAGCCTAGGAGCCCTCAGTGATGCAATGGGTTAAACCCATTGAAGACCAACAGGTCAGAGGTTCGAATCCGGGGAGAGTACAGATGAGCTCCCTCTGTCAGCTCCAGCTCCCCATGCAAGAACATAAGAGAAGCCTCCCACAAGGATGCTAAAACATCAAAACATCCGGACATCCCCTGGGCAACGTCCTTGCAGATGGTCAATTCTCTCACACCAGGAGCGACTTGCAGTTTCTCAAGTCGCTCCTGACACACACACACAGATCCAAATCCTGTTGGAATAGCCAAGTTTTCAACTCCTTGACAGTTATAAGGGTGGGTCCTTGTCTAATTTCCTTTGGGGGGCATTCCAAAGTTGGGGGACCACTATCGAATAGGCCCCCTCTCTTGTCCGCACCAACCATGATTGTGATGTAGGTGGGATCATGAGAGCCTCCCCGGCAGATCTTAATTCTTGAACAGGTTAATAGGGAGATATGCAGTTGCGTAAAATAACAAAATGGAAACACAAAAATGTAACACATACACATAAAAACAAAACGAATCTACAAACTTTCCACTCACTATCTGATGGTTTTATCCCTTGTTAGTCTACTCTCTTTAAATTGTATCATGTAATCACTTTTGATAACACTCTACTAACTCATAAATTCCACAGTTGACAAATGTGAAAAAGTAATGATCAACTTTTTAAAAGTTGATCAAAGATTTCTTCTTACAACAGTCGGTTTGTTCATCTCAGCAAATTCATAGATCTTCATCAGCCATTCTTGTTCGGATAACTGGTTTCTTCCAATGACCACATACAATTATTGATGAATCTTTCATATTGTAATAATCTTCCAAACTTTCTTTCTAAATGGTTGTTAAATATACTCAACAGATAAAACTGTCCAAAAAGAAGACAAGCTTTGTTTTAATAATTTTTAAATGTATTTTCAAGTAGGGGAGGTCTAATGCAATGATGTAAGACTGAAAAGCTCCCTTTTTTTGTATTTCAGTCATTTTTAAAGTATCTCAGGATTGTATCTTAGATTTTTCCTAGTGGTATTTTAGAAGGCCCCTGTGGTCTCTTCCAACTCTATTATTCTATGATTCTATAAGTACTTTATTAACCTATAAACCTCATTGCTAAAAGTGTTGTACCTGCTTTCCACTTTGTAAAGTACAGATAGTTCTTCTGACTTGTAGAGGTTACTTATTTTTTAAGTTTCCCTTCTAATTTAATTGTAGTGCTGGAGATTATCAAGTGTCTAGTGTGTGTTTAGAAAATGAGACCTTGAACCTATTATTAGTCCCAACCAAGATTGTCCCATTCAGTCAAAAGTAACTTGATAAGCAAATACCTAAGCTGAGAGCTTTTTGACAGTGGAACCTTGAGTTATTTTCTCTTGGGATGGTATCTTTTGCTGCTTTTGAAATGTTTCAGATAATTATTTTGATGTGTATGTGTCCACGTTGCCTGCTGACTTATGGCAACCCAATGAATTTCATAGGGTTTTCATAGGCAAGAAATCTCCATCGGTGGTTTCCCAGTTTTTCCCATGGGATATAACTGACATAACCTGGCATTGTTAGTGTACTCTATTCAAGGACTAACCAGACATGACCCTGCTTAGCTTCTGAAACTATATGGGATGTATTACCTTTAGGATAGTGGTGCATAACTTGTGGCCCTCCAAGTGTTTTGGACTTCAACTCCCAGAATTTCTGACCATTGAATAAGCTGGTTTGGGCTTCTGGGAGTTGGATTCCCAAAGGGTTGTGCACCACGGCTTTAGGATAATAATTTAACTGGATTCTGTACAAATCTATACTTTTCATACTACATATAATAATAATAATAATAATAATAATACTTTAATATTTGTGAGTCGCCCTCCACCAGTGGTGCTCCGGGCGACTTACATCATTTAAAAACCCTAAAAACAGCAATGTACAGCAGTTTAAAACAGATACATGTCTGAGGAAAGGCTCAGACATTCAGAGGTACCGATCAGGCCCCAAAACGCTAGGCGGAAGAGCCAGGTCTTTAGGTCTGACCGGAATCTAGTTAGGGTCAGAGTGGCTCTGAGGGCAGGTGGCAATGAGTTCCAGATCCGGGGGGCCGCCACCGAAAAGGCTCTCCGCTGGGTTTCCATCAGCCGAGCCTCTCGCACCCCAGGGATGGTCATGCGATCGCCATTTATGGCACGTGCTGGCCTCACGCTGCGTTGGACCGTCAGCCGGTCACTCAAGTAGTCTTGAAGATAATTTTAGCAGTCCACCCATCATTTTAAAATGAATGATTGCAGGACTACTGGAATTGCCACTGGTGGTGGGAGCAAATATAGAGGTGTCTGTAATATTTCATCTATGTTATTTAATTACTGTATGCAATAGCTGGCTGCATTTACATGTTAATGTGATCCACAGTTTAGCATTACTGTTGGCCCTCTGCTTCCATAGATTGTTCATCCATGAAGTCAGCCAGCCACAACTTGAAAATAGTCAAAAATAAAATTGCAAAAGTCAAGCTTTGATTTTGCTGTGTTATATAAGGAACATCCTCTTAGTACGCCATTGCAGCTACCCCGAGTCCCTTCAGGAAGAAGGGGCAGGATATAAATAAAGCTTATTATTATTATTGTATATAATTGAACTTCAGAATCCATGGTATCCAAAGGGAGAGGAGGTCCAAGAACCAAACCATAGCAGGTATCAAGATCCCACTGTACGTGTACGAGGGATGCCCCAAAAGTAAGTTTCCCTCATTTATTTATTTATTTTAAAACTTTTGTACCCCGATCTTCTCACCTCGATAGAGGGACTCAGACCGGCAAACAGCAAGAATTAAATGCTAACATTTAAAATCTAAAAACATCTAAAATTCACAATAAAATTAACAGTTACCAATACAATAAATACATAAAATCTATTCGCCACAGTAAAATCATGTCCAGCTCAGTCCTTGTATACAGTCCATGTCTGACGGTCAGCGACTTTAGTCAATTAGTGATCTCCGCCCTCATTGTGCGAAGGCCTCATTGCACAGCCATGTTTTCACCAGCTTCCTAAAAGTCAGGAGGGAGGGCAGATCTAATATCACTTGGGAGGGAATTCCACAGCCGGGGGGCCACCACAGAAAAGGCCCTGTCCCTCGTCCCCACCAGCCACACCTGCGAAGGAGGCGGGACCGAGAGCAGGGCCTCTCCAGATGATCTTAACACTCTTGAGGGTTCATAGGGGAGAATACGTTTGGACAGGTAAACTGGGCCGGGACCGTATAGGGTTTTGTAGGTTAAAACCAGCACTTTGAATTGTGCTCGGAAGCTAATTGGCAGCCAATGGAGCTGGCGCAGCAAGGGGGTTGTATGCTCCTTATACCCCACTCCTGTTAGTAATCTGGCTGCTGAGCGTTGGACTAATTGCAGCTTCCGGGCAGTCTTCATAGGCAACCCCATGTAGAGAGCGTTGCAGTAGTCTATACGGGATGTAACCAGAGCATGTACCACCGTGGCCAAGTCCGGCTTCCCAAGGTACGGGCGCAGCTGGCGCACGGGCCTAAGCTGTGCAAAGGCTCCCCTGGCCTCTGCCAAGACCTGGGGTTCCAGGCTCAGCGATGAGTCCAGGATCACTCCCAGTCTGCAAACCTGCATCTTCAGGTGGAATGTAACCCCGTCCAACACAGGCTGTAACCCTATGCCCTGTTCGGCCTTACGACTGACCAGGAGCACCTCTGTCTTGTCTGGATTTAGTTTCAATTTGTTAGCCCTCATCCAGTCTGTTACAGCGGCCAAGCATCGATTCAGGACTTGAACAGCACCGGTTCAGGACTTGAACATCTTCTAGGATAAAACAAACAACCTTTGGAAAAATACAAAATTTATTTGTATTCTATAACATTCCTTCATTTCTCAACATAATTCCCATGTTTCTCCAAGCACGTCTGAAAACGTGTGCACACTACTCTGCTCCTATACTTCTAACCAGGAAACATCTGAAAATTGGACTGGAAAATTCAACTTTAAAATAGGGCAAAGTATTACTGTGTTACAATTGACTAAAGATCTGGATAAAGCACATGTATCAAATCTAATGGGTATATAGTATGATACCCTGCTTCTACCCCTCTCACCCGTGTCAGTAACTGCCTATATTATCAAATGATAATCTTAAATCCTGATTTGAAAAGGGTCTTACATTATTTTGACATACATAACTATACATGTCTGCTAGTCCAGCAGATGAAAATAGGTTGTATTAATAAAGGAAGAAGCAAGCATGTTGTTGTGAGTCCTTACCAGTTGCTTAACAAATGAACAGGTAAGTACCAGGATGTCTTTACCAAAATATTCTGGAAACTGTACCATTTATTCCAACCTTACTGTACATACAGTTTTCACTATACTTCATAAACTGTAATTGTTCTACCAATCAGTATGTAGCAGGTTGAGGGGCCATTTAGGGGGAACTGAACCAGTTTGAACCATGCCCTTACATAAAATATGAATTGGAGGATTAAAAACAAACAAACTGGGAGTTTGCTTCTAATTTTAAACAGAATATTGAAAGATTTTCCAGTAAAACAAATCTTGCTTTAGCAGTTAACTGTTCTTCCTGGAAGCCTTCAGGAACAGCAGTACTTCGTGTTTTAGAAACCCCAAAATGTAGAAGCTTGGGAGAACTGGAACCACATAAATGGGTGAGGGCTGCATATGGACCAAGGGTTCTGTGTTGCACATAGCTGTTGGGGCAGTTGCACTCTTGAGACCAGCTTACATATTTTTCTTATGAACAATTGTGCTTAAATAGTTTCAGAATTCTGTCACAGAGAACTAATTGAAGATGATGAATTCAGCATTCAGTTGTTACAAGAGATATTGGTGATATAGTAGATTACATATGTATTAATAAGTAAGTTCAGCTGAGATGTGTAGCTTGGTTAGTCAGCATTTAAATTTCCAGTTAAGGTGACTGAGCTTTTGTTCTGGAAGTGACACGTGGTCACCATGAGTCTCCCACAGGCAGAAGTGTTGTACGTACCTGTCTGGAAAGGAGTGTCATTGGTCTCAGCAGGGATTTCTAGTTAGCATTTGAATAGAGTTGCATTGCTAATAAAGTATTTAATTCTGAGGGCCTCAAGGCATAAGATGTTCTATCCTTTAGGAAGAGGATTACAGTTCCATTAGTGCAACTGCATTTTATGTTATCCAAACATATAGGCCTGATTATTACCTCAATAATGTAATGAGAGTTAGCAGGAACAAGTGTTTCTTGCAGTATAACTAGTCCTTTGAATATCAGCTCTCTCAACTTTACAGGCAGTCCCCGAGTTACAAACATCTGACTTACAAATGACTCATAGTTATGAAGATGAGGTGAGACAATGAGAAGTGAGAGAAATCTATCCCTTGGAAGAGAAATTCACTTCCGTAAAAGTTATCATGGGGAAAAGGTGTCTCCACTGAAACTTTATCACCAATCCCTGCTTCCATAACAAGCCACATTTAAAAATTCATTTATCACAAAGACACAAAGTTAGGTGAAATCTTCTGAACAGGAGTCAGCGACAACAAAACAAACACTACAGGGGTGTTAACCCTTTCCTATGTTGTTCCAGAGCTTTTATACACACACACACACACACACACACACACATATATATATGGCTAGAGTTACACTTTAAAAATTACCTATTCCAACTTAAAAGCAAATTCAACTTAAGAACAAACCTACAGAATCTATCTTGTTCGTAACTTGTGGACTGCCTATATTCTGAAAAATACGGCAGGCAATAAAATTTGAAATGATACCAAATTGCAGTGCTATAATAAAGCAATGCATTGTTAAAAAGACATGGAAATAAGTGGTATAACCTGAATATTAGCTATATATCTCTATAACTATATAGATATAAATATAGATAGTGCCATTATGGCATAAATATTCACACATATCCAACATTGTAATAGGAAATCTATTTTTGTATTTAATATTTTTAAGACTTGATAGTTAAGTAGTGATTGAATTCTCCTATGAAAGGTAGGCTTGATCACACAAATCAAACATTTCTTTCCTTGTCTTCCTGAAAGGCTTTTCAAATGGTTTGAAGTTTTACAGACAAGCTTCAGATGTTCTGACTTTTTTATGTAGTACTGTGGATTTATTAGATGTTAGCATGAATGTTTTTGCTTAAGAATTCATTTTGATCCAGAAGGTACAGTCTGTACTACTTCTATTGATGAAGAACAATTGAGTCCTTCTCTCTTGGAGGTGAAGGGCCATCTTCACTACATTATAACCTTCTCCAGATATCAGTACGTGCTAGGGTTACTCTGTAACGTGAAAAAATTAAATGCATATTTTAGTAATTAAAAATTAAGTGTCTTTCACAACACATATATAGTAGCCCACCACACTGTTTCACACTGTTGCTACGTTTTTGAAATGTAACCTATGTTAATGTTGTTAGTTGTAACTGTTTCATTCCAACCCACTGTGTGACTTTTCATGCATCTCATAAAGTGGGCTCTGGTACACAAATGCTTATGCCATAGTACATTGTTTAGTCCTGAATGTGCCATAAGCCACATTGTCTGTATGTAGTCTTTAGCAGGAAATTGTATTCAGTGATCCCCCGCCCCAAAATGATTAAATAGAATTCCTGATTCTCAGACAAAACTTGAAATAATGTCTTCTTAAATTTTTCAAAATCCTTTACTATCTCCTCCCCAAAATTGCTTTGCTTCATTAGCTGTTTCTCCACTCTTTTTTAGAGAAAGTTCTATAACAATTTGAGTATCTCTTATCTGAAATGCTTGGAGCCAGAATTGTTTTGTACTTTGGATTTTTATTTTTTTTAAAAAAATATTTACATATACATAATAAAATAGTCTAAACACAAAAGTAAATTGTGTTACTTATCTCTCTGGCATTACTTTGCAAACGAAGATTCTTAGGAAGGACTCATCCCACGCTTTTTACAAGCGTGTTGATGACTAAAAAGGCCAATCCGAGATAGGCAAGTCCAGTTGCAGAAAGCACAGCAGAAAGTCTCCTTGGGTGATGTTGTTTCCAAGTTTCAGTTGTTTCCAAGTTGCAGTTCTTTCTGCGTTGTCATTTCTCTTTGATACTTCTACACCTTATATAAATAGCCTAAAGGTAATTTTATGCAATGTTTTTTCATCATTTTGTATGTGAAAAAGGTTTGTGTACATTGATCCATCATTAAGGAAAGGTGTCAGTAGCTCAGCCACATATGGATAGTTTTGAATTTTGGAGTTTTTCAGATTTGGTGTTTTGAGGCAAGGGATACTCAACCTTTGTAGTAGTGTCTTTCTGTCTAGTTTGGGACGGGGGAAGCATGTGGCTCAGCAGCTATTGTTGGACTTTTGGCAGCATAGCCAGTGGTGAAGAATGATGGAAAGGACTGTCCAGCAACATTTGGTGAGCCACATGATTCCAGCCCCTACTCTAAATAATACTCCATAGTACATGCAGTGTTTTAATTCTTGCATACCTTGAAGATTCATTTCTGGTATCATGTAATATTGATACTATTATATTAGCCTTCCATTATTTATTTATTTATTTATTTCATTGATTGTTTATTTAATGTGCTTATACTTTGCACTTCAGCCAAAAATGCTCCCAGACAGCTTACAAATAACAGATCTGACATGTCCCTGCTCTAAGACTTACAATCTAAATAAGACAAGACACACAAGGAAATGGAAGTGGGGCAAGGGGATTAAGTTTGTCAGGTGTTGGCTGCTCTTCTTCCTCTGAGGCTAGAGCAATGGCAATTGAATATGGACAGAGGAACTTGCACCAGCTGCTGGAGCTATGCAAAATGAAGCTGTGCCTATTTTTTCTCCCTTACAGGGCAAAGCAGTGGAGATGACAAATTTTAAAAGGTATAATTACTTGGCCTCAGGTTTATTTTAGAAGTATGTTGCAGTCCACAAAAGCTTGTGGCAAATAAAATGTGTCGATAAGTTGCCATAAGACTTTATTATTTTTGCACCAGTGGATTAACTAGCATATTTTCACATTAGCTGTATTCTGTCTTTCTCAGCTGTGAGATACTCAAGGAGTACAGCATTTACAGAAGTTTGATTTTTGTTGTGAAGAGACGGGCTGCATCTATGTTGTAGAATTAATCTTAAGTGCCATGGCTCAATGCTATGGAATCCTGGGATTTGTAATTTGGTGAGGCACCAGCATTCTTTGACAAGACTAAAGAGTTTTTAAAATTACAACTCCCAGGATTCCATGGCATTTGAAGTAGTCTCAAACTGCATTAATTCTGCAATGTAAGAGTACCCTTCAGCTGTTTGAGATTATAGTAGGCCCTTGATATCTGCAGGAGTTTTGGTTCTAGGACCCTCTATGAATACAAAATGGCATCGTAAAATGCTGTTGCTTTTCGAATCAAGAAATCATTGGGTTTTCCCAGCAAATCAGCAAAATCTATTTGCTTCCGCATCAGAACTTTAAGAAGGTAGCAAACGTCCTAGAATGAGTACAGAACATAGGCTGTGTCTTTCCCAGGCTAGACTCTCATCTTGTTATGGTGGCTTTTGGGGTGGGGGTGAGGTATGCACAGAGACTTCTCTATGGAATGAAGCTTAGAGCTTCTTAATTTGAAGTTAAGGACTTTCTGTGAGATGAACAATTAACAACTGTTAAGGGAAACCAATACTGATACAACCTGGTCACAGCAAAATGAAGGAGCATGTAGCAATATGTAAATACATAGACATCAAATTTGTCTTGAGTACTGTCAGGCAGCCCAAAGGGATTCATATGTGTGCACGGGTATGTTTTGAATTAAATGTATGAATTCATGCAATACTGAATGCAGTTTGAATATGCCATCTAATTTTCCCCTCAATTTTAGTTATGTTACTCATACTTCAGGATACTATTGAGTAGGATAAGGGAGGGGGATATAGAAGGGATAACCTTTTGTTCCTTCTTACAATTTCTGCTTGTGGCATGTAAAACAGAGGTGGTCTTATACCTGTAGAAATCTTCCATGTACAAGTGCTGTGCCCACAAGGGATTGGATTATATTCATTGTGTAATTTTCTTAGTTCGATACTTTTGGTGGGCAGTAGTTACAAGTACTCAATGTTAAATGAAATGTCAACTTGCTACAATCCTGGACACAACATATGTTGCCTTTTGCTTTATTTTTGCTATCTAGATTCTAGACAGTTAACTCATGCCAGCCATCATGAGATAAATACATCAACTAATAATTAAAATGGGAGATGAATAAAGATTAAATAAATGGCATAATGAGCACAAAGATGTGGGGGAGAAGACAAAGTAACTTCGACTTCAGATAGAGAAAACAGAATCAAGCCAGAGAGGAATAGCCATTCAGACACAACATAAGGAATTGGGCATGATCAGTTGTGAATAGATCAGTACACAAATAGTGACACAGAAGTAATTACAATGTAAGATATTAGAACATATATCACAAATGTCCATTGACATACCTCTGTTAATAATTTCAGACTGTATAATGTAATACTGTCTGTGTTGGTACCTTGTCATAGAACGGGAGCAGACTGTTCTAACAACAAGGCTGAAATGTGTCTACTGTCCTTGGCTTTGCAGTTTTTTATTTCAAAAAAGAAAGAAAATCAACATGGTTTCTGCAAAGGCAAATCATGTCTTACTAACTTGTTAGAATTCTTTGAGGGTGTAAATAAACACATCGATAAAGGGGACCCAATTGATATTGTTTACCTTGACTTTCAAAAGGCTTTTGACAAAGTCCCTCACCAAAGGCTCCTAAATAAGCTCTTCAGCCATGGAATCAGGGACAGGTCTTGTCCTGGATTGGAACCTGGCTAAACTGTAGGAAACAAAGGGTGGTAATAAACGGACATTTCTCTGGGTGGAAAGAGGTGAGAAGTGGCGTACCCCAAGGTTCAGTTTTGGGTCCGTTACTTTTTAATTTATTCATAAATGATCTGGATGTAGGAGTGAATTCTGAGGTAGCAAAGTTTGCAGACGACACTAAATTGTTCAGGTAGTTAAAAATGAAACTGATTGTCCAGAAAGAGCTCCAGAAAGATTTTAACTAAACAAGTGTAAAGTCATGCAAATTGATGGGGTCAAAGTGAATGGGCAACAAAGTGGCAAAAGCAGTGAAAAAGCAAATTCTATGCTAGGCATGATCAGAAAGGGAATCGAAAAAAGGGCAGCAAATGTTGTATTACCTCTCCACAAATCTATGGTAAGGCCACATTTGGAGTACTGTGTACAATTCTGGTCTCCGCACCTTAAGAAGGATATAACGGAACTGGAAAAGGTACAGAAAAGGGCAACAAGAATGATCCAAGGGATGGAGCGGCTCCCTTATGAAATCAGGTTGCAACGCCTTGATCTTTTCAGCCTTGAAAGACGGCGTCTAAGAGGTGACTTGATCGAAGTGTATAAAATCATGCATGGGATAGAAAAGGTGAATAAAGAAAAATTATTTTCTTTGTCACAAAACACTAGGACTAGAGGGCACTCCCTGAAGCTCCAAGGTAGGAAAATTAGGACTAATAAAGGGAAATATTTCTTCACCCAGAGGGTCATTGGGTTATAGAATTTACTTCCAGAAGAGGTTGTGACAGCTGTCAGCCTGAACAACTTCAAGGCAGGATTAGACAGATTCATGGATACCAAGTGTAGTTACTGAAAAGGACATTCAAGTGCCACCTCGGAGTTGGTTGAGGTAGGCAGGATTTCCCTGGGTACTGGTTGTGGGGGGTCGGGAGCAGGTTAGGGTTTTGCCCTCCCTTCTGCTCGAGATCCCCGTGTACAACTGGGGGCCACTGTGTGATACAGAATGCTGGACTAGATGGGCTGAGGTCCGATTCAGCATGGCTCTTCTTATGTTCTTATGTTCTTATCTTGCGGCTATTCAGTGAAAATAGCCTTGGTAATTAATTTAATAGACCTCTCATTTCATTGAACCTGACAATCCTTGAGCAAAATAGTGGCATCTTCAGATTGTGAGTTTTCCAGGCTGTATGGCCATGTTCCAGAAACATTCTCTCCTGACATTTCGCCCACATCTATGGCAGGCATCCTCAGAGGTTGTGAGATCTGTTGGTAACTAAACAAGTGAGGTTTATATGTTTTAAAAATATCCAGGGTGGGAGAAAGAACTCTTGTTTGAGGCAAGTGTGAATGTTGCAATTGGCCACCTTGATTAGCATTTAATGGCCTTGCAGCTTCAAAGCCTGGCTGGTTTCAGCCTTTTCGGGAGGTGTTAGCTGGCCCTGATTGTTTCCTGTCTGGAATTAACACCAAAAACATGGGAATTCCAGATGAGCTGGGAACAATCAGGGCCATCTAACACCTCCCAACAAAGAATTCTCCCAGGCACTTTCCAGAAAACTCATAGTAACCCAGTTAGTCAGGCCATGAAAGCCATCGACAGTGCCATCTTCCTTCATGTTTAAGAGTGTTTCCCTGCTATGTGGACTGGCTCTGTAGAATCACAAAGTGTTCATGTCTCCAGTGATTCCAAATAGTTTCTGCAAGACTCTGAATATGCCTTAATTGTTTATGTAGCTCTGTTGTGTTAAACGGGCCCAGATGGGGCTGGTTTGATTTTGTGATGGACAGAACTGATGTGTTGCTTGCCCTCTGTCTCATGATCTTTAGATAGGTCACAGCATCTGTTGCCTTTGGGGCATCACAGAAGATGCTGATTTCTTTATACAGCACAATGATACTGGAACATAAGTATGTTGGATTTCTGCTTCCTGAAGAACTCATAAGGAATTTGTATACCCCTTTTGCTCATACAGTGTATCACTGTCATTTGTTCTTTTTTGGATCAAACAAGTAGTTTGCCACTGACAAGATACCACATTGTGAACGATCTTTTATGTGTGGTGCTTTAAAGGTGTATATGTCATTATTAATGTTCCAATTTAATCCAAGATAAATAATAATAATAAACTTTATTTATACTCTGCCACCATCTCCCCGGAGGGACTTGGGGCGGCTAACATGAGGCCAAGCCTAAACGATTACAATAAAGTGAGAATACATATAAAACAAACAATAACATCAAATTAAATGAACTGATGGTGTATCGTTCAGGTCTTTTGTATAATCCTATGCAGTAAAACCTTTCATTAATATCAGTTTATTGGGTGCTATATTTTGAAATCTCAAATTGGTTTTGGCTAATGACTTCTGCGTTGTTTTGTATGCGCCATTCGTTTCCTCTGCTGTGGGCTACAAGCCAGGAGAGTGCTTGCTATCAGTTGATATATTGGTGCCTGGGCATTTAGGAATAGAAGTGGAGCCACTCGGATAGTAAATTTATATTTGAAGAATTCCCAATCCACAATTTTCAGGAATTGTATCTTCTATTGAAATGGCAGATCTGTTGTCTCTGATTATCTAAAACAGGGGTCCTCAAACTTTTTAAACAGAGGACCAGGTCACAGTCTCTCAAACTGTTGGAGGGCTGGATTATAATTTGGAAAAAAAAATGAATGAATTCCTATACATACTGCACATATCTCATTTGTAGTGTAAAAAACTCTTTAAAGCAATACAATAACTAAAATGAAGAACAATTTAAACAAATATAAACTAATTAGTATTTCAAAGGGGAAATGTGGGCCTGCTTTTGGCTGATAGGATAGGGTTGTTGTTGTTGTTGTTGTTGCTTTCAAATTGTTCCAGGCTTAGATTGATCTTGAGCAAGGGCCAGGTAAATGACCTTAAAGGGCCATATCCGGCCCCTGGGCCTTAGTTTGAGGACCCCTAATCTAAAACATGTGTTCCCAAGAATATCATTTTATATCTGCTATACGGGATATTCCTGTACAGTTGGCTGAATCCAAGAAAGTTTTCTCACAGATTTCCTTGAGTAAGAAGTACTCAGGGCATAGTAAACTATAAGACCCCTCCGTTCTCTAGCACCTTTATTGCAAAGGCATGACTATTATAAGGTCTTAATACTCGTTCTGTGATGACTTATCCACTATGACCCATTCAGGGTAATATTTTTATACACAAGATTCATTATGGGGACAATTTCCAGATGTCTACCAGGTAAGAGTAGGGTTTGATCATCTCTGGAGTATGATTGCGTTTCACTGGGTATAGACTTAAAAGTGAAGATTTTAAAGTGTAGCATCCGATGTAGCGATTTTATCCCTCTTATTTATTTATTTACAGCAGGGGTGCTCACACTTTTTCAGCATGCGAGCTACTCTTAAAGCAACCAAGTCCAAAAGATCTACCTGCCCCCGCCGCCGCCTGCTCCCGCCACCGCGCGTGCTCCTGCTGCTGTTTTCCGCCCGCGCAGCGCTTCTTCCGCCTACGAGGCATTGCAGGAAGGAGAAAGCAAGAGGCGGGGCATCCAGAGGGAGCGCTCTGCCCTGCCTGTCTTGCCGGCAACGGAGGCTGCACAGCTGCTTCTGGACGAGAGAGAGGCAGGGCGCTCCCTCCAGAGGCCCCGCCTCGTGCTTCCTTCTTCCTGCAATGCCCCGCAGGGGAAAGAGTGGAAGCCAGCATCAGGAGCGCGCGTGCGCGCAGGGTGTGCGCGCACATGGCAGGAGCGCCCCATCCGGCTGGTGAGGCCCGAAGATCACCTGGAAGAGGGCTGAAGATCTACTAGTAGCTCGCGAGCTACCTAATGAGCACCCCTGATTTACAGTATTTATATTCCGCCCTTCTCATTCCGCAGGGGACTCAGAGCGGATTACAATGTACATATACATGGCAAACATTCAATGCCATAGACACAAAACACATATAGACAGACAGTCAGAGGCTATTTAACATTCCATTTTTTTCTGGCCACCAGGGGAGCTGTGCTTCACCGTCCATCTGCGACACTGATGAAGTACTTCCTCATTCCTCGTATGCTTGCTGGAGATTTTTTATGGCCTCGTAAATTAGTTAAATTAGCCTCCCCACAAAGTGGTACCTAAATTTGCTACAACTGTCTTTTGGGCTGTAAAGGTCGACAACAAGCTACACAAAATTGGTTGGAAGCTCACTCCGACCTGGGCTGGCTTCAAACTCATGACCTTTTGGTCAGTAGTGATCTTAATGCAGCTGACACCCAGCCAGCTGCGCCACAGTCTCGGTGCTCTTGTCCGGTAATGGGTTGTATTCTGTCAAGGATAGCTTGATATTGTCATCTATCATACAAGCACTTGCTTTTCATACTATTCCTACTCTACAACTTCATACTGTTTCTACTATCCAAGCACATTTTGAGAGTGTTATGGGAAGTCATGCTTATGCAGATAGAACACATTTCTAATTTAACCATTGATACGTTACTTTGTAATCAATAATTGTGTGCATCTTTGTTGTTGTAGAAAGCTATTTGGAAAGCGCCTCCATTAAACTTTTTTTTTTCAATAAAGGTTTTTATTGAGGATTATACAATAATTAAAAAGAAGTCTAAAATACAGGAAACCAAGGGAGGTTTCCTCCAAAACAGTCCACTTGCTTTCCCCAGAACTGGTGTCTCTGGGTACAAAGAAAAGAAATAGAAACCATTTAGAGAGAAAAGATAGTGTACAAGAGTGCAATAAAGTTAGTGACTGTCTGAGGGTGAACCGAAGGTTTGACGGTATTGTTGAAATGTCCATCTTGACTTTTGCAGTTGGTTGCACAGTCTTTGGTTCCGCCATAGTTAAACCCTTTTGACCGATGCAGCCTAGGTTTTAAGGGAGACAAACTCAAGCATTAAGACGGTCCGAGCATTACAAGGTGGTAGTAATTTCCCGTGGAGGGGAGTGCCCCCTCGCCCCATAGTGGTTACTCTCCTCCTATATTTATTACTATACTTACTATACTTAATTAATTCCTCGTCATTATAGTCTAAATCCCTTCACCCTTAGTTCTATATTCTTCTCATTTTTAAAGTATTCCACTATCCCTGACCAATCCCATTTTGTACTCTCCCTCCTTTTTTCCCCTCCTCTCTCAGGGCCTCCGTCAGGGCTTCCATTTGGACTATATCCATTACCTTCAGCTGCCATTCTTCTATGGTGGGCTCCTCCTGGGACTTCCAGTATTTAGCATAAACCATCTTGGCTGCCGTTGCTGCCAAGATGAATGTTCTCCTGTCTTTAGTGTCCCAGGAGGGGTCCACAATTTCTAGCAGGAATAATTCTGGGTTTCTTACCAAGTCCTTTTTGAGCAGCTTTTCCAATTCTCTGTGTACCCCGCTCCAAAATCTATCTGCCTTCGGGCACAACCACCACAGGTGGAAGTAAGTACCCCCATTCTTTTTTTTACAATTCCAGCAGTCTGGATTGGAGTTTTTATATATTTTAGATAATTTGTTTGGAGTTAGGTACCACCTATAGATCAGTTTAGTCCAATTTTCTTTATAACTATAACAGTATGAAATTTTGACAGTCTTCTTGCATATTTCACTCCAAGTGGCCTCACTAATTTTGTTTCCTATATTCTGAGACCATTGTTTATTGTAATTCTCTTCCCCTTTTCCTTCGTTACTCCAATTTAATAATACTTTGTAAATTCTGCCCACCTTTTTTGGTTTATCGTCGAAGATAATCTCTTCGAACTCATTTTTTGATTCTTCAAATCCCATTAAACATGTTTTTGAGCAGATCCTCCTAGCATGATATTTTCTCCAAACCTGGATACACTGGAAAATACATTCAAGTTGTGATGTTTTTTTTCTGCACATCATTTGTGTCAAAAGGCTTTGGAAGATTAGGTGTAGTAGAATCTGCATAGAAAACAATGATGTTCTCTATGCAGATCTTCACATTCACTGACTGTCATAGATATAAGAGAGATACAAGAACAGTATTTGAAACAGGTCCCAAGGACTTTGACTTAGGATTTGTTTGAGTAGTGTTACAAGACTAGTGTAGAGAATGAGTTTTCTTGTGCACAGTATGGGCAATCCCCAAGTTACAAAGACCTGACTTACAAATGACTTCTAGTTAAGACTAGGGGTGAGACAACAGACAATGAGAGAAATGTATCCCTAGGAAGATAAATGCACTCCTGAAATAGTTATCATGGGGAAAAGGAATATCCACTGAAGCTTTCTCGTCAATCCTTGCTTCCACAACAAGCCAAATTTTCAAAATCCATTTATCACAGGGACAGAAAGTGAGGCAAAATCTTCTGAACAGAGGCACAGACAACAAAACAAACACCACAGGGATGTTAATCCTTCCCTATGCTATGCTCATATCCAGTGCCTCTGCATATGTATGTGTGTATTCAGATATCTATTTATGGCTTTAATTTTACCTTTAAAATATACCTTTTCTGACTTACAAACAAATTCAACTTAAGAACAAATCTACAGAACCTATCTTGTTTGTAAGTTGGGGACTGGCTATACAGTCCTTCTGTGGGTTAGCTATTTTCCGAGACTTAAGTGCAGAAGAAGTTAAACTGTTTTTGTGAACTAACACAGGTGTTGTAAATTTCCAATGTCTAATGGTCAACTTTTCATTTTTGATAGGGGTCACATTAGTACTTCCAAAGGCAAAGCTTGAGTCATTCCTTGGTTATGTAATTGATGAATTTTGACAGTATATGATGGAAAATGGCACTGCTCTACATTACTATTCTCTTAATTATATTCTAAGTCTAGTGAGACACACCTCTCCTGTAAATTTTCTGACAATCTCTCCATAATAGGAGTCCTGTTATGCATAGGTAGCCTTAAGTGATTCAAGTCCATCAATATTTCCTTTTGTCAGACCTTTTGAGGAACACATTCCTAATTTCTTCAGAGTTGCCATAACACTCATCTGGGCTGTCTCATGCTGCTTTCAGAGCAACTATAGTGTTGGTCACTTTGAGCTTCTTTGCCTGTACTGAAGACTCGTTGCCTAACTATTTAGTGAACAGATCAATCTTCTCACCTGCACTAGTCTCTTACAGACTTTTTTCAAGGTACTCATCAAACTTAATGAACCTAATATTGATAAACCTGTGAGTGATCAGATATTTGGCAAGTTCTGTCATACTAGAGGCTTCGGTATGGATAAATTGCTGAATTTCAGTGTGATGAGACAGGGCTATGTAATTAGTCTGTTCTATTATGGTGAGATGTCAGAGTGGAGTTCTTCAGGTCAGATGCTTATGGATAATGCAATGTACATATGAGTCACACTTTGTTATGCCACCCTGTTCTTCCAAACAGTTTGAGACTGAGACTTACATTAGCATGTGCATATATTGATTGTAAACGTGTTGTGACTTGAGATACGAAAATCCAAAAGAAGAAAAACTGGGGAGGGAATTTCCATTTTGTTTCTTTTAATTATTTGTGAAAAATATGGGGGAAATGGATTATGGAACATTTTCTTTTAGAATGATGAATAAAATATTTAAGATAGGGTGTTCATATATTTACTGCTCCCAAATCATTTCTTACAACTGTGTAGTAGGTCTTATTTAAGACCGTGTACGATATCCAGTTTCCTTTTCTCCATTCATTTTATGAAAATGGGTAGCTACCTTATGCCTGCTTGACACATTGAGGAAGTAATGAAAGCTAAATAATGTTCTCTCTTTTATTTTTATCAATGTCAATGTTTTATTCAGGTTTTATTTGTGTTCTTCACCTGCCTTGCTCGGCCCCTCTTCCTTTTTCCTTCTATTTTCCCCAGCATCATTGTCTTCTCTAATCATTCCTGTCTTCTCATGATGTGACCAAAATACTTCATATTTGCTTCTAATATCCTTCCCTCCAATGAGCAGTCAGGCTTTATTTCCTGAAGTATGGATTGGTTGGATCTTTTCATGCTCCAAGGCACTCTCAGAATTTTCCTCTAACACCGCAGTTCAAAAGCATCTCTCCTCCCAACAGGCATGTAGCCGGGGGCTAAGAAGGCTTCACCCCGAAATTCTCAGGGTGGTCAGCAAAAAGGACTTACTTGTACATTATTTAAACTGTTATGCTCATTCATATCATGATCTGATCACCATTCTCATTATATCCCACATTAATGGGGTTATTGGGATAACAATACAAAAGGTTTGCTAGGGTAGACCCTCTTCCACCCAGTCTCAGCCCCGAACCAAACTCAGCCCCCCCGAATCAAAATCCTGGCTACGGCCCTGCCTCCCAAGAAGTAAAGTCTTCTGATTTCCTGGCTGCAGTCTGCGTCTTGCTCTAGCCCATTGTAGATGTAATGGTGTCCAAGATTAGTTGTTGGGTAAAAAAATATACCCTCCCTCTCCTTTCATGTGTCATCTAAATTAAACTGTCTTATTTTTCTCAGGCTAAAGCCTGGTAGAACTTGAATAGTAACTTTGCTAGGCGTTTTGCAGATCTGTTTGAAATATGACTATGAGAACTCTGTGCATTTCATAATGTCTCCAAGGCACAAGGAAGATCAACAATAAGTCAGCCTACTGATACCTGTGAAAATATAGTTGACATTATTGGCAATATTACCAAAGGAGAGATTATGTACTGCAGTGAGAAATTTGAGCTTATGTGCTTCCTTCTGAGTCTGTGATGCATATTCAAACTGTTCTCGTAGCTATAGTGTATTGGCAGTCATCCAATCTTTTAAAGAACTTTTGTACAGTAGACTGTACATTTGATACTCAATCCAATTATAATTAGTAAATAATTATGTTTGGAAGCCTGTGTACATTTATTAAGAGGTAAAACTCACTGGGCAGTCAGCATGGTGTAGTGGTTTATGTATTGGACCAGGATACTGGGAGACCAGGGTTTGAATCCCTGCTCAGTTTTAGAAATCCATTAGGTGAATTTCATAGAATCATAGAACTGGGTGGGACCACAAGGGCCATCTTGCGTAGCCACACTCAGTCGAAGGCAAGGGCAAACCCCTCTGAACAGATCCTCAAGACAACTCTGTGATAGATTCGGCTTAAGGTTGCTTTAAATCAGAAGTGACTTGGAAGGCACTCAAGAACAGACTTTATTGAAGGAAATGGGAATGGGATGAGGCTGACTTTCCTTCCAAAATCAGGAGTCGTTAGAGTTTTTCATGACTAATTTGCTTCATCAATTTCAATAGGGTTTTGTTCTAGTCAGCACCTGCAAGAGCATGTGTTGATAGAAGGGACTGGACATTTAAAAACTGCAAGTGCGGAGGATTACATTTTAAAATGTTGCCTACATTTTTAAAAACATATTTGTGTACAGTACACTAACACAACAATTAGTTCTGCTGTAATCTTTATACCTGGTAAAATAGTTTTAGAGTTGTTTTTGTTTTAGATTTATTTTGGAGAGGTGAGCAATCATTACAAGGTTGGTTCATTTTAGTCATGTAACATGTATTTTATATTCTATCGTCTCTGGTGCATATTGGATGCATAGCTCTCATTTTATTTATCCCTAGAGATTAGGGCTGTTCAACACTTCGTTTGTAATTTGTTTGTCATATGTATTTTGTCAGATTAATACATATGAAGCAATATGGGACGGCCACCCAATAAGATTCAAAACACTTTGACTTTTGGAAGAATTATGTAAGTCATTTAAATTGCTCCAAGTCACCACTTATTATTATTTTACTGACACAAAACCACAGTATGTCACAGCAAACGAAATCTATATCCTGGATTTCGTATCACAAAATCACAAGTCGAACACTTCACAGGCGTCTAGGACTGTGTGATGTATTTTCGAATGATGTGCACAGATCCAAGTAAGGTGGTCTTTTGCAGTTGACAGATCGTGAGTTTGTCAATGTTTATTGTTTCCAAATGCTGGCTGAGATCTTTTGGCATGGCACCCAATGTGCCAATGACTACTGGGACCACCTGTACTGGTTTATGCCAGAGCCCTTGCAGTTCAATTTTGAGGTCTTGATAACGGCTGAGTTTTTCCTGTTGTTTTTCATCAACTCGGCTGTCACCTAGTATGGCAACATCAATAATCCAAACTTTTTTCTTTTCCACAATCGCAATGTCTGGTGTGTTGTTGTTGTTGTTGTTGTTGTTGTTGTTGTTTCAAAGGCTGGGTGGGCATCTGTTGGGGGTGGTTTGACTGTTCTTTTCCTGCCTGGCAAAAGAGGGTTGTACTGGATAGCCCATGGGGTCTTCCAGTGAAATAGTACTGTAAAGTTTATTTGTCATTTTATTTATTTATTTATTTATTTGTCACATTTCTATACCGCCCCTCTCAGCCCGAAGGCGACTCGGGACGGTTTACACAGGCAGTCTCTGCCCTCAATACAGCACAAGCAACAAGGCAAAAAAACCCCATATAATAACAAATTAACAATTAAAAACATACAATTGCAGTCTCAGCGTCATGTTGAAATCAGTTTATGTTGGTTAAATTTTCCTTTAAAAAATCAGTGGATGTGCAAACTTGAGGAGATTGATGCCCTGGTTATGTTGTACCATTGAAACTAGATATTCAAGGAGATAGCTCTTGTAGGTTTTTTAAAATGTTCATTTAAAACGTTTAAAATTCTCAGAAATCAGTGGATGAGTGAAACATTCTGAAACTTGGGGCGGGGTAACAGTGGTAAATTGTACTCTACCATTGTAACAAGTTTCATCCCGAGAGCTCTAAAAATTAGGGAGAAAGGAGCCCCAGAAGTCCCCCCCCCCCAAATGTGCAATTACATAATGAAAACATAACAAAAATTTTGAGATATCATTATAGTTATAATACGGACCTATATAACAATATTTTACAAACACTTTAGAAATTACCCCCCCCCCCCCAAATTAGCAATATAAATTGAAACATTTTTGAGCTACAAAATTTCTAGAAATGTTGAAGCTCCAGGGAAAAAAATCTGGATATGTTTAAGAAAAATTGGAATGTTTTATTAAATGGGGGATACCACATTAGTACTGTACATTTTAGAGATTGAAAGTTTTTTTGTCTAAGGAACATAACATGTATTTTGATTTGATTTGATTTGACAAAAAATGTTAATTATTTAGACAACACCTTCAAATGAAATTGACTTCATTTTTATTACAAATCGAGCTACAAAGTCATTAACTATAAGGTACACTTGAATGGTAGGGTACCTTTTTTTGTTGTTTATGCCAAAGCATGCAGAGCAGGAAGAAAACATTAAAAAGAGGAGCCATCAGCATTAGCAAAACAAATGCAACTATTTTGTTTCTTCAAGTCCTACATAGTGTTATGCAGACATAAAGAACACATTTTTCTTAAATAAGTGAATGAAACAAAGTCCAGAAATTGTTTTTGTTGTTATCCTGCTTTTTTTTGCATTAAATAACTACATGGATTATCTATGGTTTATGATCAACAGATAAGAATTTACATTGATTTCTCCTTTATTTTGAAAACCAGGGATTTTGGAGATTATGGCATCTGAAGCCCAAAATGATAGGAAACAGAACCTATTCTATATCGGGGGTCGTCCTACTGATCTTCCTAGAAAAAGAAGTTCTTGTTCCATTAATGAGAACATGAAGGAGGTAAGCTTTTTTCTGTTGCTTTTACAGGTTTTCATCTAAGCAACTTAAGTGTCATTCAGTAGGACACCAATATGAAATTAGGAGAACATTTACATGTCTAGTTTTCTTGTTCAGCACCAATAAGACACCCTTTGGAGCTGTAAGGGAGTTTCAGTCCTCAATATTAAAGTCATTAATGACTTTAAGTGCCCCCTTCATTTATTCATTCACTAAAATTTTTTATGAAACACATTAGTGTCTCCAAAGCACTGTGCTCATAACCGTGTGTCCTTTTTAAAAGAGATTGAGGCCTAAAAGTGTAAATGCTGGCTAGAGTAGATCCCATGAAACAATTTGTAAATAATAAGTTTACATTGATGTAAATCCCATTGATTTTACATGTCTACTTGAGGTGGAATTTGCGATTTAATTTAGGCCCAAATCATTATCTGGATTTCTTTTCTTCAAATAGTTTAGTAGGGATTGGAGATTATTTTTTTGTATGGAACAATTCTACTACACAATAGTAAATTGAACCATTTATTTGTTAAACAAAATACTGATTAAATCTTGACTTTCTTCTTCTTACATAAAGATTATCCTCCAGCAGCAACTCAATGTGAACATTTGCTTCATTGTTGCCATTGCCAGAGCTGCTTCCCCCCCGTGTCAGGAGCGACTTGAGAAACTGTAGATCGCTTCTGATGTGAGAGAATTGGCAGTCTGCAAGGACGTTGCCCAGGGGAGGCCCAGATGTTTTGATGTTTTATCATCCATGTGGGAGGCTTCTCTCATGTCCTGACAGAAGGAGCTCACCCGCAATCTCCCCGGATTCAAATTGCCAGAGCCAAGCCATGCACAAATGATTAGGAAGCATTCTTTTGCTTTTGGCTTAGTTTTTGAGTTCTTCTTCCAGAATTAGAAGGAACATGGATCCAAGGCAAAAAGGTGTTTACTAGTTCCTCTTCCTCTATGGCAGTGGTTTTCAACCTGTGAGTCCCCAGGTGTTTTGTCCTACAACTCCTGAAATCCCAGCCAGTTTACCAGCTGTTTACCAGCTGTTGGGATTTCTAGGAGTTGAAGGCCAAAACATCTGCGGACCCACAGGTTGAGAACCACTGCTCTAGCTATCTCTTATACTACTCAAGGACTTCACCAACCTTTCTGAGCAGATTTTTCAGGACACCGGGAAATACCAGGTAGCAGAGTTTGACTCAGAGGAAATGTACAGGTAAACTGGAGGAATTGGAGCAAGATATCTAGGGGTGAATCTGATATCCACTTACCCTATATGCTCATGTATAAGTCTAGAAATTTTAGTTGAATCACCAAACCTTAAAACCTTAGTCACCTTATCCACAAATCATTATAAGTACTGCATCTTCACTCTTATCAAAAAAGGAAATACCTTTGATTCCCCAGGTGTTTTGGCCTACAACTCCCATAAATCTCAGCTAGTTTACCAGCTGTTAGGATTTCTGGGAGTTGAAGGTCGAAACATCTGGGGACCCACAGGTTGAGAACCACTGCTCTAATCACTCACTTGAAATTATACATACATACAGTGAGATATATCCTTCCTTTTGTCTTTACCACAAAAAGCTGTGCTCATGAAGTCTTTATTGTGCCATTATTTTTATTTTAATAAAACTTATTTTTATTATTTTCTATCTTTAATATATTTCATAATGAATTGCTAATCAACATATAAAGCTAATCAGTGATGATTTTAAGAGTAAGAACAATATTTACCAACTCCCGTCCTATCCTTTCCTTCATCACCAAACTGCACTGGAACTATGTCTTTGTTGCTAACTTTATAATATTTATTGTGAGCCATGCAGTGTAGTAGTCTTCAGGACATGGAACATGAATATAATGTGTTCATTCATTTGAAGAAGAAAGTGCTTCACTTTGCACAGTTGTTAAAAAGGAAATGAATAAAGAAAATTCATTGAAATCCAGATTCCTGATTCCTAGAGAACACTTTGAATGAGGGGCACTGGGTGGGTGCCAAGGGTCGGCAGATATGTGAGACCATAAAGTGCATCACTTGCATTTCCAAATGTAGAGGCTCCAAAAAGGACTCATAGCACTTATAAAGGTACCTTGAAACTCCACTGTAGCTACTTCTGCATAAACAAGGTGAAGGCTCATAGAAAATATAGTAAAGTACCTCCATTGTGCTGGCCTGGGACTTCAGGATGCTTTATGCAATAAACAAACCACTTAGACCAAAAGTTTGGCTGAGTGAGGGACATGGAGAACTTAGTGACATGCACAAAACAAATTTGGGCAGTTGTGGGGTTGCACTTTGCGTACCCATGATCCAAATATTTGGCATGAAGAAATCATTTTTCTTCAGCCGACACTACCCATAATGACTGTAAAAGTAAATTATTTTATTTCAACTTAGACATACACTTAAATTTATTTTTATTGATAACTAGCCTTTCCTTTTTTTAAAAAAAAACCTTACTATAGCATTTTGTTATTTTATGATTGTAGATGTTGCCAGAATATCAATGTTAAAAATGTCAAATGGTGAATAATCTAGGTATATAACATCACAGTGGATCATTCCTTAGTTCAGTGGTTCTCAACCTGTGGGTCCCAAGGTGTTTGGGCCTACGACTCCCAGAAATCCCAGCAGTTCAACAACTGTTAGGATTTCTGGGAGTTGAAAGCCAAAACAACTGGAGACACACAGGTTGAGAACCACTGCCTTAGTTAATATTCTGAAGAAATCAACCACACAATTTGCTTTCTCTTAAGTAATTAGCACTGTTACCCAAGACACCCTCTGTGGAAATCCAGTTGTCCCTTTCATTAGTCAAGAGGAGTAGCATTGGAGCAGTTTTGTCACACCTCTGATGTCATAATCCTGCCTCTTGGCATGGATGTCACAGTACCTTGCCCTTCACCTAGATAGAGTAGTCATTAGTGGTTTTGCTCTTTATATAAAAAAATTAACCAATTTCGCCCATTATATGCAGCAACTGAAACAAGGTGAAGTTACATAAACAATACATTCTGGAGTTATTTATAACTTTTTTCATTCATGATCATATTTATGCTGTTTCTTTCTAGGGTAAGAAATCTACAAAACATTTGGCTTCTTGCTCAGGCAGGTAAGACTTCCTCTTGTGAATGCTTGTAAGTAGAGACAAAAATTTCACCATTTATTGAACACATCCAAGAGCAAAATATAAAGAATAACAGTTTGTAGCCAGATAAAGTAAGTGGTTGACATACAAATATCATGAATGTATATGGTGTTTCAAAGTGATAGACCCAATTTCAAAGCAGTATATTTCATGATAACAACATGCTACAATTGCACAAAAAGTTACAAAGAGTTTAATGAGTTATCAGGTTTTATTAACCATTTTGAGCCAGAATAGTAGCTAAAATTTACTCTGCAAATGGAAAATATATCATTAGGCCTTATTTTGCGGGGATGCCATCTTGCGATTGACTGAGTCTAGATGCTGTTGAGAAAGAGGCATCTAACAGTGATAATTTCAAACTTTGTGGCCTACTCTTTCAAGTGGTAAGAGTTTCATTCATGTGAAGTTTTTGGTTGCAGATAGAACGATTTTGAAGTGGGTCCATCTTTTTGAAACATACTATACTTTTAAGATTCTGAAAAAGTTCAGTGAATCAAGTACATCTGACAAAAGGATTAATGTAAATTAGGTTGTCAGTAGATCCCTCCATAAATTCTGCCGATGGTCCAAAAGTCACCTTGTTAGTTGGATAGTCAAAAGCTTTTGGAATCATGTTCAGATATTCACATTTCCATGTTTGAAAGATTTGTTTACATGTAATAAAAGTTCTCAAATCAAATATTTGTAATGAATGCATTACTATCCATTTTTTCTCTTGTAATAGATTCAAAACCTTTAAATACAGTATCCCACAATATTTTCACTATTTAACATTTGGTAACGGAGAAGAGAGTGTCTAAAAACATCCAGATTTTACTTTTTGTGTGTAATATATTAATTTTTGCTTTCTGTGTGTTATATATCAAAATTCACAAACACATTGTAGACATTGTTTAATGCTATGGTAATAAACTAACTCATTTTGTGTCGCAGAACAACAGTTGGACAAACTGTGATCAGCCCTCATCCTCTGTTCAAAGTAGTATATTGCAGAAGAAAAGTTCACTACTATTCTCCGAAGCCTACTTTCAGAAAGAAACTACTTCCTAAAGTCAAGAGCCGTGACATGGCAAATAAGGAAAATGAACTGGCATGTGCAGGTAATCTGCCAGCAAAACTGCCTGCTGATGGTCGCACATTCTTGCTAAACTCCAGTGATTCTGGTCGTGCTCAAGCAGAGAGCCCTTCATCAAAATACAGTGGATTTTTTTCAGAGGTATATACATTTGTATTATCTAAAACAGAGCTTTCCAAACTGTGTTGTGACACGTCAGTGTGTCAGCTGCTGTGTGTCGGTGTGTTGGGCAAAAATAATAAGAAACCTCATAATTTATATGAAATAAACAATAAATCATATATATTTAAATATATAAATGAAAGGCTTCATGAGATATGTTGTGTCCCCATATATTTCATTATTACAATTTTATGTCTGTGTCCATATCTCTTGTAAGGGGTTGGTTTAACTTCCAATTTGCCAATAAAACTGAATAACAGTGTCACAAAAATGATGTGTCCCCAACTTGGAAAGCTCTAGTCTAAAACAATGAAATAACCATTTTTATTCTAAGGCATTTGATACAACATAATCAAAACCTTCAGGTAAGTTCACTGACATTCTATTACAGCTTTCAAAGATGTAGCTTTTAGACTTAAGAATGTACTAATGGGACTTGTTACCATTGTAATGAATCTAAAACACAACTACTCATTTTGTAATTTTGGCATCTTGTGCACTTTTTTAAAAGGACTACCATCCTGCTCATTAATTTCATTCATTATTTGTATGCTCCTTTTCTATAAAACATTATCCAGAGTATCTTAAAACATGCCAAATGACTAGTCATAGGAATAAATGTAACAGCCCAAAGCATAAAATAAAATAATTTAACTATGCCTTGTTTTATCATGTATAAGTCTAGAAGTTTTAGTCAAAAAATCAAGCCCCCCAAAATAGGTCAACTTTTCCACAGGTCAATGTGAGTAATGTATCTAACCTCTTTTTTTTTTAAGGAACCATTTCCTTCTTTGAGTAAGGGAGGTGCAAGATAAGGACTTAGTACGTCCTGAGAGAAACCCCCACACCACCCCACCCCAAACACGATACATAGTGTTGCTTCCAGCTTTTTTGAATGCTTGGGTGAAGATGTGGCTGTGATGCTTGGCTCCCTGAGGTAGCATTGGTGCTTTCCCCTCTCTGCAAAATGCCCCTTGACTTATCCATGGGTCATATCAAAATTCATATTTTTGCCTCAAAAGCTGTTCTCAATTTATACAAAACATCTGCTTATGCATGAGTATATATTGTAGTTAATGATGTTGGCAGAAAACAATATCAGTGTTTCTTATAATGGTATTAATACAACAAAAGCAAATCAACAGTAAAATAATACAAATAAAACCAAATGGAAACTTAGTTGGCCGATTGAAATGGAAGGCAGTAATGATGTTTCGGTCCTGAACTGGTGCCTGGCTGCTGTGTCGGACTGGATGGGGGCAAACAAATTGAAATTGAATTCAGACAAGACAGAGGCACTCCTGGTCAGTCGAAAGGCCCAACAGGGCATAGGATTACAGCCTGTGTTGGACGGGGTTACACTCCCCCTGAAGACGCAGGTTCGCAGTCTGGGTGTGATCCTGGATTCATCGCTGAGCCTGGAACTCCAGGTTTTCGGCAGTGACCAGGGGAGCATTCGCACAATTAAAACTTTTGCGCCAGCTGTGCCCGTACCTTGGGAAGTCTGACTTCGGCATGGTGGTCCACACTCTGGTTACATCCCGTATAGATTACTGCAACACTCTCTACATGGGACTGCCTTTGAAGACTGTTCGGAAGCTTCAACTGGTCCAATGGACAGCAGCCAGGTTGATAACAGGAGCGGCATTCAGGGAGCGTACAACCCCTCTGTTGTGCCAGCTACACTGGCTGCCAGTTTGCTACCGGGCACAATTCAAAGTGCTGGCTTTGGCCTTTAAAGCCCTAAATGGTTCTGGTCCAACTTACCTGTCCGAACACATCTCTCCCTATGACCCATCAAGATATTTAAGATCATCCGGAGAGGCCTTGCTCTCGGTCCCGCCTGCCTCGCAGGCATGATTGGCGGGGACGAGAGACAGGGCCTTTTCAGTGGTGGCTCCTTGGCTTTGGAATGCCCTTCCTAATGCCCTCCCTCTTGACATTTCGTAAGAAAGTCAAGATTTGGCTGTTCGAGCAGGCATTCGCAGATGAACTGTAATTATTTAATTGAAACCAACAGAATGTTTGATGATGCAATGGAAACCGATTTTAAGAATGAAACGCTGAGATTTGTATTTTATAATTTTAACTGTAAATTGTATTGTTTTTATAGGGTTGTTTTACTGGTTTTTATGATATGCTTTATCTGTGGGCATTGTTGCCATGTGTTCACCGCCGCGAATCGCCTTCAGGCTGAGAGGGGCGGTATAAAAGTATAGTAAGTAAATAAATAAATGTGCATTTGAAGGGCAAATAGATCATTCCAATCTGAGATGGTGGAACTGAGTTTTCACAGTTTGCCTGCAGGCAAACAGTCTTTCTCTCTGTCCTCAGCTAGGTTGAATAACAAAACCTATCATATACACCTCAGACATCCTTCAGTTTCCTTCAGTTTCTCTCAAAACCTTGTTGTAGTACTGAGTACAGATCAACATTGTTTTGTTTGGTTCTTGGGGAAAGGGATGGGACAAGGTAGGTGGAAATACGGTGGACCCTCCATATCCGTGGGGGATTTGTTCCAGAAAATCACACAACTGTTCAGGTCCCTTATATAAAGAGATGAAGAGGGGGCTCAATCACACTCTGAAAGCAGCTGCTGTTGCCATCATGTCAAAGTCTCAGCCTCCCCTCCTCATTTTGACAATCAGTTCCCACATCATTCTCTCCCTTGCCACCTCATCACCCTCATGTATATCCCAAAGGCAGCAGCTGCTCCACACAGAAACCCTAGCCTCCCCATGCTGACAGTCAGTGTGCCCCTCTTTCTCTCACTTGCCGCCCAATCTTTACACACACACACAACTCTCGAGTGCGTTCCAAAGGCAGAAATTGCCATCGCAGTGCGTGTAAGCCCCAGGTTTCCTTCCTGCACTATATACACACATTCTCTCTCTCTCTCTCTCTCTCTCTCTCTTTCTATTTCTTTCTTTCTTTCTTTCTCTCTCTCTCTCTCTCTCTCTCTCTCTCTCTCTCCCCCTCTCACACTCACACACACACACACACACACATAGTATTTCTATTATTATTTTCAATCTTCAGTTAATTGAATCCTCAGATCCAGAGCTTGTGAATATGGAGGGTCCACTTCTTTGATAATAGCCTGTCTTCATTTATTTCTCTTTTTCTTTCGTTCTGGAAGGGGGCACGTATGTGTACATCTAATTTTAGTTTATTTGGGTCAAACAAGTAGAGTATAACATAAACACTTTTTCTCAAGTTCAGAAAATAACATAGGTGACTTATATGTTCTATATATTTTAACAATTTAACAAAAAAGAGATAAAACATATCATATGTAATCACCCTTGTCCCCTACTTATATCCATCCTTTTCCCACTATTTTCCCCCTTCCGTTCACTCCCCTCCCTCCAGGAACAGTCATACATTTCCTTTATCATTAATTCATTCTGTTTGTTGGATCATAAGGGTAGTCTAGGTCAATTTCTTATATGTTCTATTGCCTTTTGCCTTGGCTATCGGTTTTCCCCATTTCCCTTCTCACTTCCTCCTGGAGTATCCATTGGTATATTTATTTTCTTATTCCACCCTATTTTTTGCTTTCATAATTCCTCTATTTCCCCCTTTATTTTTCTACAGAATTCTTGTACCTTGGAACAGTCCCTTCACATATGGAAAATATTCCAGTTTCCCCACGTTCATGCCAACATCTTTTAGATGTTCTTTTTGTAATATGAGCTATTTGCTGTGGGGGAAGGGTTTTATGCCATATGTGTACATCTAACAAATATCATTCATGATCCAGTCTACTGAAGTACTTGTTTCAGCTAGAGATCTGTTGTGATTTCATTCCTTCTTTTTCCTCCCAAAGCATTCAAATGTATAATGCTAACTTTATTAAGCACCAGGACTGTGGCGCAGCTGGTTGCGTGTCAGCGGCATTAAAGATGTTTAAGATCATCCGGAGAGGCCCTGCTCTCGGTCCCGCCTTCTTCGCAGGCGCGATTGGTGGGGACGAGAGATAGGGCCTTTTCAGTGGTGGCTCCTCGGCTTTGGAACGCCCTCCCTAATGTCATCAGATCAACCCCCTCCCTCCTGACATTTCGTAAGAAAGTCAAGACCTGGCTGTTTGAGCAGGCATTTGCTGATGAAATACAACGATTTTATTAGATCTATGGAATGATGACGATGTGACAGAAAGTGATTTCAGTGTGACGCTGAGAACTGTAATTGTATGTTTTTAATTGCTATGGTTATTGTTTTGATTGTTTTTGGTCGTGTTTTGATTGAAGGGCAGAAATTGCCTTGTGTAAACCGCCCCGAGTCGCCTTCGGGATGAGAGGGGCAGTATAGAAATGTGGTAAATAAATAAAGATCACTACTGACTGAAAGGTCATGAGTTCAAAGCCAGCCCAGGTCGGACTGTACTTCCGGCCAATTGTGTAGCTTGTTGTCGACCTTTGCAATCCAAAAGACAGTAGCATCTGTCAAGTAGGAAATTTAGGTACCACCAATGTGTGGGGAGGCTACATTAACAAAAAATTATGAGGCCAAAAAAATCTCCAGCAAAAGCATGCGGGGAATGCGGAAAGTACTTCATCAGTGTCGCAGATGGATGGTGAAGCGACAGCTTCCCTGGTGGCCAGAAGTTGGAATGTTAAATAGCCTCTGACTGTCTGTCTATATGTGTTGTGTGTCTTTGGCATTAAATGTTTGCCATGTATATGTACATTGTAATTCGCCCTGAGTCCCCTGCGGGGTGAGAAGGGCGGAATATAAATACTGTAAATAAATAAATAACATTAAGTGTGGTTCTTCAGTCATCTCACACACTCTTAACAGAGATATAAACTATTTATTGGAAGCCTCCCTGTTTTATTTAGTTTTGTATCAAGGAGATGCTTTTAAAAACTTGGGATTTGAATTTAAATTAAACTGCTCCCATTTCTTTGATTGCTTTTTATTACAGGAAATGGACATTCTTAAAACTACTGAGTGGGAGTTGGCCAAAAAAACCCCTTCTTTAGCACTAAGAGTCACAGCATCTGAATCAATGGGGACAGTAGAATGTCTTGCAGGATACAGATGTTTGACCATTTCTGGTCTATTGGGTGAAACCTCTTGGTACTAAATGTTCCTTTAGAATCCCGATATAACGAATATTATCTCCGTTTTCACACAGGAGGACAGACAACATATGCCTGCAGCTGAGTCAGTTTTTTCAGGGAGGGAATTAAATGAATTAAACCAGATAGAGATAAGCAAGGAAGATGTTCTCACATGCCTTACTAAACTAAATGTCAACAAATCACCAGGGCCAGATGGCATCCACCCCAGAGTTCTTAAGGAACTCAAGTGTGAAATTGCTGAAATTCTAGCCAAAATATATAACCTTTCTCTAAGATCAGGCACTGTACCCGAGGACTGGAGGGAGGCAAATGTAACTCCGATCTTCAAGAAAGGATCCAGGGGTGATCCAGGAAATTATAGGCCAGTTAGTCTAACCTCAGTTCCAGGCAAAGTGATGGAAACCATTATTAAAGAAAAATTACTAAGCACATAGAAGAACAGGCATTGCTGAAGGAAAATCAACATGGTTTCTGCAAAGGCAAATCATGTCTTACTAACTTGTTAGAATTCTTTGAGGGTGTAAATAAACACATAGATAAAGGGGACCCAGTCGATATTGTTTACCTTGACTTTCAAAAGGCTTTTGACAAAGTCCCTCACCAAAGGCTCCTAAATAAGCTCTTCAGCCATGGAATCAGAGGACAGGTCTTGTCCTGGATTGGAACCTGGCTAAACTGTAGGAAACAAAGGGTGGTAATAAACGGACATTTCTCTGGGTGGAAAGAGGTGAGAAGTGGCGTACCCCAAGGTTCAGTTTTGGGTCCGTTACTTTTTAATTTATTCATTAATGACCTGGATGTAGGAGTAAATTCTGAGGTAGCAAAGTTTGCAGACGACACTAAATTGTTCAGGGTAGTTAAAAATGAAACTGATTGTAAAGAGCTCCAGAAAGATCTCTCGAAATTGAGTGAATGGGGAACAAAGTGGCAAATGCATTTAACTTAAACAAGTGTAAAGTCATGCACATCGGGGCAAAGAACCCCAACTACACCTACCAATTGATGGGATCAAAGCTTTCTGAGACAAACCAGGAAAGGGATCTTGGGGTTTTGGTGGACAGCTCAATGAAGATGTCAACCCAGTGCGCAGCAGCAGTAAAGAAAGCAAATTCTATGCTTGGCATGATCAGGAAGGGAATCGAAAATAGGTCAGCAAATGTTGTATTGCCTCTCTACAAATCTATGGTGAGGCCACATCTGGAGTACTGTGTACAATTCTGGTCACCGCACCTCAAGAAGGATATAACGGAACTGGAAAAGGTACAGAAAAGGGCAACAAGAATGATCCAAGGGATGGAGCAGCTCCCTTACGAAATCAGGTTGCAACACCTTGGTCTTTTCAGCCTTGAAAGACGGTGTTTAAGAGGTGACTTGATCGAAGTGTATAAAATCATGCATGGGATAGAAAAGGTGAATAAAGAAAAAATATTTTCTCTGTCACACAACACTAGGACTAGGGGCACTCTCTAAAGCTCCAAGGTAGGAAAGTTAGGACAAATAAAGGGAAATATTTCTTCACCCAAAGGGTCATTGGGTTATGGAATTCACTTCCAGAAGAGGTTGTGACAGCTGTCAGCCTGGACAGCTTCAAGGCAGGATTAGACAGATTCATGGATACCAAGGGAATCAGTAGCTACTGAAATGGACATCCAAGTGCCACCTCTGTGTTGATGGAGGCAGGCAGGATTTTCCCCGGGTACTGGTTGTGGGGGGTTGGGAGCAGGTGAGGGTTTTGCCCTCCTTTCTGCTAGAGATCCCTGTGTACAACTAGTGGGCCACTGTGTGACACAGAATGCTGGACTAGATGGGCTGAGGCCCGATTCAGCATGGCTCTTCTTATGTTCTTATGTTCTTATCTTGGAGTGGAAACACAAGAACAATATCATTTTGCTGTCTCCAAAAAAATTGTATGTACAGACTACACAGATTGTTATTCCACCTAGAAAATACAGTTTACTGTGGTTTCAGGCATTGGGGAGAGGAAGAGAAAGCAATTAAGTGGAGCAAAACTGAGACATGATGTCTCATTATTTGTAAGGGCATCACAATTGTTCACTGTTCGATAATTATTTCTTTTAAATGATCAGATTATCTAAGTGGAATATGGTAGCACAGATGAGACGCAAAGTAACAGAGATATAGAATGGCAGTTGTTATTTTCTGATTATTAAATTGTTGTTATGTCTCCTAGGTTTCTGAAGATCATGAAACAATGGCACAAGTTCTCTTCAGTAGAAATCTTCGGCTAAATGTAGCTTTGACCTTCTGGAGAAGAAGAAGTATAAGCGAGCTCATAGCCTATTTAGTGAGGTAAAAATGGAGAAAATTAGCAGCATAGTCCTGTCCACCACTAGCACAGCACTTGCTTGTGAAGGATCCATCTCAGAGAAGGAGCACTGGTAGAGGCTATAGGAGGCATCCACAAATCTATTTATCTTAATGAGCCCAGTGCTGCTTTCATAAGTGTCCACAAATAAGGTGTGATGGACAAAGGTACTCAGAAGCCTGTGGGAACTCTCCTTAGATGTCATTTCCTATGATTTGTGTGTTTCTAAAATAAGAAAAGAGACAACACTGGTTTTTATCTCTTGTATTGAAAATTTTGTGCAAGCTCCTGAGAGAATGAGCTTTAAAGTAGAAATATTTTAGAAAATAGTGTCTAATGTATTGTTCACTAATGTTTCTAGGATACAGGATCTGGGTGTGATGGTAGACTGCCTTCCTGTTCTAACCAGCAGGTAAAAAAAGTTCTAAGGGAGGGAGTGTGTGGATTTCAAATTAAAGAAGTGCAAATTCATGAATACTGACACTACCTTGTTTCAGTTTACAGGAAGAAAAACCATATATTTCTGTTGGCTGCTGTGTAGATCTTCTACCATTAGTAAAATTAATGCTTAAAAGCAAATTTGAAGAGTAAGTTAAAACATAGTTATCTTGTGAATGTTTAGATGATTAAAATGTTGACCTTTTTCAATCCGATGTCAAGTGTATTAAGTTTGATACATAGAATTGCAGGGCTGAATTAAGATCTCAGATCATATACGAGATTCTCGTAAGATTCTCCCTTGTGCTAAAACATTTGCAGTTCTTCACTTGTCTACATGCACATTCTCAGTCACCTCATGTTGTGGTGACCCCCAACCATAAAATTATTTTCATTGCTACTTCATAACTAATTTATGAATCTGTTATGAATCCTAATGTAAATATCTGATAAGTAGGATGTATTTTCATTCACTGGACCAAATTTGGCACAAATTACTGACCCTAGACGGCGAGACCTTGCGCCCTTCACCTCGAGTGAAGAGCCTGGGTGTCCAATTAGACTCTCAATTGACGATGGAAGCCCAGGTGTCCACCATTAGTAGAACGGCCTTCTTCCATCTGCGTCGTATCAGACGCCTGGCCCCCTATCTCTGTAGAGATGATCTGGCCACAGTGATCCAGGCCTTGATCACCTCGAGACTGGACTATGGCAATTCTCTTTACATCGGCTTACCAGGGTCTACCATCCGTAGACTTAAACTGGTCAAAAATGCAGCTGCTAGGCTTTTGGAGGGGGGCCCTGCAAGGTGCCACATCACTCCAATTCTGCAAAAACTTCACTGGCTTCCGATCGAGTATCGAGTCATCTTTAAGCTGCTGGTCATCACCTTCAAGGCATTACACAACTCTGGCCCATTATATCTAAAACATCGACTCGCTTTCTATCAACCCCAGAGACCACATAAATCTGAAGATCAAATGCTGCTTGTAGTTCCCAGTCTCAAGCTCATACGATCTATAAAGACCAGGTGCAGGGCCTTTTCTGCTGTGGCCCCATCTCTTTGGAACACTCTTCCACTTGAAGTTCGTACGCTCTAAGACTTACTAGCTTTTTGGAGAGCATGTAAGACTTAGGCAGGCCTTCCCACCTGGCTAATCAGTTTTATGTTTTACTGATTTTACTGTTTTATTGTTTCACTCATATCTGATGTAAGCCGCTCCGAGTCTCCGGGGAGTGGCGGCATATACATTTGAAATAGAAAAGTCCAAATTTGAATACTGGTGTGGTTGTTGGGGGCGGGGGTGATTTTACATTTGGGAGTTGTAAGTTTCTGGCATTTATAGTTAAACTACAATCAGAGAGCATTCTGAACTCCACCAACAATTGAGTTGAACCAAATTTGGCACATAGAACACCCATGAACAACAGAAAATACTGTAATGGTTTGGTGGGCATTGACCTTGAATTTTGGAGTTGTAGTTCACCTACATCCAGAGAGCACTGTGCACTCAAACAATTCTAGATCTGGACCAAACTCGGCACGAATTCTCAATATGCTCAAATGTGAACACTGGTGCAGTTGGGGGGAAATAGACTTTGACATTTGGGAGTTGTAGTTTCTGCGGTTTATAGTTCACCTACAATCAAAGAACATTCTGAACCCCACCAACGATAGAATTGGGCCAAACTTCCCACACAGAACCCCCATGCCTTGAAGAGACTCACTGCCACGACCCTCCCTCCAGCCTTGCATGCTTTCCCTTGCCCACACATGTGCACCATGCTCTGCCCTCTCCACTGGCCAATCACAGTGAAGGAGGGCTTTTGGTAGGAGGATTTGCCTACTATTTCCAAAATGAAAGAGAAGGACAGACAAAGAGGTTCCTAAGACCATCAGAAATATATGTTTTATGATGGTCTTTGGTGACCCCTCTGAAACCACCTCACCTGCGCCTCCGATCTAGTCTAAATGAAGGATGTCCAAAGTGTGGTTCATGGGCTTTAATATAGACATCCAAGCCAATATGTCACTCCCAGAAGGTAAAAATAATCAGAAATGTTGACAGATTCTCCTATTACCATTTTCCCACTCAGACAATTGCAGCGTTGGGAGGGGATAGCTGAGGCTGAAGATCAGAGCTTAGAAAATAAAATAGGAACTGCACCTTAGTCCTACTTGATGGAATTTTGCCCCACAGTCTTTTGAGGATAAAAAATTTGTATCCAACTGGCAAACCTCTTTGCATTATGAAAATACTAGATCATAAAAAGAAATGTAGGCCAGATAGGATAACACCAGGAAGATATAAATAAAATGCCCCCTTCTTTCCCCCCTTTCCCATGTTAGTTTCGTCTGTGTTTGTGTGAAGAAATAGTAATTGAATTATCTGATTTCTTCTCAAGTTTCAATTATCTCCTAGCCTCTTTTGTAACATACCTCAAAAAATATTTCAGATATGTCATCGTTGGTTTAAATTGGCTCCAGGCTGTGATTAAGAGATGGTGGTCAGACCTCTCTGCCAATACTGAAAAGATAGAGGATGGGTAAGTTATAAACATTTAAGTTCAATAGCTGCCTCAGTGTATTTGACTGCTATGTAAATATATACCTATGCTTTTATTTTATAGAAATATTCAAATTTTAAAGGAACAGTTAAGTGGATTGTGGAAACAAGAAAATCATCTTACTTTGGTTCCAGGATATACGGGTAATATAGCAAAGGTAATGTAGTCATAATGATGACAAAAAGGAAAATAATGAACTGTGTTAAAGCTACATGACCTGACTTGAAATTCAGTTATAGTGACTTACTGTGACATGAATTTTTATTTTGAAGTCTCTGTTATGTCTCCAACAGCAGCTCTTTGGCCCAGTTTATTGATATGGGCATGGGCCTATATATCCTGGGTTTTCTTATTGTTTTAAACAAATATGAAATTTCCACTTTTGTGCCTTTTTTACTATTACAGAGACCCATTAACCTAGACTAAATAAAGTGGGATCATTTCATTGGTCAATGTCCTTTATTTATTATTTATTTATTATTTCGCATTTGTCTCCCCCCCCCCCCCAACGGCTCGGGGCGACTCACAACAGTTCGTAAAATACAATTGACAGATATCTCATAAACCACAGTAACACCATTAGAATAGAATTACAATTAGAACAGTTGAAACAGCAGATGGAGTCGCAGTGGGGTGTCAGCTAGGCAGCGCGAGCTACAGTCTAGTTAACCCCGAAGGCTTGCTGGAACAGCAATGTCTTAACTGCTCTCCTGAACGGGAGGAGGCTCTGGGTGGCACGGATGCCGGCGGGCAGTGCGTTCCACAGGGTTGGGGCTGCAACAGAGAAAGCCCGCCGGCGTGTTGTGGACAGATGGTAGGTCTTCACATTTGGGATGACCAGGAGATTTAGCTCTTCGGAGCGCAGTGATCTGGTGGGATGATATGGGACAAGGCGGTCCCGCAGGTACACTGGCCCCAGACCATGTAAGGCCTTAAAAGTCAGGACTAACACTTTGAAGGTAATCCGGCATTCTATTGGGAGCCAGTGCAGTTCGCGCAGGATTGGCGTGATGTGGTGGCCAATCGGGACCCTCGCCAGGAGTCATTCTCGGGAAGTCCTTCACTTCATTAAGTGACTGCAGGATGAGCAATGAGTTCAAATGGTATTCTTTTCTTGGAATTCCAGCTCTGCTATATGCCATAAATTGCTGTTCGAATAAATATTTTTTATCTTCTGCTTTTTAGGATGTGGATGCTTATTTATTACAGCTGCACTGACGTTTCTGGAGGACAAAAGTATATGTGTGTGCACTACTGTGTGCTGGCGGCCAAGAAAAAGCCCTTTAAGTAACACTGAACTGTGTACTATTTCCGAAAGGACTTCTCTTCTGGAAACTGCCTGAAAGAAGAGGATATTAGAAGATCAGACTGTGTAATGCAACCACTAAAAACCATCTGCTTCACATTGAAGTGGAAAAAAAATCTAATAGGAGCTACTTTTACTTCAGTGAGGTGAAAGTGCACTATGAAAACTGTATGTATGCCTTTGCTGCATTTGGGATTTGTCCGGCTATCTGCTGAAGTTGTGAAAGTGATCTGCTACGTAATTGTATAAAAGAGCAAAACGTATTTGTGAAGAAAGAATGGCAGAACTCATTACTAGGAACCACAGGAGACTAGTCACCATAAATATTTTTTAAACATTGTTTTTCATATGAACCGTAAAATGTGTTTATAGCCAAGATATGTTACAATTTTGCAATTTTACTGTACTGAAATTTTGAAATGTGTGTCTGCTATATTAATCAAGATATTAAAGATTATTTTTGTTGCACTACTGAGAAACTGTATATAGCAAGAGGCCTTAACTACTAGTATTGCAAATAGCCAATATATATTAAGATATCATATAACCAGTATATTAAGATATATATATATATATAGAAGGATGGAAACCCTTTATTGAAATCAGGGCGTTTACACAAATTGTATACAAACCATTTTGACAAAATTGCACACTTAAATATATTTAAGTGGATGTTTCCACTGACTACTTTATCTGTTGACCTAATTGTAAGAAGATACAAAAATACAGCCGTGGAGAAAAATTGATGGCCAAATTCAGCAGAATGGTGAAGGTGTACACCTAGAATTTTTAGTACCTAAAATTTCTAATATATTATGTTTATCATTTAAATTGCCTTCAGTTGCATAAACATACTAGGCATTACTACTGTTTTAAATTAAGTTTGGATAACTATCTGGGTCTCCTAACCTATTCAGAAGCTCTTCTGTTATACTTAAAAGATGTATGACTCCTGCTCTAGAAATGTTTACAGCCAGGGTAGGCCTGTGCTTTTCAGATTTAACTACGCATCTGCTACCTCCTCTAACAAATGTTGCTGCAGCTCTTGCAAATGTAGATGCCATATGGCCATATTCCTAACTTAACATTTAAACTTAACTGGAATATGAATGCAATACATCCAGTGCAAAAGTTTACAATTATGTTTTGTTTTTACTAATTTGTGATATTTTAGTTCAACCTGCTGTGGCTTATTGGCTATATTAGAAAGCAAAACGGCTTGATGGGATTATGGGATGGTGTGTTTTGTAAATAGTAAATGTTTGTCCAAATAAAATTCTCTAAAGTGCCAGCTGTGCACTTAAACAAACTGAAACGTATTTTTGCAAGTCACCGGTCAAGTTGAGCATTGGATTTAATTTTGATATTTGAATATGTCTATTTGAACTGCGGCTCTGATGAACTGCAGTATCTTATACAGTGAATCTCTTCTCATATTCCCAGGTTATTACAGTGCTAGCCAAAAGCAAGAGGCCAATATCTGTACCTAGACCTACTATGATCGTTTTCCCAAAGTTATTTCCAAGTTTCTGTAAATCAAGAAATTGAATAAAAGCCTGTTTTTATTTATTTATTTTATTTACAGTATTTTTACCCCGCCCTTCTCAACCCCCGAGGGGGGACTCAGAGCTGTTTTTGTTGTTTTGGTTTATGACCCATTGTTACTGTGGGAAGTGTGGCAGAGCCAAAGCAAATTACTCCTAGATCTTGTTATTTTTAAAATGTTTTTTATTCTATAACAGAAGGGATAAGACCAGGTATATGAAAAAATCAGAAGTATCTGAGAATTATAACATGTTAAGTGAGTCATTAAAATTGGATGCTCTCTCTTGTGTTGCAGTATATCAACTATGTGCTCAAACTAATGTCAGCCTTCCAATTTCACAATAGTAGGCAACAAAGAAGTCCTATTACATAGATGATCATTAGTTTGTTAGTAGTATTATATTGTATGTCCATCACGGGAGGAAACAGAAATATGTAGTGATGCACAAAATACAGGTATTACTAGATTGAACATTTAGATTTATAGGGAGTTGCTTTATAGATAATATTTTGGTGAGTTACACAAAAGATGAATCTAGCTTGAACCTACCCTGTATATATTACAGTTGTATCTCTGCTTTCATTTTTTTTGGGAGGGGGTTACAGGTGAAGTGGAAAGTAGGAAAAACACTGAATATGTCATTTCTTGTTTTAAAATGGGATTCTCCTAAAATTGGCTTTGGCTTCCAAAGCACTGGAATTGAGCTTGGATTTGAGGGAGAGATCAGTTATTACCTAAACATGTCCATTCAACAGATGAAGTGTGGGCTATCCTTCCCTTGTCATTTGCTATCTTCATGCAGGGAGTTTCCCATTAAGCATGGGCATTCTTCACATGACTGGGGGCCCTGATTTTTGTCCAGTTCTCTATCACATGGTGAGTGACCATGCATAAAGGATGTTCTATTCAGACTTGTTGGTCTCCACATTAAAGCCTCAAGAGGAGATAGGATTTGGTCATATTAGTTGAACATGTTTTAGGACTTGCTATTATTCCATTTTGAGCTGCCATTTTCCACCCACTCCTGAATTTGGCTTTCTAGTGAAAGTTGCTGACCTTATAATTTTTTTTTAAAAAAATACCTAGTTGTGCTAAAGGTAAGCTGGGGGGAGGGGTTCCATTTTTTTCCTTTTATATATAACTGCATCAATTTGAATTCCATTCAGGTTTTGTTGTTGTGCCACATCTATTGTTCAATGAAGCTGTGACAGGCTTGTAAAGACACTCTTCTAAATCTGCCTTTTCTTTTTTGAGAAACACGCCATCTGTGGCTTAAAACAACATTAATAACTTGACCTAAAGAGAGAATATTGAATTGATTTGTTACAAGATATTTCACACATATTCTGTGTGTTGATGTGTTAGTGGACAAAGATCATGGACAGAAAAATTACCTCTGGCTTCCTATGTACAGTACACCTGTCAGAGCTATCACTGAGAACAGATGGGGAGGGCAAGAGGGGAAATTCAATTTCTTGAAATATGCTTGCAAGAAACAACTTCCCATTTCAAAGTTCCTATTTCATATCTGTCATCTATCTTACCCACTGAAGTTACACAAGTGTCCATCTGTCTCCATCCATAATCTAAGACTGAAATCTAGAAGACCACAATAAGGAAATCTTGGATAATCTTGGGATTATCTGGTGTTTTTTAAATGAATTGTTTTTATCGTAGCATCATCTTGTCTATGAACTTTCTATCAAACTGACAAAAAGTTGTAGTCGGGCCTGGTGCATTCGTTTCCCCAGAATGCTATTTGTGTCCATGCAATTTAGAATGGGAGGGATAAGAAAAATGTGTTGGGGGACAGGGACCAACTACTTTTCCTCTCAAGGGGGTTCTGAAACTTTTCAGAAAGCTGATATTTGTACATATTTGTACCTAAACTGACATGGAGGAATCTCAGCCAGAAACTACACCGTCATCATGGAACAACAGAATTGCAAAGAAGACTTTTGTAAGGTTATATCTCCTCTTTCTTACATAATCTGTGTACTGAACTATGAGCAGGTGATATTAGAATGTCAGTATTAACATTCTGGAAACTAGATAACAAAACTATTTATGGAACTGATATGTGTAGATTATCTTTAAGATGAGTTCTATCTGGAAGAAAATCTTTGTGACATACAGACGTAATAATTGTCAGTATGACAATTAGTTATAGACTGCAGTTTATGCTATTAGATTAGTTTATTCAAACAAACCAGAGGAATATTTTGCACTGAAGGAGGCCTGATAGGAGCTTGATGTATAAGAAAATCATTGGTCCATAATATTTTTTAAAGGGCTTGTTTTTCAGGACCTTGGTATAATTTACATCCCATGAACTTATAAAACGAGACTATAAAGAGAACCTAAAGACAATATTCTTATTGAGCAAAAAAAGGATGATATTTTGTCACCTGTTATGATTTCATAATTGTATTGCAAAATGAAATTATTTACCGGATATGACATTTCCATGTACAGACTGGTGTGTTTGATTACATGTTAACCCCCCAGAAATTAGGATTTGTCATAACAAATGTATTTGCATTACAGAAAATCTGCCTAATGTGCTGGCCTAATTTGTGTAATGTGAAGGATCATAATGTTAAGACACTCCCAGGAAAAGAAGTGCACTCCCGAAGTGACTATAATCATCTATTTATCATGCTACAATAATAATTATGTTGAGTGCTAATTGTTCATGCAGGTCAGAAGATCAGTTTCAGATTTACCCATGAAGCTTCTTTATTAGTATTAAATTAATGTGAGTTTGCCTTTGATTTCCTTAGGCTTAGCTTTACCCTCACAAATCTTTGACTGATGCTGACTTTTATTAAGCCTCCACAGCCATAATCACATCCAAAACCATTTCTAGCACAGATATGGGAAATAGAAATAGGCACTTTCTTAGCCACGGTGGAAGCAACACCAGAGGCTCTGACAAAGTCTGTTGTTACATTCAGATAATTTCCAGGCAATCAGAGAGCCTCGGGAGCAAAGTGTCATATAGAAAGGATACCAAAGAGACAGCTCTTTTAATTTGAAATCTCGGAAGTACATTTCTGCAGTCAATCAGGCATCCCTGGCGGAGTTAGATTAGTGCAGTGAGTTACTGCCTTAAAGCGAATCACAGCCTTTGTACTTGCCATTGCATGTAAAAGCATAATAACATTGTATCATTTGTATTTGCCATAAAGGATACCAAATCAATTATATTTTTTATTTTAAAAAGTAGGGGTTTGGGGCTGCACAGAATCCCTGCTTTATTAATGTGTCCTGGGGGGGTCTCACAGGTGCGGCAGGTGGGGACAAGGGATAGGGCCTTCTCGGTGGTGGCTCCACACCTGTGGAACTCCCGAGTGAGATCAAGTTGGCCCCCTCCCTCCTGACCTTTAGGAGACAGCTAAAGACCTGGCTGTGGAACCAAGTGTTCGCCCCATCATAGGAATATTTAAAGTTGAAGTGAAAGTTGAAAGTGCAGGACAGGAAAAACCCTCTGTCTTTAAACATTGAAGATAATTAAAAAGCAGTAAAGTAAAAAAAAACACTTTAAAGGAATAGGTGAATCTAATTAGGTAAGAAGATAGGCAAGAAGAAAATAGTCCAGGGTTCGGCAAAGTCCATGAAAGCAAAGTCCACACTTCTCTAAATGAAATCCAAAGAACCAGGAAACATTAATCCAAGGCATGAGTGTACAATCATAGAATTCAAGAATCAAAACCATGAAACAAAAGGGACTTAAACATGAATCTTCCCAGCAAGGCTTCCATGAAACAAGGACGGGAGAACTTGACTTGATTCCAAACAATGCTTCATCTGAGTACATTTCCTGCACTTGGAACTTTTATCCCTTCGTTTAGCTATCCTAAGCACTCAGAAACTGGTTTTGCTTTAGTTGAGAATCCCTTATCTTTTTTTGTCGGAGCCTGGCATAACTCCGAAGTCACTGTTTGGCTTTTCCGTTTTGACTAATCTCCAGCCGTCTATCCATTTGCTCATTAATTTCTGCAGCTGGGCCAGTTGCCGAGCTGCTTTCAAACCCCAAATCCTGGGAATTCTCTGGTAGCAATCCAGGGATCACAACATCCCCACACCCTTCAGGGACATTCTCATGGGAAACTACACTTTGAACAGGGATCTCCTGGTCATTTTCTGCATCAATATCATTGACCAAACCATTGCCATCTTGAAACTCATTGACATCACTCCCCACATCCAAAGCACCCTGATCCTGAAACACAACCACAGACTGAGCTCCCAACAACTGTTGCGGACAACGACTATGTTTCTGTATGATATGTGATGTTATTTTGTGATGTATTTAATAATGTTTAATGTTTTACTAGGGTAGGGTCAATTTTAATGTTTTATATTGATTTTATTGAGGGCATTGAATTGTTGCCAACACTGAACCGCCCTGAGTCCCCTTTGGGGTTGAGAAGGGCTGTATACAGATACTGCACATATATCAGAAATCTCAGCCAGTTTGCCAGATGTTAGGATTTCTGGGAGATATCTGGGAGGCCAAAACACCTGGGGACCCACAGGTTGAGAACCACTGCCCTACGGTATTAATTACATCACAGAGGGGTCAGGTTAGGTAGACACAGAATGTATTAGGATAGGTAGACATAGAGTGAGCCAACAATGTGATGCGGTGGCAAAAATCCCCAATGGGATTTTGGCCTGCAGCAAGAGGAAAATAGTGTCTAGATCCAGGGAAGTTATGCTACTCCTCTATTCTGCCTGGGTCAGACCACACCTGGAATACCGTGTCCAATTCTGGGCACCACAATTGAGATGTTGACAAGCTGGAATGTGTGCAGAGGAGGGCAACTAAAATGATCAAGGGCCTGGAGAGCAAGCCGTATGAGGAGTGGCTTAAAGAGCTGGGCATGTTTAGCCTGAAGAAGAGAAGGCTGAGAGGAGACATGATAGCCATGTATAAATATGTGAGAGGAAGTCATAGGGAGGAGGGAGCAAGCTTGTTTCCTGCTGTCCTGGAGACTAGGACACAGAACAATGGCTTCAAACTACAAGAAAGGAGATTCCATCTGAACATTAGGAATAACTTCCTGACTGTGAGAGCTGTTCAGCAGTGGAACTCTCTGCCCCGGAGTGTGGTGGAGGCTCCTTTGGAGGCTTTTAAACAGAGGCTGGATGGTTATCTGTCGGGGGTGCTTTGAATTTGATTTTCCTGCTTTTGGGCAGGGGGTTGGACTGGGTGGCCCATGAGGTCTCTTCCAACTCTATGATTCTATCATCTGCACTGTGGAATAAATGTAGTTTTGAAGCAGGTTTGGTACTTTTCCAAGCAAAAAGTACAGTCAGAGAGTGATGCTACTTGCGCGTCAACTCTGAAAAAGAGGGTTTTGGTGTCTGGAATCAATCAGGCACATGTTATAGAAGACTAACACCCTGATTATATACATTCTAATCCACTCTGTGCCAAGTTATACCACATATGCTAGATGAGTGGGAATACAGTGCAGTTTGAGCTATGAAAGTTGATGGAACTTTAATGCTAATACTAAGACACCATTGCGCATGACAGAGCCAGTCCGGCTCCACTGCTGGAAGGAAGCCCGGAACTAAAGTTGCAAAGTTATAAGAACAAGAAGGCTCAGCATTGATAGTTTGCCCTGTGGGAAAGAATGTTTATAGAAGGCTATTGTTCTCATTTTTAGTGATGACAGAGAAATGATGTAAATGTTTTATGCCATGTTTATTGGATTAATGAAATGTCATGTAACAACAGTAATCACCAGCCAATTATGATTGTTTTAACCATGAAGAAGGGGAGGGTTTAACTGGATGGACTCCATTACTAGTATAAAAGTTTTTGTATGAAATGTGACGGGGTCTTTTGCCCCTATCAACAGCCGTGTTCTGTTGGCAAAAACCCTCCAGCTGGTGAGAATAAATCCTTTTGATTTTCACCTATTTCACAGTTGCCGTGTCTTCTTCCTCACCCTTGCGCCCGCACGAATAAGCAGCTTGGTAAGATAAAATTGGTACTTGGAGTTCCTTAACTCCCAATTCTGCTTCATTTGGTGACCTCGGCCGACGTGATCTAAAAGGTATTAAGACGGGACTGTGGTGAGGAAAAACAAACACGGTCCCCGTTGTGGACAGCCCCCGCTCCCAGGCTAAGTAAGGAGAGACGACCCAGGAGGGCTGGAAGGGGCCCCGCCTGTTTTTGACCACTTTTTGCACTGAGCCGGCCGCCTGGCTCGTCCCAAACGAAAAGCCTGTGGACCCGGGAGAGACTGCAACTAAAGTTAAAGGTGAACTCAAAGCCCGAAGGAAGAGGCTGGCTGAGAAGCAGCCTCTTGAGAGCCGGCTAGTATAAAGTCCAGGGACATCCTAACACGGTGCCCAGCCAAAGAGGGCTAGCAAACTGGCATAAGCGCGCAGAGGAGTCGGAGGCGACGTCAGGTCCGATCGCCAAGAGCCGACGCAACTTGGTTGGTGACGTGGGAAGGCGAGACGCGAATCCCAGGGTCTGCAGGATTTGGCAAGTATTAGTTTCTTTCAAGCACCTTAACACCGAGGAACACACATGGGGGAGGGGGGAGAGCACTGAAGTGGGTCTTTGATCAGGGCTAGAGAGAGACATGGAGAGTGCAGGATCAAAACAGGAGAAAGAGACCCCTTTGCAATGTGTGTTAGATAACTGGACAGGTTCTGCCTGTTGGCAGCGGAAGGACACCCCCCCAAGTAATGAAATCTTTTGAACTTAGCAATCTGTGCACAGAGGTTTGGCCGATCGTCCATGTGAATGGTTGGTCAAACACAGGGTCCTGGAATTTGAGAAAATAAACAACTTGAATCCTATTGTTTTAAAATCCATCCAAATGAGCTGAGGGCGTTTGGGGAAGGGGGACAGGGCCCAAGGATTATGAAGGAAAGGGAGTTTGTGAACAGAAAGGCAGGGAGAAAGGCTCTGGTGTTATCGGCATTTCCCCTTTAAGGAGAAAACATCTCAGAGCAAACTCCAGCTTTAGCCCCCACCTTTGGAACAAGCCAGCAGCCTAGGTGACGCAGGCTATGAGGCAATCAGAGGAGGTCCCTGTTGCCCCAGCAACGCCAATCTCAGTTGTCACTTGCCACTCCCGGCAAGCCCAGAGCTATCCTGTTCCCGTGGCTCCAATTTCAACTGCAATAAAAATTCCCAGAGACTTTCCAATTCGAATTAGGGAACCAGGCTCCATGAAGATTAAGTCACCCCCTGGAGGAAGCCAGGAAGGCAGAGAGCGAAGCAAGAGAGACAGAGAGAGAAGCGAAATGGCAAACCCCTAATGCTGGCAGGATGATGGTGCGTCCCAAAAAGCAGAGAGGGAGAAGAGGAGGAGGGCCCCGAGGCTGCAGGGAGGGTAATTGTGCGATCTCCCACAGTGCAGCGGAGGAGATCCTTTGAATCCACAAGAGCGATAGCGCGCTCACCGGTTACACAGAAGACACAGTGTAAGAAGAGTCGCTTCACCAATGAGAACCAGAAAGTCAAACCAGGGGGCAGGAAGCAAGGGATGAAGACCAAAGGTGGAGAGAGGGGCATTAGCATGCTCTATAAGACAGATACCACTTCTGAATGCACATAACCGGGTCCAACAAGCATTTCAAATAGTCCCGTTCTCAAGTTCGGACATTTTAATTGAAAACATCATACCCCCCCATATTCTGAGCAACCTTGTGAGATGGGGGGATCCCACCTGGTGGGTAAACGCCCTGTTCACTGAGGCAGAGAGAAGGTGCATTATCAATCAGGCCAGATTGATAGCTCAAGAGGGACATGGGCAGATGGAAGCTGTTGCATTTGGGAATGCCAGATTCCCATTGGAACATCAAGTGTTAATGGCCAGAGGGCAAGAAGAAGACAAGAAGGATAGAAAGGAGAAAGAGGGATACAGAGTTTTGGTGAGCATGTTTGAGAGAGGAAGAGGAAGAGTAAACAATGAAGGACAGTTTAAGTTGGGTCGAAATCAGTGCGCTCGTTAAAGAAGGCCACTGGCAAAAGGAATGTGTGGAAGAAATGTCAGATGAAAGTGATGCAGGTATGAAGAAAGTGAAAAGTACAGCCAGAGGCTCAGGGAAGCCAAGGGGAAGAGGCAAAGAAGTTATAAACCCTATCAGAAGGCTGTTGTGGCTGCTGCCATGCAGGAAGAAGAGGAAGATGAGTGGGAAGATGAATGTTGAAAGATTGGCAGGGCTTTTCTGTTACTTGACCCAGAAGGAGCCTTTAATTGTGGAAGGTCAACGTGTAAAGTTCCTAGCAGACACCGGTGCGGATAAGTCAGTTGTTAACAAGAAATTAGCCCCTAGTGGTCAACACATCAAGGTTGTTGGAGTTACAGGAGAGCCACAACATGTCCATTGTTACAGCAAAGAAGTGCAACATTGCTGGAAGAGGTTAACTTACAGTCCTTCAGCAAGAAGAATACAGATTGTTTAGATTGCAACAAGTTAGGAAGAAAGATACAGTTTGTCAGGGTTTGGGCTGAAGATACTGAGCCAGGAATGGCGATAAATGTTGCCCTGTGATAGTAGAGATAAGAACTGGTCAGCTTCCCATGAGAAAAGGCCCAATACCCGATAAGCAGAGATGCTGTAAAAGGAATTCAGGAGGAGTTACAGAGACTTTTACGTCATGAAATTATAGTATTGTGAATCACCATGGGATTTGCCCCTCCTTTTCATATTGTTCAAGATCTTAGAGCTATCAATCAAGCTACTGTGCAATTAACCCTGTGGTCTCAAATCCATATAATGATGAGTATCGATAGAACTTTAAAGAACTGTTTTAGCAAAGATTTGTCAAGAGACTAAGTTAAATTGGAGGCTGGCGCTCCCTTTTGAACGCTTATATGAGACGCCTCATTGAATTTAAAGACTCTTACTGGGCTATCTACGGACAGCCATGTCTTAGGACATCAGCAGACCTTGCAAGATGTGCAGATGCTAGGAAAGCAGTTGGAGAAGCTCAGTCAGTTCACTGCAGACTTGCATCCCCCATTCCCCCACTACCTCTCTTCACTTTTTCTCTGCAGGCGTTCGGCCGTTGTTGCCCGATGGCGTGAACCCTACACCGTCCTATTGAGCACACGCACGGCCAAAAAAAGGTGACGGGAATTCATCCTTGGGTTCAATACACCCGTGTGAGGAAAGCACCGGTTGTTTTGGTGTCTTTCATCGTTCCCGAGCATCCCTGAGGAAAAGAATTCACCAAAAGCAGCAGCAGTCTTGCATCGAACCCGAGCATCCCTGAGGAAAAGAATTCACCAAAAGCAGCAGCAGTCTTGCACCGAACCCGGCATCCCCTGAGGAAAGAATTTACAGAAATCAACAGCACCCCACCTAGGGGGTGAGGAAGAAAGCCACAGAAGAGTCGTCAAGAGGCATCGCACCCGATTCCAGGTATGGTGGCTCAGCAAAAGGTAAATGGACAAAACCAAAAGCACTTTCTTTCAGATGGTGGTGCAGCATCCTAAATGGACAGCGTTACAGGAGCGGGCGCCCCGTCTGGAGGAGTGCGGACTATGTTTGGATACATCACACTGATTTTAACACTATACATTACCGGGACTAGTGGCGGGTGGGAGCAGAACCTATTTCACCAATTGGTCTCTCATCGCTCCCCAGCATTGGAAGCGCCCTTTGCTTCAGTGGGACAATGATGGAAGAATATGCTGTAGGGAGCCAGAGGGATGGTGTATATGAGCTCTACAACAGAGTGGAGCTAGGTTCTTACCCCGCCTGTAATCACACTGTAAAGATTTACAGTAGACATAAGGCTCGTTGTAGCAAGAGAAACAAAGGAATATGTACTTGGGGATGGGATTATTCAAGGTGTTCCCACATCTTATATGGAAACCAACAGCAAGATGCAATAGTAAATCTGGTTCAGGACCTGGCTGCCGACCACATTGGCAAGAGTATGCTTGATCTTCCCCCGGGGATAATTTGGAATTGGGAAGGGGTGGTCTGGCCCAGTTCTGCCAGTCTATTGGAGTGGGAGGTGCACGTTAGGCACTCTGAGCCCGGGAGGCTTGAGAATATCCCAAAATGACCCCAGTGACAAACTTGCACATGCATATCCAGAAGCGCTCACCTCAACAGGTGAGGAACCCGAAGCGAACTTTCCTGACAGAGGCCCAGAGGTTGCTTGCAATGGCATCACCCACGCTGGGTGATTTCTGGAATCTCCTGACCAGCTGGCTCCCGGATCTTGGGTGGCTGAGGTCAGGGGCGGTTTTACTAACCATAATCTTTTGTTCTGTAATGATTATGCTGTGTTGTTTTCCATTCCTAATGAAATGTTGTGCCTTTGCAATACAAAAATCCACAGATGCAGAAAAGGTGTGCATGCAGTCCGAACTGTACAAACCACGGCCAGGAAGCACTGGAGGGTGGATTGGGCCAAAGTTTAAGGTATTCCAGGAGTGGTGTGATAGCTAAAGAGAGTTTAGTTACCCAAAAGAGGAATAAAGCAGATTTGGTACAGTTCCATGCAGAAGTACACTCAGAAAGCCATGCTATACACGTGTAGCCTAGAAAGTGGGTTTCAGTGCCAAGAACTAGTCAGGCACAACAGTTAGTGCAAAATGATTCAAGCTTTTAACATTAGAAGCAAAGATTAGCTAGGTACAGTCTGTACTGGCTTAGAGATATGGATGTAAAACACAGTGCAAGAGTATTCTGTCTTAAGGCTAGAAGGGATAGATCTGCGCATGAGCAAGAAAGATCCCATTGTTTTCATTGCGGGCAAGAAGCCAATGGCAAGATTATTGCAAGTTCAGGAACACCCAGGGCCTGAATAGACAGAAGCAGCAGTGGAAAAAGGATGCTTCTTAATGCAAATGGTATTGACAAACGAGAATGCTTTTATGATGATGCTGTTAATTCTAATTAACCTGGGGTCCCACGTGACTGGAGGGTCAATTGGTCTAAATAGGTGTTCCAGACGTGTGTAGGGAAACTCCATGTGATGAGTTTCCTACAAAAGAGAAATCCTGGAATGAAGCAGGTTTGGTATTTTTCCAAGCAAAAAGTACAGTCAGAGAGTGATGCTACTTGCGCGTCAACTCTGAAAAAGAGGGTTTTGGTGTCTGGAATCAATCAGGCACATGTTATAGAAGACTAACACCCTGATTATATACATTCTAATCCACTCTGTGCCAAGTTATACCACATATGCTAGATGAGTGGGAATACAGTGCAGTTTGAGCTATGAAAGTTGATGGAACTTTAATGCTAATACTAAGACACCATTGCGCATGACAGAGCCAGTCCGGCTCCACTGCTGGAAGGAAGCCCGGAACTAAAGTTGCAAAGTTATAAGAACAAGAAGGCTCAGCATTGATAGTTTGCCCTGTGGGAAAGAATGTTTATAGAAGGCTATTGTTCTCATTTTTAGTGATGACAGAGAAATGATGTAAATGTTTTATGCCATGTTTATTGGATTAATGAAATGTCATGTAACAACAGTAATCACCAGCCAATTATGATTGTTTTAACCATGAAGAAGGGGAGGGTTTAACTGGATGGACTCCATTACGAGTATAAAAGTTTTTGTATGAAATGTGACGGGGTCTTTTGCCCTATCGACAGCCGTGTTCTGTTGGCAAAAACCCTCCAGCTGGTGAGAATAAATCCTTTTGATTTTCACCTATTTCACAGTTGCCGTGTCTTCTTCCTCACCCTTGCGCCCGCACGAATAAGCAGCTTGGTAAGATAAAATTGGTACTTGGAGTTCCTTAACTCCCAATTCTGCTTCAGTTTGACACCACTTTTAACTGCCATGGCTCAATGCTGTACTTTGATGAGGCACCAGCTCTCTTTAGTAGAGAAGGCTAAAGAGTGTGTTATATGACAGAGCAGGCATGGGCAAACTTGGGCGCTCCAGGAGTTTTGGACTTCTGGAGTCCCTCAGGGTTCAGTACTGCCCCCAATGTTATTTAAGATCTACATGAAGCCGCTGGGGGAGATCATTTGGAGTTTCGAAGCACAGTGTTATCTGTATGCAGATAACATCCAAATCTGTCACTCCTTTCCACCTGTCACTAAGGAGACTGTCCAGACCTTAAACCAGTGTTTGGCTGCTGTGTCAGACTTGGATGACGGCTAACAAATTGAAATTGAATCCAGACAAGACGGAGGTCCTCCTGGTCAGCTGAAAAGCCGAACAGGGCATAGGGTTACAGCCTGTGTTGGATGGGGTTACACTCTCCATGAAGACGCAGGTTCGCAGCTTGGGAATGATCCTGGATTCATCGCTGAGCCTGGAACCCCAGGTCTCGGCGGTGGCCGGGGAGCTTTTGCACAGTTAAGACTCGTCAGCGCCAGCTGCGCCCGTACCTTGGGAAGTCTGATCTGGCTACGGTCGTCCACGCTCTGGTCACATCCCGAATAGATTACTGCAACGTGCTCTACGTGGGGCTGCCTTTGAAGACAGTTCAGAAATTACAACTAGTCCAACGGGCGGCAGCCAGACTACTAACGGGAGCTACATACAGGGAGCATACCACCCCCTGTTGTGTCGGCTCCACTGGCTGCCGGTCAATTCCGGCTCAATTCAAAGTGCTGGTTTTGACCTTTAAAGCTCTATACGGTTCTGGCCCAGTTTACTTGTCCAAACGCATCTGCCGCTACGTCCCACCTCGTACTTTAAGATCATCCGGGGAGGCCCTGCTCTCGCTCCCACCGGCTTCCCAGGTGCAGCTGGTGGGGAGGAGGGAGCCCTTCTCGGTGGTGGCTCCCCATCTGTGGAATGAACTCCCTAGAGACATACGATCAATTCCATCCCTCCTGACATTTAGGAAAAAGTGAAAGCCTGGATGTGGGACCAGGCGTTCGCATAGTAGCACAGGACAGCACTTTAGTAATTTAAAGGAAAGTTGGTGAATAGGGCTCAATGCTTTTATGGATGGAACACTGTTTTTAACATAGGTGAATGCATAGGATGTGTGAATATAATTGTATTTTAATGTATTTTAGTGTTGAATGCTGGAGGGTTTTATATTGTGTTTTTATACTGCGATTGTGATGTAGGCATCAAATTGTGCCTTTGGAAGCCGCTCTGAGTCCCCCATAAGAACATAAGAAAAGCCATGCTGAATCGGACCTCAGCCCATCTAGTCCAGCATTCTGTATCACACAGTGGCCCCTAGTTGTACACGGGGATCTCGAGCAGAAGGGAGGGCAAAACCCTAACCTGCTCCCGACCCCCCACAACCAGTACCCAGGGATATCCTGCCTACCTCAACCAACTCCGAGGTGGCACTTGAATGTCCTTGGGGGTTGAGAAGAGCGGGGTAAAATGCCGTAAATAAATAAATAAATAATAAACCTCAGGTCTCAGGGCCGTAGCCAGGATTTTGATTCGGGGCTGAGTTTGGTTCGGGGGGCTGAGACTGGGCGGGAAAGGGTCTACCCTAGCAAACCTTTTGTATTGTTATGCCAATAACCCCATGAATGTGGGATATAATGAGCATGGTGATCAGATCATGATATGAATAAACATAACAGTTTAAATAATGTACCTGTAAGGTCTTTTCGCGGACCACCCTGAGAATTTCGGGGGCTGAAGCCCCCTTAGCCCCTCCCCCTGGCTACATGCCTGCCAGGTCTCGGCAGTGGCTGGGAGAGCTTTTGCACCGTTAAAACGTGCACGCCAGCTGCGCCCGTACCTTGGGAAGTCTGACTTGGCCACGGTAGTCCACGCTCTGGTTACATCCTGATTAGATTACTGCAACGCACTCTACGTGGGGCTGCCTTTGAAGGCGGTTCGGAAACTTCAACTAGTACAACGGTCGGCAGCCAGATTACTAACTCGGGTAACATACAGGGAACATACCACCCCCGTGTTATGTTGGCTCCATTGGCTGCCGGTCCACCTCCGAGCCCAATTCAAAGTGCTGGTGTCGACCTATAAATCTCTAAACGGTTCTGGCCCAGCTTACTTGTCCGAACGCATCCACACCTACATCCCACCTCAAAATTTAAGATCCCATCAATTGCTCAAATGTGCCTGGCGGGGACGAGGGACGGGGCCTTCTCGGTGGTGGCTCCCTGCCTATGGAACATACTCCCAACTGATATATTATCAATCTCTCCGAAAGAAAGTAAAGGCATGGGAAATAATAACTAAATTCTAACCATGCCTAACAGCCTCAGGCCCCTTCCTTTTCCCCCTCAGCCGCTTAAGCGGCTGAGGGGGAAAAGGAAAGGGCCTGAGGCTGTTAGGCATGGTGAGAGTTGGAGTCCAAAACTCCTGGAGGCTCCAAGCTTGCCTATGTCTAATTCTAGAGCTAGCACTTGAGGAGAGAGAGAGAGAAAGGCGGGGCATACAATTGGCCAATCACAGCCTCCCGATTTGCCCTAACTCTGACGCACGCTCAGCGCTTGCTTCCGCCCTGAGAAGAACGTTTAAAAGCGCGTCAACGAACACCCGGAAATTGAGCGGACGCGAGCGCTTACGTTGCTCACGCGACCTGCGCGCGCCCTCGGGAGCAGCGCGGCTGGGCCGCAGCGCGCATGCGCCTCAGTGCCGTTGGGCCCTGTTTTCCTTCCTTCCGCTCCAGCTTCTCGGCCGGCACCTCACGCAACGGCTGTAATGGCGGCCGGGCCCGGCGCTGAGGTGAAGGCGCTGCTGTTGTTAACTTGCCTCGCCGGCTGCTGGGCTTCGGAGGTGGCCGGCGGAGGCAGCGGGGAGCCTCCCGTCGCCGGGGAGCGGTTCAAGATCGAAGGCCGGGCGGTGGTGCCCGGGGTGAAGCCCCAGGACTGGGTGGCGGGGGCCCGGGTGCTCGTGGACGGCGAGGAACACGTCGGCTTCCTCAAGTGAGTCCTCTGGGGAGGGACTGGCTTACCTGTCTTCAGAGACGATTGACGGTTCGGCAGCAGTTTCGCTGCCATGGCTCAAGGCAGAGGAGTCGTGGGAGTTGTAGTTTGGAGAGAGGCGCCATCACTCTTTGGCAGAGGAGGCTTCGAGGCCTTGTAAAACAACAGCTTCTAAGATAATAATAATAATTCTTACCCACTTTTACTGAGGCAGGATACAAAACAATTAAAATACAGAATAAATCTATTATATAAAGGGGTTCCCGTGATGGAACGACCGTCCCAAACAGAGAAACCTTACAACGCAGAAACACCAAACTTTCCAACAGAAATAGGCCTCAAGCAAGGTATGTTTGTAGCAAAGAAACTTTCCCCCCCAAAACCTAAAAGGCCCCCAAAACAACGAGTAAAAACCTACATTTCCCAGCATCCTCCGGGGCTACCAACGACTCTCCCAGCCTCTACATTCTGACAACATGATTGGCTGCCAATAAGGGCGGATTTGCATAACTCCTGTACTGGCCAGCCAACGTGAACATTCCGACCCCTAATAAACTGTCAGAGGAGGATAAGACAAAGGGCTGAGGCCAGGCATAATAAAGCCCCCCGAAATTCTCAGGGTGGTCCGCGAAAAGGCCTTACTGGTACATTATTTAAACTGTTATGTTTATTCATATCATGATCTGATCACCATGCTCATTATATTCCACATTAATGGGGTTATTGGGATAACAATACAAAAGGTTTGCTAGGGTAGACCCTCTTCCACCCAGACTCAGCCCCGAAATCAAAATCCTGGCTACGGCCCTGGCTGAGGCACAAACACAAACACCCAGTTCACTTCCCACAGAAAATTTACACCCCTACAGATCACAGACCACGCCCAAAATTGACAGTAAGGCTTCATTAACTTAATTTCCCTGACTAGGCCTCACTTAATGGAATGCTGTTTACGCTCTGAATTGACAGTAAGGCTTCATTAACTTGATTCTCCCGACTACGCCTCAGCTCATTGGACATTGTGTATGGCCTGAATTGACAGTAAGGCTTCATTAACTTGCTGTTCCTGACTAGGCCTCAGCTCATGGGACACTGCGCATGGCCTGAATTTACAGTAACCTACCTTGGCACACAGAGCCCCTATGACCCACGCTACATTCTACTACAGTTTGGAGGAGGGTGGACCATGGATTATGGGACTTGAAGTACCTCCATGGATAATGGGATTTGTAGTACTTCAAAACCCATCATTCCCCACAGACCACTGTGGCCCAGAACCAAGACCGATAAAGACCAAACTTGGCACACAATGCCCCCCATGACCCACACTCCATCTGGCTGCAGTTCAGAGGAGGACACACCATGGATAATGGGATTTCAAGTACCTCCACTCACTTCCATAGTACCCTACCCACACAAGCATCAACCTCTACATCAACACAGCAGACGGAAAGACAAAAAACATTGTATATCCACAAGCTATGCAGAATGCCAGCAACACCACACACCAACAAGTCCCCAGGACTTCAACATCCCACCCACCAGAACAACCCACAACGACACAGCCATGGCCCCAACAACACCATAACTAACAACAATTCCAACCCTTACATACTCAGGCTTTCTCGCATCTCCTAAATAGGGCACAGCAACGCATGCCGGGTACAGCTAGTAATATAAATAAGATCATCCGGAGAGGCCCTGCTCCCGGTCCCGCTTTCTTCGCAGGAACGGTTGGCGGGGACGAGAGACAGGGCCTTTTCAGTGGTGGCCCCTCGGCTTTGGAACGCCCTCCCTAGAGACATCAGATCGGCCCCCTCCCTCCTGACATTTCGCAAGAAAGTCAAGACCTGGCTGTTTGAGCAGGCATTTGCTGATGAAATACAACGATTTAATTAGATCTATGGAATGACGGCAATGTGACGGAAAATGATTTCAGCGTGACGCTGAGACTGCATTTGTATGTTTTAATTCCTAATTGGTACTTTATATAGTTATTGTTTTGTTTTGCTTGTGTTTTTGATTGAAGGGCAGAGACTGCCTTGTGTAAACCGCCCCGAGTCGCCTTCAGGCTGAGAGGGGCGGTATAGAAAAATGATAAATAAATAATAATAAATAAATATAATATAGAAGGGCGGAATATAAATGACGTAAATAATAATAATAATAAATAAATACATATTCACAACAGGCATTCATTCATTGCCAGCACTCTTTGGTAGAGAAGGCTTAAAGGCCTTGTAAAACAACAACTTCTAAGATAATAATAATTCTTACCCACCTTTCCTCATGGCTCGAGGGAGGATACAAAACAATTGAAATAAAGAATAAATAATATAATATAGAAGGGCAGAATATAAATGATGTAAATAATAATAAATACATACATACATAAATAAACGTCATTTATACCCCCATCACTATTTCCCAGAGGGACTCAGGGTGGCTTACAAAGCACTCAAAGATGCAAACACATAAAATACAGAAATTGCAGAAAGAATAACTTAAGACAGCAACAGCCAACACTATTTATTTATTTAGCATACGTGCATCCCATCCTTCTCCACCCCTGGAAGGGGACTCCGGGCAGCTTCACAACAGGCATTCGTTCATTGCCAGCATTCTCTGGCAGAGGATGCTGAAAGGCCTTGTAAAACAACAACTTCTAAAATAATAATAATAATAATTCTTACCCACCTTTCCTCATGGCTCGAGGCAGGATACAAAATAATTAAAATACAGAATAATATAAATAAACGTCATTTATACCCCCCCCCCCCCACACACCGTTTCCCAGAGGGACTCGGGGTGGCTTACAAAGTACTCAAAAATGCAAACACATAAAATACAAACATTGCAAAAAGAATAACATAAGACAGCGACAGCCAACTTTATTTATTTCGCATATTTGTATCCCATCCTTCTCTACCCCCGGGAGGGGACTCCGGGCAACTTCACAGCAGGCATTCATTCATTGCCAGCACTCTTTGGCAGAGGAGGCTTAAAGGCCTTTACAACAGGCATTTGTTCAATGCCAACAACAGTAATACATGATAAAAGTAGTTTAAACAATTTTTAATGCTTTGAAATTATTTAAACATTGTTTAAATCACGCAGGTTTGAAATCAGTCCAGGTCAGCTCATTGTCATTCACACAGATTGGGTCTCCTTCCAAATTGCTGCCTTTGCTGTTCAAACGCTTGGTCCCATAACCAGGTTTTTAGTTTAATTCTAAAGGACGAGATGGAGGGGCCCAATCTAATGTCACTTGGTAGAGTTGCACAGGCGAGGGGCCACCACTGAGAAGGCCCTGTCTCTCATCTCCACCAGTTGTGCTTGCGAGGATGGTGAGACCGAGAGCAGGGCCTCTCCGTTGATCTTAGACTTCACGATAGTTCGTAGCAGGAGATACATTCAGACAGGTAAGCTGGGCCAGAACCATTCAGGGCTTTATAGGCAAAAGCCAGCACTTTGAATTGTGCTCGGTAGCGGATTGGCAACCAGTGGAGGTGGTGTAGCAGAGAGGTTGTATGCTCTTTGTATGCCGCTCCGGTGAGCAACATGGCTGCCATCCATTGGAGTAGTTGGAACTTCCAAGCAGTCTTCAAAGGCAGCCCCCCCGTAGAGTGCATTGCAGTAATCTATTTGGGATGTAATGAAAGCATGGACCACTGTGGCCAAGTCTGACTTCCCAAGGTATGGGTGCAACATAAATATCTCACTTCACAAAACCCCTTGGTTAAAATCAGTAAAATACAGCAATAGCTGCAGGTTCAAAACAACAGTAATCAATCTCAGTCATATAAAGTGCTTGGTGAAATCTATGGGTCCTCACGCATATTCACTAAAGAATTGGTCTAAGGCTTGTCGGCAAAACCATGTTTTCAATTGAAGCACAGCAAAAACACTACAAATATACACACCAAAACATATCTCTACAAAATACATACTAAAACACATGAAACGGAGATTAAACAAAGGACACTTAAAATTCATGTTTAAAGACTGTCTAGGTAGGGAGAAGGCAATCCTTTAGGTAACCTGGACCCAAACCATGTAGGACTTTAAAGGTAAAATCCAGCACCTTGTACTTTGCCCGGAAACTAATTGTCAGCCAGTGGAGTGACTTTAGGATAGGTGCAACATGCTCACTTCTGGATGTTCATGTAACCAATCTGGCTGCTGTGTTTTGAACCAGCTGGAGTTTCTGTACTTGGTACAAGGGTAGCCCAGTGTTACAAGACCAACCTTGAGGTTACCAGTGCGTGCACTACCATTTTCAGGTTCTCCAAATCTAGGAAGGGGCGCAGCTGGCGTATCCGCCAAAGCTGATAGTCATCGCTCCTGATTGTTGCATATACCTGGTCTAACATTTGGAGACTGATGTCATAGCATTGAGACATGGTGCTTTGTTAAACTGCATTTATTCTACAGAGTTTTCTGAATGTTTCATGTTGGTGACACACTTTTTAGACAGTGTATCATTTCACAACACAGTAATTAAGTTTCATTAGCAAAGCAGAGGTTAACCCAGGCATGGACAAACTTCAGCCCATGCCTGAGTTAAACCAACCCCTTTTAGGAGATACATACATAAATTATGTAATAACAAAATGAAAAGGGACACAATACCTCACAAAAACCTTTCATTTATATACAGTATTTTTACAATATAGATTTTTTAAAGGTAGTAACATATGTTTCCAAGATTTTGGTCATTTTTCATTACACTCACGTAACACACCTACACCCCGATGCCAAACTAACCTTTCTTTAGAGAAGCTTTAGGGATACATGTTGGACCTTCTAGATATTGAAATCCCAGACACTTGGGAAACCAAAGGTGGAAGCCGCTGGCTTAGAGACACAAACTAAAGGTTTTATTAGAGGAACCCGTTTGAAGAATGGAAAGTTATTTAAGGTACTAATCTGAACTAGTTTCTGGGGAAGAGCTGAGAAAGGACTGAGGAAAAGAGAGCTAATTATTAATTACATTACAGAGGGGGTCAGGATAGGTAGACAATAGGGTGCATCTACACTGTAGAATTAATGCAGTTCGACACAATTTTAACTGCCATGGCTCAATACTATGGACTCATGAGAGTTGCAGTTTTACAAGGTCTTTAGCCTTCTCTGCTAAAAGAGTGCTGATACTACAGCACATCACCCTTAGTTCTTTGACATTGGAACATAGCCATGAAAGTGATATCAAGCTGCATTCTTTCTATAGTGTAGATCAGTCGTTCCCAAAAAAATTTTGGCCTACCACCCCCCTAGAAATTATTATTATTTAATTAATAGCAATTAAACAGAAAGATATATGTATTAATGCAGTGGTTCTCAACCTTTCTAATGCCATGACCCCTAAATAAGGTTCCTCATGTTGTGGTGACCCCCAACCATATTTTCGTTGCTACTTCATAAATAATTTTGCTACTCTTACGAATTCTAATCCAAATATCTAAAATGCAGGTCAAAGCGAAGGGGGCAGGCCGGGACCAAAGAAGAGGGCCACGCAACCCCTCCTAAATAGCCAATCGTTCACTGCCCCCTTAAAGGGGCTCACCGCCCCTCAAATTCTCCTGAACCTCCCACCGCCCCCTTGGATCGCCTCATCGCCCACCAGGGGTGGTACCGCCCACTTTGAGAATCAGTGGTGTAGATGCTCAAACTTTTTAATGCTATTGTTATTGCCCTCTGGGACATTTTTAAATTTTTGGTGCTAAGCACTGTTGGACTTCCAAAATGTATTTCTTGGAAACTCAACTGAGAGTGCCACGCTTATATTGTCACGGTCAATTTCAACACTTCAAGCAGTGCCTGGCAATGGATGGCAAAGTAGTGTCATTGTTTGATAGATAGAATGGAGAGAGAGACAGAGAGAACGAACATTCAGTGAAGGTGACAGTCCTTTAGTTTACATTTGCAGCATTTAAAAAATACCAGTCTCTGTAGAAAGCTTGCTTGTGAGCCTTCAACTGTTCTTGCATATACACAGTTATAGAACTGTGATTCCATTTAACTATTCTCCCTGTGGGTTACTTTCAACTGCTACAGCTGTGTTGCGTGAAATCATAAGGATTTCTGCTCCTCATGATTCCTAGTCCTCTGGCTAAGAATTCTAAACATTGTTTCCCTAAACTGCAAATAAGTGTATTGTGTGATCATTGGACTATGGCCAGGGTTCAAATCTCCATTTGGCCATGGAAACTCAGTGTATGACGTTGGAGAACTCACACAACCTTAACCTTAGAAAAATATTGTGATAGCATTACCATATGTCAAAAGACAAGGCACACGTCAACAATAAAACTGCAATTCTCATGCTTTCATAAGATGTTGTTATCACTGTTATACATAATGGAATCCTAATACTATAATCATGTAATGTAAAAGACTCTAAAATAATAACCAGCCAGAAGAAAAATGCAATGCATGTTGGTTGCCCTAGGCTGGATCTACATTGCTCTATATCCCAGGATCTGATCCCAGGATCTGTTTATCCCAGATTATATCTGGCAGTGTAGACTGATATAATACAATTCAAAGCAGATAATCTGTGATCAGATCCTGAAATATAGGGCAGTGTAGATCCAGCCCTAGTCAGAGTTCACTCATTTGTTGTGTAGATTGCAAACAACTATTCTCAGGGGTGTGCCATTCTTCAAACTCTCCCCTGGCTTGCTTCTCATACCATATTGATTCTGCAGTAATATTAAGGATTGGCAAAATGTTTCTCTCCATTGGTATTTTCTATATTTCCACACTGGCTCATGATGTTGGAGAAATTCATAGAGTACCTCTATCACTGTTATTCTTTGGAACTGTGTATGTATAGCATACACATATTATGGTTGCATCAATGTGGGGTTTATTTTCTGTAGTCTGAAATGTGTGAGAAAGTTGAAGTACACATTATAGCAGATGTCTCAGAATGTTCTAACTTCTAATATTTTCTTGGTGACAAAAGAATTAAAATGGGATAGAAGATAGTTGAGTGTGTGTGTGTGTATGAATATATTAATAACTCTGTGTGTGTGTGTGTGTGTGTTTGTGTGTGTGTGTGTGTGTATATATTCTCATAACAGAAACAATCTGTGTTATTTCTATGATAGCTAGTGTTGTTTTGGAGTGAAAGTTTTGCATGTGTCCAGCATCTGTTATATCAGAGGCAACCATTCTCAGAATCTTATGTTGTGATTATTTATTTATTTATTTCCAGAATTTATATCCTGTCCTTCTCACCTCTGAAGAGGGACTCAGGACAGCTTACAATATGCAACCATCAGGTGCCATCACAGTACAATAGAAATCACAAATACAATTAAGCACAATTAAAATCAGTTATAAAACATTCAATTTAAAAACTGCCGGTTCAAATCATAGTCCAGGTCAATGCGGTCACTGAAACATTCTCTTTCCAGTTATTCCATCTATTGTTCAAAGGCTTGACCCCACAGCCAAGTTTTAAGTTTTTTACAAAAGCTCAGGGGGGAGGGGGAAGATCTCATGTCATTGGGGAGGGAGTTCCACAACCGAGGAGCCATCACGGAGAAGGCCCTGTCTCCCGTTCACATCAGATGCGACTGCAAAGTTGGTGGACCGAGAGCAGGACCTCTCCCGATGAGCTTAACATCCTTGGTGGTTCGTAGAGGGAGATACGTTCAGACAGGCAAACTGAGCCAGAAGGGCTTTATAGGCTAAAGCCAGCACTTTGAATTGTGCTCAGTAGCAGATAGGCAGCCAGTGGAGCTGGTGTAGCGGGGGTTGTACCCTCCCTGTATCACGCTCCATTGAGCAACCTGGCTGCCGTTAGTTGGACTAACTGTGGCTTCCAAACAGTCTTCAAAAGCAATTCCACTTAGAGTGCATTGCAGTAATCTATTCAAGATGTAACAAAAGTGTGGACCACTGTGGCCAAGTGTGGACCACTGTGGGCACGATCATAAATAGCTCCCTTGAGCAAGGAGTCTTCCCAGGGGGGTTAAAAGAGGCCATGGTGAAACCGCTGCTGAAGAAGCCGAATTTAGAACCTTCGGCTCCCTCCAATTACCGGCCCGTTTCCAACTTGCCTTTCCTAGGCAAAGTAATTGAGAGGGCAGCAGCGGATCAGCTGCAGCAGTTCCTAGAAGACACAGCTGGACTTGATCCCTTCCAGTCCGGCTTCCGTATTGGGCATGGGACGGAGACTGTGCTTGTCGCCATTACAGACCAAATTCGACGCCAACTGGACCAGGGTGGATCAGCACTGCTTGTCCTGTTGGACCTGACAGCAGCGTTTGACACGGTAGATCACGCATTGTTGACCCACCGTTTAGCTGGCTTCGGGGTTGGGGGGACTGCCCTTAAATGGGTGGCCTCCTTCCTCCGGGACCGGGGACAACGTGTGGAGGGGGGCGGGGAGGTCTCCGGGAGACTCCCACTTAAGTGTGGGGTCCCCCAGGGGGCCATCCTCTCCCCCTTGTTATTCAACGTTTATATGCGCCCCCTGGCCCAGTTGGCCCGACTTTGGTCTGGAGTGTCATCAGTATGCAGATGACACCCAGCTTCTGCTGAGAATGGACGGCAGGCCGGACTCCGTACCCGATTGTTTCCATCTATGCCTCGAAGCCGTGACTGGTTGGCTGCGTGCCAGCCGGCTGAAGGTGAACCCATCGAAGACGGAGATCCTGTGGCCTGGTCGGCCTGGGCTGGGTGGGTGCCGGTTGCCTACTCTGGACGGCGACGGCAACCCATCGCCGTCGGTTAAGAGCTTGGGGTTGTGTTGGACTCCTCGCTGACCATGGAGGCCCAGGTCTCCGTGGTCAGCAGGATGTCATTCTATCACCTCCGTCAGGCTAGGCGACTGGCCCCCTACCTGTCCAGGGACGACCTGGCCACGGTAATCAAGCGCGACGGTCATCTCGAGGTTAGACTACTGTAACGCCCTCTACGTCGGCCTTCCCTTGTCGACAATCCGGAAACTCAAGCTAGTGCAGAATGCCGCCGCTCGCCTACTGGCAGGAGTGCCAGTGAGAGAACATATCACACCGATTCTCCGGCAACTGCACTGGCTTCCTATTGAGTACCGAATTGCCTTCAAGGTGTTGGTTTTGACCTTTAAGGCCTTGCACGGCCTAGGGCCTGCGTACCTGAAGGACCGCCTTACCCCGTATGTGCCCCCGAGATCACTGCGATCAGATGAACAGAATCTGTTACTTATTCCATCAGTCCGCTCCTGCCACCTATCGACGACCAGACAAGGTCCTTTTCTGTGGCGGCACCGGTGCTCTGGAACGCCCTTCCGGACAATGTTCGGGCCATTTCGAACTGGCCCCGTTCCGGAGCGTGTAAAGACGGCCCCTTTGGCTTGGCCTTTAATTAGGCATACCGGTCTAAAAACTTTGCTATGTCCTCGTCCCATATTGGTGGATGTACCCTGTTTTAACGTGGTTTTATGCTATGTATTTTAAACTGTAGGGCCGTATGTTGCTATGTAACGACATGCTGCCCATGTATTTTTATTGTGATCCGCCCCGAGCCTGCTGGGAGGAGCGGAATATAAGAACGAACAATAAATAAATAAATAAATAAAGTCAGACCTCCCAAGATATGGGTGCAGCTGGCATACAAGTTTTAATTATGCAAAAACTCCCCTGGCCACCGCCAAGACATGGGGTTCCAGGCTCAGCGATGAGTCCAGGAGGACTACCAAGCTGCGAACCAGCACCTTCAGGGGAAGTGTAACCCCATCAAGCACAGGCTGTAACCCTATACCCTGTTCGGCCTTTCGACTGACCAAGAGGACCTCTGTCTTGTCTGGATTCAGTTTCAATTTGTTTGCTCTCATCCAGTCCATCACAGCTGCCAAACACTGTTTCAGGACCTGAACGGCCTCCTTAGTAGCAGCTGGGAAGGAGTGATAGAGTTGAACATCATCTGTGTACAGGTGGCATCGGACTCCAAAACTCTGGATGATCTTCCTCAACGGCTTCATGTAGATGTTAAACAACATGGGAGACAGTATTGCACCCTGCAGGACCACAGAACAATGGCCGTGGGGCCGAGCAGGTGTCTCCCAACAGGAAGGACTGGAGCCACTGCAGAACAGTGCCTCTATGGCCCATGCCTGAGAGGCGGCTCAGAAGGATACCATGGTCTACAATATCGAAGGCCGATGAGAAGTCCAGCAGAATGGACAAAGACACACTCCACCCCCACCCCCCAGTCCAGTTCCCAGTGTAGATCATCCATTAAGGTGATCAAGGCTGTCTCAGAACCATGCCCCGGCCTAAAGCCAGACTGCACTGGATCTAGATTATCCGTGTCTTCCAAGAACCCCCTGGAGTTCGCTCAAGAAGGGGAGATTAGAAACTGGCCAAAAGTTGACAAATCGAGTGAGGTTCAATGATGGTATTTTCAACAGCGGTTTTATTACTGCTTGTTTTAAGATGGCTTAAATTTTACCTTTCAGTAGGGAGGCCTTAACCACCACCTTCACCCACTCTGCCAAACCCCCTCTGGCCTCCTTTATCAGTCAGGATGAGCAGGGATCTAGGATGCATGTGGTTGCCCTCACCTCCAAGGATTTTGTCCACATCCTCAAGCTGCACCAATTGAAACGAACCCATCAAAACCCGACAATCAAGTGCTTGCTTTACATCCTCAGAAATTGTCATTAACATGGTGTCCAAGCCAGAACGGATCAAAGTGACCTCTGCCTGCAAAGAACGGAGCAAATACTTAAATGTGGGCTGCCTAGTTGTCAGGGGTTCCATCTTGGGAGGCGGGATCCAACAGCGCTGGATGACTATCTGAAACAGCTCCGCCGGATGGTTCTAATTTGTCAAACTACAAAGAGATTTCTGTGGGAGACAAAGATGTAATGCACACACATAAACTCCTCAGTTTTAGCTTCAATTCTTTGCCGTTCAAATATTCTCCCTCTCCTGTTTCAGTGTGGTTTTTTAAAAACAAAAATGTTTTCAAGTAAACTACTGCCAAATTCTAATGTTACTGTCCTGGATTAGATACCCATTTACTATGATCCAGTACAGTTTTGCTACGTTACAGTATCTGAAACGTTCTTCTGCGGTGACATTAAGTCTGAATTTGTTCTTACTTTATCAGGACAGATGGAAGCTTTGTCGTTCATGATATTCCTTCTGGATCTTATGTAGTTGAGGTTATATCGCCAGCATATAAATTTGAACCAGTACGAGTAGACATCACTTCAAAAGGGAAAATGAGGTGAGATTTTTCTAAATTAAATGTTAAATCATTTGAATATTGCCTGTACAATACAGTACCAAGGGAACAAGAATTATTGTTCAGTAAGTCCTTGCACATTTATTGTTCATCATTGGAGTCTTTTCTTGATGCTATGTGTCCCTTACAGTTTGCCTCCCACTTCAGGGAAAACATAATTATGCAGGAAAATCCTAATATGCAATACTCAACCTTATTATAACAAGCTTAACAGAATATAGCTTTTAAACTAACTGTTCATGAATTTTGGTTATTGGCTTCACCCTACTCAATGATTTTTATTTCTCTGGACTTCTCTCTACCCTGCCTGTAGTACTTGCACTCTAGATGAAAACTAATTAGATTCTATTTTTTAAAGAAGGTTTGCGTCAGGCAATTTTTAGAAAGCAGATTTGACCAGAAGATGATTGGTTTATCTGTATGTGTCAGTGTAAACTTGTTTTCCCTTTGAAAATATTTCTTGAATGAGCCCTACTATTTTACGGTTTTTATGATATTCTGTAATAACTTTTCCTGTGAAGTTAATCCTCATTCTCTTCAGAGAGAAAGGAAGAAGATGATAGATTGTGTTATATATATTGCATTGATAGATTTGAAAAGAAAACTTCTGGCAACCATAGAGTGAAATTTAATGAAAAGAATGCCATGTGACATTTGGTTAGAAGTCAAGTAAATATGTATGAAGTTATTTTGACATCTGTTTTGTTAGACATTTATATAAGTATTGTAAAGAGAATTCTACATTCTTTAAAAAAATTGTGTAAATACTGAATGCCACCTGGCTGAATTCATCTAAATTATAATGCAATTCTAATAGATCATAGAATGTTTTTCAGCTGACATCATCCTATGTCATATAGTCTTATGGCAAAGAATATTTGCATAGTGATTGAAATATGCACAGAAAGATTGTCACATAAGGGTTTTTTGATTGTGTAATCTTGAATACATAAGTGTTAACTGTTTACAGAAGATCAGTGCTCATTTGTCACATCTGCAGTAAGCAGTATTATTTGATCTGATACGTTTTTCAAATCACTGGTTCAGTATACTGCAAAAATGGGGTTATGTTACTGTTGCTTTTGGAGTTATAATGTTACAGGCAAAGCAAACCATTCTTAGTCCTCTTTCAAAATCATAACATTGTAGTACAGCTGGGTTTATGCTCACATCTACTACAGAAATCACTCCAGTGAGCTGGCAGTTATGCATGCATTCCACCACACAATTAGGGTTCTTAGGCCCCAATGATGCAAGTACTTTCGGGAAGTAATCCTAAATAGAATTTCCTGGGAGTGTGAAGTGCATAGGATTATTAAGCAGTTTAACTGTTCTTATGATTTCAGTTTAATTGTAGATGTGTCAATGGAGTGGGGGGGGGAGGGGATACATGAAGTCAGAATAAGGGCTTTAGTGTAAAAATTGTATAAAATATTTTTGAATTTTTCTGCAGAGCAAGATATGTAAATTATATCAAAACATCAGAAGTAGTCAAACTGCCATATCCTCTTCAAATGAAATCATCAGGACCACCTTCTTATTTCATAAAGAGAGAGTCTTGGGGATGGACAGACTTCTTAATGAATCCCATGGTATGTATGGAAGGATGTGGATTACAATTTTTAAGTTGTGTTTCAAGAGGCCTGTTTATAATAACAAGAGTTACTGAACTGTGTGTGCTAATCATGTCATTTGTTGAGGGAGATCATGCATGTTTAAACAACACTTGTTTTCAGTAGCTATGTGCAGTGTAAAAGAACATCCCCAGAGAGATAGTTGCATCAGCCTAACTGAGATTTCTTATGTGACAGTCAGCTGGGAGAAACCAGAGTAGTTATAAAACTATATAACCTACAATACTATCCATGTATATCTTCTCAGAAGTATAGCCCATTGAGTTCAGTTTGCTCCATGGGAAAGATGGTTAGAATTGTATCCTTTGACAGCAGAAAGAATACCATTTGCAGTTGATGCTGGGAGGAAGAAAGTTTGGTGTGGAGAACATGAGGAATAGTATGTGAAGTTGGGATCCTTGGAACTACTATATAGACAGTTGAACATGAAACTTAAGTCTGATGCTTAAGTCTCATCTTACATATTTTAAGTTAATATTAAACTGGTAACCTATGTTAACTTGCAAATAGGTACTTTCATTATCAATACATCTTTAACACTCCAGGATGCTTACTTCACTTGCACATCAGTCTTCATTGTATTGAAGACAGATAATTGTGTGATCTTTTGAGGCATTTCAGATAAGTGTTAACTAAGTTACTTAACTTTTTAGGGCATTCACAAGAAAGTCTTTTTAACAGACTCCTAGTTCTAACTGTGGTCATATTTGAAGAATTACGGAATTGTACATCCTATGTAAAATGGGGCCTAGATGAAATCATTATCCAGTTCATAGAATCATAGAGGGGCTATTAAAGACAGCAAGTCTAAAATATTGCTCCATGTACAACATGCATTTTAACCTTTATCTTCAGCTTTGTTGAGATACAGTTATCTCCTCGCTATTTAACTACATTGAGCAAACTGGAGCCCATGCTACCAGAAGCATTCTGCTTCACTATCAATACAACATTTATCCCTGGGAACATTTTTTAAATTATTTCTCTGAAATATGCTTCTCAAAAAATTCTGTTTGATCATTTCAGTTCTTGAAGACACCTATCCCATCTGTCCTTATTCTTTTTCTTTCAGGCTAAACACACTCAACTTTTTCAACCATTCAATTTAGTTTTTATATCAATGATCATCCTTGTTATCCTCTAGTTCAGAGTTTCTCAAACTATGCTCCTCCAGATGTTTTAAACTTCTGCTCTCACAATTCCTGACAGCTGGTAAACTGATTGGGATTTTTGGGAGCTGAAGTCTGCTTGATGGCTTTAATTATTGCTGTACGTAGTGACTTTAATGTAATGGTTTTTAATATTTATATTGATGTTGATTATATGATGTTTTGATTTTATATTCTATTGTGGTGTTGCGGCCTGTAGTGCTGCGAATGTAAGCCGTGCTGAGTCCCCCTGCGTGGTTGAGAAGCTACGGGATACAAATACCATAAATAAATAAATAAATAAAATGCCTGGTGGAGAAGAATTTGGGCAGCACTGCTCTAGATACACTCCAGTTTCTTATTGTCCTTGTTGAGTACATTGCACTCGGGCCTTGGCATAGTATCCCGGTATGGAGTTGCAAGTTTTGCTGTTATATGTTCCATAATCTGAGTAGTAATTAGAGTAATACATTTACTGTAGTTGAAATCCAGTCTGGTGATCTAGTTTGTTGTTTGCACTTCGGTCATAGCATTTCTTGACATTGGGATGCTTCAAGATTTTGTACCTATCTCTTAATTACTTGTAAGCACCCTTCTTTGTTACTGAGGAGTATATAGCCGTAGTTCGTTATAGTATTACTAAACAATGGGATGATCAATGGAAAATTCCAGATTGATACAAATTAGTCATATATTGAATTGATGTTGACTATTGCAGTAGCTTTGAAAAACATGTCCTTTTTTCTGCACAGTAATATAAGCTGCAGAATGACATCCTGATCAGTCCACTAATATATAGGGTAACTGTCTCCTTGAATCTCTACTGTTTTAGGTCATGATGATGATCCTTCCATTGCTGATCTTTGTACTGTTACCTAAAGTCGTCAATACAAGTGATCCTGATATGAGGCGGGTGAGTAAGCTAAATAGTACAGCATAGTTAAACATTGTATCTGAATAACACTTCTATTCCCCTGTTCTTTCTCTCTCACACACACAACATACTGATTTTCCTTGGCTAAAATACAGCTGTGAACTAGAAAGATTAGCCTTCAGTAATGTGTAATAATTCTAAACGTGCTTTGGAAAATTTAGGTTCTAAAATACTGTAAATAGAATATATTATGTGTACAGCATAAATGCTAATTTGTTCAGTGTTTTATATTCAGCCAAGGCTAAAGTGGCAAGTATGAAAGAACAGACAAGTTGCATTTGAAAGGAACAGGGTGCAGTGAAATCAGGCCAAGTGTAAAAAGATTGAATGAAACTGTTACACATGAGAGCATGTTGGCCCAACCTCTTTTTTTCACAAGTTAGGAATACAAAAAAAGGGATAACATGGGCATGGGAAAAGGCGAATGCTGCTTCATTTCATTGTTATTCTCTTCATGTGGGAGATCTGAGGAATTCTACCTACACTGGCTGCTCGACGACAAACACAAGGAGACAACCAACCTGGTGGCCAAATATCTCATGGCCGTTGTAGCTACGAGGAACCAGCATATTAAATTGAACGCGGAAACACAATAGGCTAGATACTGTTGGTGTTAAACTGTAGAGTTGAACGGAGTTTTAACATTTATATTGTTTTATTTTCTGTACAATGTGACGTTGGTCCTTGACCGTAAATAAATATCTATCTATCTCTTCATGTGGAGAGCAGTAGCTTGAAATCCTTCCCCCTTTCCAGAACCCTGAATTTGACTCTCTGGAGAGACTACATTTGGACTGGAGACACTCCATTTCAGTGTGGTTCATCTGAAGAGAAAATTGTGGGAGGTGGTGGGCAATATTCTCTATCCTTAGCTGTCGTTAACTCTGTTAATACCTCAGTGGAGTTATAGTATTAATCTTTCTAGTCCATCCACAAAGCAAACTATAATTTGTTCCAGCTTGCAGCGAGACAGTAGTCATACGAGCATTCTTCAGCTTATCTCTTTGTGTCTTTTGAAAAGTGGCAGGAAACTGTTTCTAGCAGGCCAACTAGTGGGAGCAACATCACTTTTGAAACAGATTTAACTGCAATCAAATTTATTTGGGTATCAGCCAGTAGTGCCCACTCCTGTCCATTTGCACATATAGAAGCTGCCTAAAGATTTAATTGTTGGTGATATTGGAGGTCAGCATGATTCCTGTGGGATAGGATATGGGAACTCTGTAGGAGATGGTAATCGAAAAGACCAACTGTTTCTGTTGTTGTGTGCCTTCAAGTGAGTTCCCATGGGGACCCTAAGGAAAACCTACTACAGGGTTTTCCTAGCAATATTTATTCTGAAGAGATTTGCCTTTACTATCCTCTGAGGCTAAGAGAGTGCAACATGCCCAAGGGATTTTCATGGCTGAGTGGGGTTCAAATTCTGATCTCTACTCATAGGCTAATGCTCAAACCACCATACTGGTTCCCAAAAAGACTAACTTGGCAGAAATAATGAAAATGTGTTTGGGTTGAATGGTGAGCGTGCACTGTTTCTTTTGTTATGAACACCATGTTGTGATCATTGTAACAAAGTATAGTTGAGTCACCAGTGTTTCATTTAAATATTGTAACTAATCTTGGCTCATAGAAAAATATTAACAATTTAATTTTATACTGTGTATATGTTTGACAATTTCTGCCATTTTTATTGACTTCTCTTTCATGATGTGATTGAAATAAGAACTCTTATCCTTGATACTTTCTGCCCTGAGAAATCCATGAAAACTAGAAGCTTAGAATATGATACTTATTAAATTATCCTAATTTATTGTCCTTTTATGCTGAATAGCGGAAGGCTAGAACAAAATGGAGATTCAAGGTGTTTACTAAATCTTCTCTGTTAAGAAATGTTTTCGGTGTGTCTCTGGCTGCTGCTTTTGGGAGTTGAGTTATTTCCATTTTTTCTGAGTTATCACTGTCTTCAGTAGTTCTTTACAGGTATCAGGCTATTTTCAAGTTATATCTATTGGTAGTAATGTCTGGATCCTGAGATATCTCCTATATATTTGCCTCGGGAAAAAGCTCAATTGATAATGAGAGGTATTAAATCTGAATATGCATGCATATGATTGCATTGCAAATGTTTAATAGGCCTAAAAGGTAGAAAATCAGCTGACTATAGGTTGACTGAATTGAGCAGCCTTCATTTGCTGAACCAACACATAGCTTTCTGTCTTGAGTCATATGCAATATTTGAAAATAAACTGTATAGGCTAGATTGAATGTAGTTTTATAAGATTTTAAACAGTAGAAATAATTAAAGAATCCACTACATTGTGACATAAGTTGCAAATAAGTCAATCAGATGTTGATGGATTTCAGCTCCTATCATGTCAGCTTGATCAGTGTTAAGGGATGATAGAAATTGTTCGACAAGTTTGACAACATTTTGTGACAAGGACATAGTTTACCTATCACTGTTATACAGAACCAGCTTTATGATATTTGCTACTACTGTTTAAGGCATAAACAGTTTATTTTGCAAAATTAATCTCAAACATTTGTCAGAAAACAATTCCATTGTGTTTAAAACAGAGTTTTAACAGCTTATGTTTACACTCAGTTGAATAGATTACTATATTGGATTTAAAATGGGGAGAAAATTTAGCAATACTTGTTAACTTGGTGTAGCAAACCTGTAAAGCTACTTTAGACAGGGTGTTTATGCTTAACTTGCTTTTAGACCTTTCTTTTTATATTTATATATATTGCAGCATATTTATTGTGGACTTGTAGTTTAAGCTCTGGCTGTATAAAGGAGTCTGTAGTGTAGTGGGTGTGTATGCTATAGAACAGCTGCAAAATGGCCTGTCTATTCATTAGGATTTGAAAACGTTTTTAATGTATACCTTGTTCTCTTTGTTTTTCTATGTGTCTAGGAAATGGAACAGTCGATGAATATGTTAAACTCTAACCATGAGCTGCCTGATGTGTCAGAGTTCATGACAAGACTTTTCTCTTCGAAATCTTCTAGCAAGTCTAGTGGTGGTAGCAGTAAAGCAGGGAAAAGTGGTGCAGGAAAAAGGAGGTAGTTGTTTCTTCTCCTGGAACCACAATTTGCACAGCTCTGTTACGTGGTATCTGTACGTTCTGTGGAAGAACAAAAAGCCACTACTGTAACCTTAATCCAGTATGAAATTGGATATGATACAACTGTTGTGTGTGGTGTAGCTTTTTAACCTATTTAAATCTTGTTCTTTAAACACATGCATGAAGGGACATTGCTTCAGTTCTGTATCTCTGTAAGGTCAAAACAAATGAAGAGCTAACTCCTTTGTAGAGAATGACATTAAAAACATTAAATTATGTGCAATATATTGATTCTTTTTAAAAATGACTGTAAAGTATTTGATTTAAAAATAGAAAATGATCTTTAATAACAATGTATTGTTATTTACTGCATAGACTATATTTTCACAATTTTTAAAATATACATCATTTAGGATTGCGTACAGAATTTTTTAGCGGGATATTTGGTTATATTTCAATAATAGGATAGGATTTGCATTTCTGCATATGTTTAAGGTATCCGCTTGTTCGTTCTAATTCTTATATTCCCATGGCATCTTATTTTGAATAGTGAGGATTTCTTTTTTAATTACTGGAGAAAGCCATATCTCCGTGAACCCCTCTAGTTCTGTGTAGACTCCTGGATTCCTAAAAACTGTAAGATCTCTTGGCTGCCCTCTAACACAAGACTATTTCAACAAAAGCTTTGTAAATAAAACTCTAATATTCCTTATTCTTTAGTCCCGCCTTGTAGTTGAAATACAGTTGATACCACTTTACTAGCATTTATTATAAAAGTCCTACATCTGTAGATTCAGAAGGGACACAAAAGTTCCAACCTTTTGCTGATCCACAGGGTAAAACAGCTAAAAACATTCTTGGTCCAAATCATTGTCTCCTGGGATAGAACTTTCCACTGTTGAACAAATCTTAACATCAAAAAAACCTTCTTAATGCCTGGGCAGAATCTGTAATTTGCTTCCATTGATTCAGATTTACACTCCAGAGTAGCAGAAAATATGTTTGTGTGAGAGCACTTTGAATATTAGAAGATGGTGATAATATCACCATGGAATCTTTTCTTTTTAAGCTAGTCAGATCCCTCAACCATATCTCATTCAGCTTGGTTTTCAGTTCCTTTGCTGTCTAACATGACCCTCCTTGCTCTGCTAGAGCTGGTAATGTGTGTGCAATGCACAAATAAACATGGTCATCCATGATTTAAAAGCCTCTGGTTTATGTTAACTTTCATAGACAGGCAGATAGGAAGCACAATCCAATCACAAGTGCCAACTAGAGTAGATTGATTACCACTTCTAGAATTAACTCAATGTAGGCCAGCAGTAGGCATCTCTCCCATGGATAAATATTTAACGACAACTCCCATTTAACTATGGTGCCTTACAATTGATGGAGATGGTGAAGTTGCCACCACCAACATCTGCATAGCCATCTCTTCCTTAATCCTAAAATAAACATACACCAACTTTTGTTGTAAGTAAAGATGCTAGTGTCTCCCACCTTAAATGCTTCTTCAGCTACAATGGATGGCAAAACAACTCCTACAGATATCTTCTTGCTCAGGGCACCACGTATTGTAGTGATCACAGAAGTAGCCTTGGAAATTAGCTCTTACTTTAATCCAGTTTCCTTTTTCAAAAACATAATGAGACTATCGGTTGGGGGTGGAAAAACCTGATCTTCAGGTATATTGCAGCCTCTAAAACTGAAGTGAAATGGTGCATTGGTTTCTTTAAATTGTTTTGACAATGCATATATCATTAAATAAATATTACACCGGATGTGAACTTATCACCCAAAGAAGGGTAGATTTTTCTGTTTCTATGAGTTTTTACTGTCTTTGAGTCTATAGGAATCAGTTCTCTCTAAGATGCCTGACTTGGTTAGTAGAGGAAAAAATATTTCAGGCAGCTTTTACTGCATTAATTAAAGAAAGGGACAATTTATTGTCTGTGTCATATAAGGCAGGTGACAGAGGCATCTTAGCATTAAAATTTATTTGGCTAGTAAACTGCTATAATTTTTACCTTAAAAGTTGTGGGTGAAGTTACAAAATCGATGTTACAAGGTTGTAAATCTTAAATATTCATGACTATCTTCTATCTATTGGGCATTTGTTCTACACTTGAGAAGTTCACTAGAGAAGGCACATAGAAAAGTTCAATCTGATTAAGGCATGGGCAAACTTTGACCCTCCAGGTGTTTTGGACTTCAGCCTTCACAATTCCTAATAGATGGTAGTTTGCCCATGCCTGCTTTATACCAAAGACAGAATGTTGAATTTATCTGACCACTGATCTATAGTGGTTTCATATTCAATGATTGTGTGGTTCTATTCATCTCATCTACCAAACACAATAGCCACATTATTGTCTGACCAAGCTATTGACTTACTATATTTGCTGAACAAGATGTAGAAGGGCAAAATTACAATTCCCAGAACCGTAATGTGATATTAAGATTGTGAATATTACTGTACAGTATATACTTCTGTATAAGTTGACCTCATGTTTAAGTTAAGGGCAACTTTAACATGGATAAGTTAAGAGTTATTGCTTGGAGAGGGGAAAGTACCAACATTGCCACAGGGAGGCAGCCACCCCTGACCACCACTGCTGCTTTTTTTTTTTTGCACAGACTTTAGAAAGGGCCAGAAGGAGTCCTGCAGCATGGAATGTAGAGGGGGTCAGTGCTTCTTTTAGGTTTGCCCCTCTGCTCAGAGAAGTGGTGGTTCCTTTTCTAATAGGGTTAAGTCATAGTACTTAACAGCGACCCATGGATAGGTTAAGAGTTATTATAAGGATTAGACAGATTCATGGATACCAAGTGTATCGGTAATTACTGAAAAGGACATTCAAGTGCCACCTCGGAGTTGGTTGAGGTAGGCAGGATTTCCCTGGGTACTGGTTGTGGGGGGTCGGGAGCAGGTCAGGGTTTTGCCCTCCCTTCTGCTCGAGATCCCCGTGTACAACTGGTGGGCCATTGTGTGATACAGAATGCTGGACTAGATGGGCTGAGGTCCGATTCAGCATGGCTCTTCTTATGTTCTTAGGTTAGTCTACGTTTTTAGGGTTGATTTTATGACTAAAATTTCTAGACTGATACATGATCATATACATTAAGAATACCACTCCTGGATATTTCTTTCCCAGTATGCAGTGAAAATATTTTTCACTTGTGGGAGAAAATCGGGATAAAATAAATAAATAATAATTTGACAGATTCTGTGCATACCTACTATATCCTGCTAATGTGTTATTGATAACACATGGTCAATGATACTGACGGTCCCAGAAATTCATTCCACCAAATATTCTTTGTTTTCAAGCCATGATACTTGCCTGCCATCGCATGTGTGCCTTAGTACTATGCCAGGGCTGGAAACAGGGAGAAAAAAAAATGTCATTTGTTTATGTTATCTTGGAACTAAGAGCTCCCTCCTTAACATAATATAGTGTTTTGATCATGAAAAAAATAGATTCTTTACTGGACTTTAAAGTGATGATAATTTTTTTATTTGTATTATAAACTCAACGATTTAGACCAAAACTAATGTGGAGATTTTAAAAGTTGCTTTCAGATTAACTTTACTCAAAACTCATGTCTCGGATATTTTTAAATATCTTCTAGGGAAATGCAATTAGTGCTAGCCTTTAACAAGCTGGGAAAGAATTAATTGAATGAATACATCAATTGGAATGTTCTTATAAATGCGGAAATGGGGGAAATGCACATATTCAAACATTAACAGCAGCAAGGGAGATGTTTAATATCTGAAACAGAAATCAAAGATATTTCAAAAAGCTATTAAGAGTCCCCTTAGCATGATCAAATAGATGGAGAGCCAGAGAAGGTCAGTGCAGAATAAATATGTCATTGATCAAGGCTAAAACTGACAAAAACAGGATGAGATTAAAACAATGGAAGATTGTTATTCTGCTAACCCTGTATCTAGCCTGTGTTGATACAAGTCTTCATTACTCAATGAAATTCCCTTGCTACCAAGTTCATAGCAAGCAGTCCCTGATTGCCAATTTTTAATTTTTTTAAAACAATGACACCTGACGAAAACTTAAAGGGATTCAATAGAGGGAACCAACTGCAGGAGTTTTCAGTTTACCGTATGGGTAGAAATCTTAGCAACCTGTGAATATTTTGGACTATAACTCCCATAATCCTTTACTATTGGTCATACTGCTTGATGGAAGTTGTATACCAGAAGAATTATCCCATCCAAAGACTCACCCTCTTCCCTCCGTTCTTGGATACTTGGTGTTGGTGGATTTGATGGGCTGAGTCTGTGATTGTATTACTTTGTGGATGAAGAACTTGTGAAAAGAAATGTGTGTGAGAGCCATCCTCACTACCTTGCTGAGTTATCTTTTTCTGCCTTTTCCAATCCTGTCTGTCTTTGCTTCAGAACAGCTTATGGGAAATAGCTATGCAGGAACAAACATGTGGTCAACATTTCTTCATACAACAACTTGTATAAAGTAGGCTTGTCTCAAGAAAGATGATTAAGCATATTGCCTGCTACAATTCCATGCCTTTCAAAGGAAAACATGTTGGCATAGACCAGTTTAGTTATTTCAGCGCTCTTTCCTGGTGAAAGAAGCCAGGATCCCAACCTCATAAGCACTTTCAGTGGCTTGTTTTCTGTCCAGAACATCAGAGTGACCCCGTATTTATTTAATATTTGGTTATAAATGGAACAAAGATGAAGCCCCATTATAGTGATCAAATAGATGAAGAACAGGAGCAACAAAAAGAAGAAGAAGCCAGGAGCACTGGAAAGCAAGGAACATTGTGTTACAACATCTAATCTGTATAAACAGATTCTGTTTCATGAATTATTATTTTCAAAAAAATTTAATAGTTTCAATATAACCAAAAGAGTGTCTAGTGGTACCTTGAGATTAATACACTAAAACAGTTTTAAAGATCCTACAAGCTCCCAAATTGAATCAATTGTAAATGGTAAATCAAAAAGCTGAGAAATCCAGTTGAATCAATACTTCTACTCTAGTAGGACTAACATGATTTTAGGCTATTGTGCTCTTAAAAAAGAAATCCTATCAACAGGGCAGAAACAATGGCCACAGTTGTAGTATTGTATTATTTATTTAGTATTGTATTATTTTATTCATTTATATCCTGTCTTCAGGATATAAATGAATATGTTCTTAGCAGGTTATGTTCTTAGCAGGTATGTTATGTTCTTAGCAGGTATGGAGAATCTTTAACTTTTCTTACCACCAAACAGCCCTATACTATCCTAGAAGTTCCTTGAAAATCCAGAACATCTTTGAGATATAAGAAGTTGATTGCAGGTGAAAGTCAATGATCTGAGTCTCATAGATACAAGTAAGTAGGCATGGACGTCACTCAGTCTCAACCAGAGTTATTTATTGTATTACTCTTTGTATTCACTGAATCATGTATCAAAGTCTGATGTGGGTGCTGATGGATTGATTGTACCATTAATGTACACAGTACTTTCCTCTGTACAAAGGACAGATCCTATTTCCAATAATTCTCAATTCAGTTAAACAAGGTGTATATAGTAGGACACAAGTTATAGTAGAACACTAAAATGTTTCACTGTGCAGTAGAATGATTTACCCCACAGCTTCCACATTTGCATGTTAGGCATTTGCACATTTGATTCTTCTCAGAGTGCTGTTTTTACCCCACATGCGCTACTGCTCTGTGTGCACCCCAAGGTTTTCTCTAAGCATTTGTGGATTATTTGTGATTTTATTATTTATCAACTTGTGTTGTAAATTGGCCCCAAAATTATGCTAGATGACCTAAAAGTGCCTGAGCCCTGCAAATGTAGGACTGCTACAATCCATTAGAGAATTATAGTTTTCAGATGGCTTTTAACAATTGTTTAATAGAAAAGCAAATTTTCTAGTTGTGTACTTTCAAATATTTTCTGCTTTATTTATTGGCCGCCACTCCCAGCCGGCTCGGGGTGGCTTACATCAAGCACCACAATAAAACAACAAATCCACAACAGCAATAAAACCACAAGGATAAAACAATTCCTAAGAGATAACACAAATCCTAGGGGAAAGCACATTACAACTCAAAGGCCTGCCGGAATAGGCCTTACTTGCATGGTAAGGTTTCATGGGATTTTGTTGGAAAATTTTGTTCCAAGAAGGTTTGCATTGCCTTAGCAAAGAGAGTGTGACTTACTCAAGGTCACCCAGTAGGAATCTGATCTCTAGTTGCCCAGAGTCCTAGTCCAACCCTCAGTGCTGGCCCTCGAACTTACAGTTTAGTAATGCTCTATTCATTGAAATTGAAATAGAGTGGTGATATTTGTTTGCAATGGATATTTCTTCTGAAGACCCATCTACACAGGCCAAATGAGGGGAAGGGGATGAATGGACTTTGTGGCATCTATATGACACAGAACCAACTTCTTCTTCATACTTGGCAAAGCCATTTGCTTTGTGTTACCTAAAATCAGGGAATGTTTTCCCAAACTTTGTCCGTTTCTAAACAGTAGTTCTGATTCAGAATAGACTACCAGTCTTTACATGGCAATCTTGCTTTCCCTGGCCTTGGGTGGCCTGGAGACAGGATGGCACAGTCATTCTTCTGTTCCCACCCACCTCTTCCTCCCTGTCCTCCTTAAGTCATGCTGGAACTTTGGCATATATGAGTAATGGCACTAATAGACAAAAGAACAATTTCACACACCATGTACAGGACAAACAACTGCTGGAAGCATATAATGGAATCACATTGTAGGACCTAGGAAATTTATAAAGAGGATATATTTTGTCAGGCATAGTTAAATGAAACATTTAATACCAGTTCTGTGGATATTGGGGCCGTACTATATTAATTTTTGGTACTACAAAGCTCATTGTTGCTTTTGCTGGAGTAGACTAACACGACTATCCCTCTAGGTTCTTAGAAAGGAATGGAAGTCTAGCTATAGAAGCTGTTGGATTTGTCAAATCCCAAGTAAACATTTCTAAACAATGGATAAAAGAGAATAAATTATTTCTACTGAGCATATTTGGAAGCTGACTACATTGCTTTTCATTGTCCATGTGCCTACTGGAGAGAAACAGAACTATTGATTTTTGATCTGTTAGCTATGGCTTTTTATAATGACTTTCACAGCCTAGAATTTGTTTTAGCTATCGGTTACATCCTTTTTCACTCTAGGGTAAATATTTTGGGACATATTAAAAGTTGGTATCAGTAAGTCTCTTTTGAAAATACCTATTACACAAAATGTGTCTAGATTCAATTTAAAAATATGTTCATATATTTTATAAACGATTCTTAAGACTATTATCTTATTACTTTCACCTCAATTTATTTTCTTTTGCTGGAAAGTATAGCAGTTGAAAATAATTTTCAAATCTAATTGTTCTTTCACATTATGATGAAAATCATATTATTATGAGTTGTGATACTGACTGTGTGAAACCACACCATGGTACTTCCCCTCCATTTCTAAAAATATTATATTTTGCTGGAACTTTAAGGGAGTGTGATATATGCTGCCACAAAAGCACCTGGGCTCACCACACAAGGGATGTCCTGGGACCATGGTACAATCAGGATCTACTGATGGCTTCATTGCTGGGAAATGTCAGACTGGCAACCACTATTGAAGAATGTGTGCCATCATGTGATGAGAACCGTTACTAGTGCTCGTCCTGTCCCGTCCCCCCCGAAATACAATTCTAAATAATCATGGAATGTATGCTGTACATGAGTACCACTGTATTTGGCGAATACCAACTTTTCTATAAAGCAATATGATGGCTGGACAGAGAGGAGCATGCTTTCAAGACAGTAAAACTGGTTTGGACCAAATCTTCAAAGTTGCTGTACTTTGTTTATTGAAGAATGTACCATAAACAAAATGAAAAGTAACTAAAATGGTTGCTAAGGTTTAAAACTTGTGTGCAACTGCCATTTTTCGTGCTGCCTCTGCTGTTGTTTTTAGTGCTGTGTAGCCGAAGTATCAACAGTCGCAGCAGCAAAACTCACCTGAAATTTGGCTTGTTCGAGAATTCTATGCACTGCTTTGGACATTGGCTGATATATCTTGTGCAAAGGGAGAGTTCTCCAGAAGCTTCTGTACTACTAACTCAAATGTCTACATCAGGGGTGCTCATTAGGTAGATTGCGATCTACTGGTAGATCGCATAGGGCATCCTGGTAAATCGCAGGCAGGGCAGGAGGACGGCTCAGTCCTTCCCCGCAGGCTCCCGATGCCGCCCAAGTGCAGCCGGCCCTGGGTTATCTGAAGTCCTTTCCACACAATTGAATAAAATCCCATGTTATCTGCTTTGTGATTTGTGGTTTGGGCATGGCCCCATGTAAGCCGCTTCGAGTCCCCTTTGGGGAGAGGGAAGCAGCTTATAAATAAAGTTTATTATTATTTATTATATTTGAATGAGATTATATGGCAGTGTGGACTCAGAAAACCCAGTTCAAAGCAGATATTGTGTTATATGTTTCACATTTTTGTAGTGGGTAGGTAGATCATTTTGACTTGGTTGTTTTTTAAGTAGCTTGCATGCTGAAAAAGTGTGAGCACCCCTGTTCTACATTATATATCAAACCCATTGTGAAAACAAGCAACGGAGAAGCAATATTTTCTAGTGTGTGCCTCTTGAGAACTGCTGAAGGGCTATGAGACATCAATGTCTAAATCAAAGGCAGAAAAAAACACTAGGTACTAGTGTTGTACCTTTTTCTGACTTTATCTTGGGGGTGGGGTAGTAATCCTGCCACTTCTCTACATCAAGTGCAATTGGATTATTCACTTGCTCTTGATACAAAGATGCAGCAGAATTATTTAATCCCGGAGGAGGTTATGTGCCACATCACTACATGAATCACAGCTTTGTGTTCACATCCTTCCAGTTGGGAGACATGCCCAGAACAGTGACTCATGTAAAAGAAACACTGTGGGGAAGTGTTCCTCGGGGGACTGATCCTTCTGACCCTTAACATATTCCCGTTTTAGAGCAAGAATGAATTATGGCTTCAATATTAATTCAGAAAGTGTACCTCAGCACCCAAAGGTTTAGGAAGGTGGAAGTCTATAGTCATATTTGAACATGCACGCACAGGTATAGTCCTCACACCCTGTTTCCAATGAGCATATCCAAGTATCATTAGGTAGCCCAAGCAAAACCATCCTTAGATGAGATGTAGGTATTAAGTAACCTGGGAGAAGCCTACATTTTGTAGAAGAACAAATAATGCAGAAGGAATAAAGGTCAAATCTCGCTCCTCCAATAGCACTAAGCAAGTGCTGGGACCATGAAACATCAACTGTTGTGGGTGTGTGTACATGCACAAAGACGGAACTGGAACACAGCATCCTGAACAGAATACTCCACAGTACAACATTTTGTTGCAGCCTCCACTAGTATAATCTAACTGTCAGACAAAATAGCAACATTTTGAGAGACAATTCATTTAAGTCAGGGGTGCCCACACTTTTTCAGCATGCGAACTACTTAAACTAAAACCAAGTCAGAAAGATCTACCAAGAGATAACAGGGCGGAGCTGGGGAAGGGGCGGGGCTTGGCTCCGCCTTTCCTCCCTCTGGCTTCAGCATTTCCACTGCTTCTCCTGGGTAGAAGAGGGTAATGCCAAGCCATTGGTGGCATAGATAGCCACCACTGGCTTGGCATTACCCCCTCTACTCTTGAGAAGCTGTGGAAATGCTGAAGCTGGCGGAGGGGGCGGAGCTTGGTGGGGCTTAGCTCCGCCCCCTTTTCCTCTGGCTTTAGCATTTCCACAGCTTCTCCAGGGTACAGAAAGGTTATGCCAAGCCAGTGGTGGCTATCTATGCCACCACTGGCTTGGCATTGCCCTCTTCTACCCAGGAGAAGCAGTGGAAATGCTGAAGCCGGCGGAGGGGGCGGGGCTTGGTGGGGCTTGGCTCCGCCCCCTCCCCCTCTGGCTTTAGCATTTCCACTGCTTCTCCTGGGTAGAAGAGGGTAATGCCAAGCCAGTGGTGGCATAGATAGCCACCACTGGCTTGGCATTCTCCTCTTCTACCCAGGAGAAGCAGTGGAAATGCTGAAGCCGGCGGAGGGGGCGGGGCTTGGCGTGACATGGCTCCGCCCCCTCAGAAGCGTCCCATCCAGCTGGGATCAACCTCCCTGGGTCCCAAGATCGACCAGTCGATCGCGATCGACTTTCTGAGCACCCCTGATTTAAGTGGATAGAAAGGAAGAGTTTAAGTTTATCTAATCCTGCCAGCTTCTCTTGCAGTTCCTGTGGCAATTTCTTTTTCGGGAGTTTAGGCATTTGTTAGTCTATCTGTCTGTCTCTTTCCATCTGTCTGTCTATCTGTCTGTCTGTCTCTCTCACACACACACACACACGTGTTATGGCATTTCAATCTTGCTTTTATTTTATTAGATGGCACAAAACAGTCATACAGACCAAATGAACTAGCATCCCCCCATTTTTTCATGCCAAATCAATTGATGCTTGAATATAAAACATCAATTGTTGAAGTGATGACCCAGAGGACACAGGAGGAACACTATTGGTTATTAGGCCTTTTACTCCCTTCCTAAGTCCTAAGGCTTAGGTCCTGTGACTTAAAGAGATCCCTAAAATTCTTAGTCACTGATAGTTGACAGATGGTAGTCAGGCGATGATAAGGGGGCTGTATCAGCCCTGAGAAAAACAACTGAATTGATTTAATCCATGGCATTTTCTCTTACCCAACTGGACAGTGAAGACATTAACAAAACAAAATAAAAGTTGAGCAATTTAGGGCAGTTTGCGCATAGTGAGATCCCGAACGAAGAAATGAAGTCCGTGCCTGCCGAGGCTTAAAGCTAAAACTCAAAGTTTCCAATTTTTAAAAGTTCCCAATTTCACCAGTTGAAGCAGAAGCTACCAAGGTACTTTATTCGATCTGGCCAGAAAGGATGGCAGCCAACAGTAAGCCTCTCAAAGAAGCTGACATGTTTTGCAAGAATAAGACATACATTTTTATACAATAAGTATTTTTTTTTCAGGGGCTGGTTTTGCGCTGATTGGCGGAGCGGGTCTTGATGTCACAAGCAACTCCATGTGGAGGGGCAGTGGCCGCCAGCAGCCAATCAGGGAGCATTCTCCCACTTCCAATGCAGATTACCACTCTCCAGTGGCTGAAGGGGCCGGGGTGACCAGTGGAACAAAATGAGACATAGCTTTATGATTGAATTACCGGCTCTTTGTCTTAGAAATGGAGATGAGCACAACCCCCCAGAGTCGGACACAACTAGACTAAATGCCAGGGGAAACCTTTACCTTACCCTTTTTTACTGTGTCTCAACCTCGAGACAAACAAAGAGGGGCCTTGTGGTCCCATGGGTTTTATTGTCTGTATAATGTCCTCAATGTGAGTCCCTCACAGATCTAGTGTCTATTGTGTTCCATCTCAGTATATTATCCAGGATGATAAGATTAGATTATCTATCCTTGGGAAAGGTGTATGGCAATCAGGGAAAACAGTGGCAGAGCTTCCCCAAATTCCAGGAAAGATGTCTTGGTGATTGTACGTTCTTTGTCCATGTGGCTGGCACAAATGAAGTCAAGAAGGCTACAGAGAGGCAAGAACAGGGTGATATGATACTTTGTTGACTACATTGTGAAGCAGTGGCCGCGTTAAATGAATTGATGATCGGACCAGTGGAATTATAAACAAATGTTATTCTTTGGGGTCCTGATGAAGCCAGCCCCCCTGGCGAAACGGCAAGGCCTTTAGATACATAGTCCGTCGACCTTCCAAGCCTTATAATCCGGATTACAAATATTTTGAGATTGTGCAGGAATGAATATATATACATATCGAGATTTGAGTTTGACTCCGGAATAGAGGGTTTTGTGATATATCATTTGAACTATTATCTACCAGAATTCCACATCCCCATTTGGGATGATATATGATTTTTACGATCAAGTGATTTCTAAATGAATGCCAAATAAATTACTTGGATACAGATATTGAATACTCTTTTGTGCTATAGCAACCCGCTTTCGAGTTTGAACTTTACTTTTGGGCTGGCACAAATGAAGTCAAGAAGGCTACAGAGAGGCAAGAACAGGGTGATATGATACTTTTTATTGGGGAATAGTTTTACAATTTGAGGGAAAGAGGGGTAAAACAATGTATCTCCTGGAGATACTGTGGGTACTCCCCGGGGCTTGTCCTAGTGATTTATCTAGTTCAATATTTTCCATGGGGGAGGGGGGTGGCACAACATCAAATATAACATGCTGACATTGTAAAAGGGGTAAATTTCTCCTACACTTATAGAATTAAACTTCCCAAAATAAGACCCAAATTTTCCTTTTGAAACTGAAACCATGGTTTAATAGCATAGTTTACAAATATGTTGACCATTAAAACAATACAACAGTTTTAAATTAAGTTTTGGATCTAATATCCATGAAAGGAAAAAAAGAAGAGAGCTAACCAAGGACATGATGGATGGATAGTATCCTTGAAGTGACTGACTTGACCTTGAAGGAGCTGGAGGTGGCAGCACCAGGCAGGGAGCTCTGGCGTGGGCTGGTCCATGAGGTCACGGTCAGAAGCAACTGAACTAATAAACAACAACATCCCCCTTTTCCTTCAGTTTATATTTCAAATACATATATTTAAAGCAAATAAAGGAAAGGGAAAAGAAGCATAGCAGTATAACTTCTAACATTTCACAAATAAAGATGGGATACAGTAAATGCGGCAAAGCAACAGAATGTGGTCAGGATGACAAAAGGGAAAACATACAAAAGGCTGCCACAGTTTCTGTTTGTTTCAGCATCCTGGGAAGTGTAAAATCTTGTACCTTTCTCTCCCTATCCCAGCAAAATTGAGTGCAAACTACTTTTGCAAGTTGAACTCAGTTTGCATCAATGGACTTAAACTAATAACAAAAGGAAGAAGGAGGAAAGCAAAACTGGAGCATTTAAAAAGCAAGGTGGTGGAGAAATGACTGCCCTTGCCACATTGGAACAGTTGGGGAGTATGCTTTAGTGGATTTGCAGTCTATTGAAGAATGGACGTGCAAGTATGACTTGCCGTTTCTTAACAGCATATTGGTGAAAAGCTACCAGCTTCAGCGAAGCTGAAACGATATTTCTAAAGTCTCTTTGATGGTTAAATGTAACATTTTTCTGTCCTGATGCCTCATTAAAAATGAAAGGCAGCATAAAGCAACTTGCTTTAACAACCTGCTGCAAAAGAAAGGACATTTCTATAAGCCGTCTTCAAATAATATCTTTTGCAGTGACAATTCTGACAATTTGCCTGTGATGAACCTCCATTTTGTGTCCCCACCCATTATTAAGTCTATGCTGCAAATTATTAATCAGCCAGATTGAAGTTATTCGTTTGGACTTTCTTTTGTGTTTGTTGAGTGTCTTCAAGACATTTTAGACTTATGGCAACACTGAGGAAAACCTATCATGGGGATTTCTTGGCAAAAGTTGTTCAAACGAGGTTTGCCTCTTCCTTCAACTGAAGCTTAGTGTATGACTCACCCAAGGTCATCCAGCAACTCAATGGGGATTTGAATCCTGGGATCCAGATTTCGAGTTCAATACCCAAACCAATACACAAAGTAGGTTCCTCCAGATTCTCTTTGCCAGTCCCCTAGGAGGGCAAAATGAATACATTGAAAAGAGCCGTGTGAAGGATACAATAGCATATTTCTCACGTTAAATGATGTCACATTGATAATATCCCATTGTACTTTTAATGATTCTCCTCTGCTTTATATTGGTATATTTTATTGTTATGTCACCTTCTAAACAGAAATTCATATAAGCTATGTGAAAACAAGCAAACTTTTACAATTATGTTTTTTTAAAACTTAGGATATTAAAGTAGTATATCCAGTACTAAAGATTCCTTTTGCCACACTGTTTACTTGTAAATCACAACCTATTAGTTCCTTTTATTCATCTGAGGATAGAGTCAGAAGCATAAATGTACGAAATTTTCCTATATTCGTTTTGAGCAACTTTACATGAGGGAATTGTGTGTTTTGTAACTGAAATAATTCTTACTAAATATCCATCCAAGGTACAGAAGGAAGCCTGTGATGATGATGTGCCCACAATTCACCTAGAATCATAGAGTTGGGTCGTGTTAACATGGGAATATCTGTGTACCAGAGCTGTCCTGAATTCAGCACATACATTCTGGACCAAGAGCCATACATCAGATGGTCCAGTCGATCCTTTTATCCATGTGTCACTTGGCATGAAAGCTCCGGAACAGCCAGTCACATCTGCTGAGATCATAATGGCACACCCATGTAACCTGTAAGAAAGGGTAGAATGGCCTCCTTCCTGCTAATTTGCAATTGCTAATTGCACTGGTGTCCCACCCCATTCTGCGATGACAGCAGTGTGTGTTTAGACAATGGATCAGACTGAAATAGACACAATCCAGCTGTCCAGGTGGCCTTGAAGCTTCAGAATATCTCCCGAATTTTCTTCAAGCAGAGCTATGGGTGAAAAACTCAAGATCGGGGTTCCTAAAACTTTTCAAACAGAGGTTCACAGTCCCTCAGACTGTTTCATAAGAACATAAGAACATAAGAAGAGCCATGCTGAATCGGGCCTCAGCCCATCTAGTCCAGCATTCTGTGTCACACAGTGGCCCACTAGTTGTACACAGGGATCTCTAGCAGAAAGGAGGGCAAAACCCTCACCTGCTCCCGACCCCCACAACCAGTACCCGGGAAAATCCTGCCTGCCTCCATCAACACAGAGGTGGCACTTGGATGTCCATTTCAGTAGCTACTGATTCCCTTGGTATCCATGAATCTGTCTAATCCTGCCTTGAAGCTGTCCAGGCTGACAGCTGTCACAACCTCCTCTGGAAGTGAGTTCCATAACCCAATGACCCTCTGGGTGAAGAAATATTTCCCTTTATTAGTCCTGACTTTCCTACCTTGGAGCTTTAGGGAGTGCCCCCTAGTCCTAGTATTGTGTGACAGAGAAAATATTTTTTCTTTGTTCACCTTTTCTATCCCATGCATGATTTTATACACTTCGATCAAGTCACCTCTTAAACGCCGTCTTTCAAGGCTGAAAAGACCAAGGCGTTGCAACCTGATTTCATAAGGGAGCTGCTCCATCCCTTGGATCATATTTGTTGCCCTTCTTTGTACCTTTTCCAGTTCCGTTATATCCTTCTTGAGGTGCGGAGACCAGAATTGTACACAGTACTCCAGATGTGGCCTCACCATAGATTTGTAGAGAGGCAATACAACATTTGCCGACCTATTTTCGATTCCCTTCCTGATCATGCCAAGCATAGAATTTGCTTTTTTCACTGCTGCAGCGCATTGGGTTGACATCTTCATTGAGCTGTCCACCAAAACCCCAAGATCCCTTTCCTGGTTTGTCTCAGAAAGCTTTGATCCCATCAGTTGATAAGTGTATTTGGGGTTCTTTTCCCCGATGTGCATGACTTTACACTTGTTTAGGTTAAAATGCATTTGCCACTTTGTTGCCCATTCACTCAATTTCGAGAGATCTTTCTGGAGCTCTTTACAGTCAGTTTCATTTTTAACTACCCTGAACAGTTTAGTGTCATCTGCAAACTTTGCTACCTCACAATTTACATCTACATCCAGATCGTTTATGAATAAATTAAAAAGTAACGGTCCTAAAACTGAACCTTGGGGTACGCCACTTCTCACCTCTTTCCACCCAGAGAAGTGTCCATTTATTACCACCCTTTGTTTCCTACAGTTTAGCCAGGTTCCAATCCAGGACAAGACCTGTCCCCTGATTCCATGGCTGAAGAGCTTATTTAGGAGCCTTTGGTGAGGGACTTTGTCAAAAGCCTTTTGAAAGTCAAGGTAAACAATATCGACTGGGTCCCCTTTATCTATGTGTTTATTTACACCCTCAAAGAATTCTATCAAGTTAGTAAGACATGATTTGCCTTTGCAGAAACCATGTTGATTTTCCTTCAGCAATGCCTGTTCTTCTATGTGCTTAGTAATTTTTTTTCTTTAATAATGGTTTCCATCACTTTGCCTGGAACTGAGGTTAGACTAACTGGCCTATAATTTCCTGGATCACCCCCTGATCCTTTCTTGAAGATCGGAGTTACATTTGCCTCCCTCCAGTCCTCGGGTACAGTGCCTGATCTTAGAGAAAGGTTATATATTTTGGCTAGAATTTCAGCAATTTCACACTTGAGTTCCTTAAGAACTCTGGGGTGGATGCCATCTGGCCCTGGTGATTTGTTGACATTTAGTTTAGTAAGGCATGTGAGAACATCTTCCTTGTTTATCTCTATCTGGTTTAATTCATTTAATTCCCTCCCTGAAAAAACTGACTCAGCTGCAGGCATATGTTGTCTGTCCTCCTGTGTGAAAACGGAGGCAAAGAAGTCGTTTAGCCGCTCAGCAATCTCCTTGTCTTCACTTATCGTCCCTTTCTTACCATTTTCGTCAAGTGGCCCAACTGCTTTTCTAGTTGGGTTCCTGCTTCTGATGTACTTAAAGAAGTTTTTGCTATTTTTTTAATGTTCTTAGCTATATGTGCCTCAAAATCTCTCTTGGCTTTCCTGACGGTTGCTTTGCATTTAGTTTGCCAGAGCTTGTGTTCCTTTCTGTTCTCCTCAGTAGGAAGAGCCTTCCATTTCTTAAATGAGTTTTTCTTCTTTCCAATCACATCTTTTACTTCATTTGTAAGCCATACTGATGTCCTCTTGGACTTTCCCGGCCTCTTTCTTATTTTAGGAATGCATTTTAGTTCGGCTTGTTTTATAGTATTTTTAAACAGTTTCCAAGCATTTTGAGGGATTTGATTTTTTTTTACTGTTCCTTTTAGTTTGTTCTTTACTATTTTTCTCATTTTGGTGAAATTCCTTTGTGAAAATTTAAGGTCTCTGTGTTAGTTTTCACTGACAGTTTGCTATCCAAACTTAAGTTGAAGGTTATTGTGTTGTGGTCACTGGTACCTATGGGCTCAGTTACAAGGACATCTTGAACGAGATCTTGTTCATTAGTTAGCACCAAGTCCAGGATCCCTTTCCCTGGTTGGTTCCATGACCATCTGCTCAAGGGAATAATCAGCTAGCATGTCGAGGAACCTTGTCTCTCTTTCATGCGTAGAACAAGAATTTAGCCAATCTATTCGGGGATAGTTGAAGTCCCCCATTATGACTAATTTATTGCTTTTTGAGGCCTGTTTAATTTCATTTTCCAGATAGCAGTCTGCCTCTGAGTTTGGTTGGGAGGGCGATAGCAGATCCCTAATGCTAGATTAGTTTTTTGTCCTGGGACTTTTATCCACAATGTTTCTGTAAGTGAGTTTGAATTTTCTTGAAATTCTAATTCATGAGATTCTAGCTCTTCATTTATGTACAAGGCCACACCGCCACCGTTTTTCCCTCTCCTGTCTTTCCTGTACAGTTTATAACCTGGAATTTTTGTGTCCCAATTGTTTTCCTCTGTCCACCAGGTTTCTGTTATGCCAATAATATCAATATTTTTCTTTGCCAAACATTCCAACTCCCCTATTTTTGTTCAAGGCTTCTAGCGTTTGCGTACAGAAATCCTATGCACACTGCACATATCTTATTTGTAATGGGGGGAAAATCATGAAAGAACAATACAAGGACCTTCTCAACAGTGGCTCCCCGTCTGTGGAATTCCCTCCCCAAAGACATCAGATTAGCCACCTCCCTCCTGTCCTTTAGAAGGAAACTCAAGACTTGGCTGTGGGACCTTGCATTTGACCACTGAATGGTGGCTTGTATGAAGAAGACATAAGCAATTTCTAAGTGACAATGAATTGATCTGGACCCAGATTTTAATCGGCGTGTTTTAACAACTGTTTATTTAATGCTTTGTTTTAATGAATTTGTTGATTGTTCTTATCATTATGATGGCACCGAATGGTGTTTGCTGTGAGGCCACCCTGAGTCCCCCCTCGAGGGTGAGAAGGGCAGGGTACGGGGTACAAGTAAGTATATGAAATATATAAATAAATACAATATAAAATGAACAATTTTAACCAACATAAACTTACCAGTATTTCAATGGGAAATGCAGGCCTGTTTTTGGCTAATGAGATAGTTAAACTAATTAGGATTGTTGTTGTTGTGTGCCTTCAAGTCCCTAGGCATCTTATAGGCTGCCGGCATTGGATTTGAGGTGAGTACAGGGTTTTTAACAATTGTAGACAAGCCCATGGAAATGACGTTAAGGTATATTTAGTCCAGCCTTCTGCCATTCAGGAATAAAAGCTCTCCCAAAAGATAGCCATCTAATCTCAGTTTAAATACATCTGAATAAGCAGCATCCAACAAACTCTGAGGCAGGTGTCAAACAGCTCTTACTGTCAAAAAGTCTTCCTAGTGTTTAGGTAAAAGTAAAGGTTTTCCTCTGACATTAAGTCCAGTCATGTCTGACTCTGGGGGTTGGTGCTCATTTCCATTTCTAAGTCGGCGTTGTCCGTAGACACCTCCAAGGTCATATGGCCGGCATGACTGCATGGAGCGCCATTACCTTCCCGCCGGAGCAGTACCTATTGATCTACTCACATTTGCATGTTTTCGAACTACTAGGTTGGCAGAATCTGGGATTGACAGCAGATGCTCATACCGCTCCTTGGGATCGAACCTGCAACCTTTTGGTCAACCAGCTCAGCAGCTCAGCGCTTTAACCCACTGCGCCACCGGGGGCACTAGTGTTTAGATGGCACTTATTTTATTGTATTTTGAACTCACTGTGATGGGACTGGGGCAGCACTATGGAAAATAAAGCAGGTGGTAGAATGAGTGATAACAGTATGTCTAACATTTTCTTTGTGATTAATAAATATTGATTGAGGGAGAAAGCTAGCATAGAGGACAACAATGAGGCCAAATACCTTATTCCCTGATGCATTCTCTGTGTGTGTGTCTCTGTGTGTATACTGAGACAAATTTAAAAAATAGCTACCTCCACCTTTAGCTTCAAACCATACTGCCCTCTCTTCTACTTTTTCCACATGATTTATATATATATATATATATATATATATATATATAATCTTTAAGAAAAGGGGTAAGCTTAGTAGAAAAATCAGAGAGCAGCTTGAGAAAAGAACAGGGAAAATGAAATAATTTTGTTTTAAAATTATGCAGGTTACTTTGTGTGTGTGTGCCATCAAGTTGTCTGCCAATGTATAGTGCAACCCCATTGATTTCATAGGTTTTTCTTAGGCAAGGAATACTCAGAATTGGTTTGCTATTACTGGCCTGAATACAGAACCCAAATGTATTCATCTTAAAGGCCCTGGACTAAACCTTTTCATCAAATTTGGTGAAGTAGGCACTACAGCAAAACCTCCTTTCAGGAAATGCTGGGCTGTGGACCATCAGCACCCTGCCCCACAACCGATCCAGCAGGGATGCCATGGAGGGGTTGATTGAATGAAGGAATGCTGAAGTGCCTCTACCTGGGGCCTCCACCTAAAGCCACCAGCCATGATTTCAGGAATCTTGCTGAGCTTCTAAGCAGGAGGATGTGAATGATACAAAACCCTCAAGAGTCTTCTGTTATAACAAAATGACAGCTTAGCTGAGATGTTAAAACAGAACTGCAGTTGCCTCTTCTATTTGATTCTTAAACCTCCCACTCAACTTCTGTTTTTTTCCAACTAGAAGGAAGAAAAGAGGAGATGTAAAATAAACTGTGGAGTCTTTTTTTAAAAAGGATTTCTATAAATGTGAATTGAGAAAGAAACAACTGGTGGGCACGCTAGAGCCCACTTCAGGTGGGTAATGTAAAGCATTTCATGTAGGAGTGTGTGGAGATGTGCTAAGCATTGGAGCACCTCCGGGCCAAATGAGACATTGTGGGTCCACCATATGAATTTCTCTCCATGGCTTCTCCATTCACATATAAAACAGCAGGTACAGATCTATTTTTAAAAAGATGCAACAGTGAAAGTAGCGACATAATAATCTGGTTTATCTCGAAATATTATGTTGCTTGAGATTTCTCATCCCTATCCAACTCTGATACAACATTTGCACAAAGCGAGGAAGAAGGTTGGAAGCACTGGAGTTCAGCATAATGAGGAGGTGATTTTGCTCCCCCTACCTCAAGAGTTCTGATTATGTAAAAATTAAATTCCCTCCTGTATTATACGTGCATATATGGAGCAGATGTTACAAAATCTTAAGACTGCCTTCATCTAACTTGCCCTCCATTTGTTTCTAAAGAAGGTAATAGCTTACTAAACTAGCCTTACAAATTTTGGAACTGTACAATATTTTTGTTTAAGAGAGTAGCTACAATGGACCTGGAAGAACAGACCTCCTGCTCCCCATACAGCTAATACCCAGTAAAGGAGAAGAGCTAGCAGTGATGTTTGTGCTTGAATTTTAAATTTCTAAATTTCCTTTTTATTTTTTTCTGGGGCAGTATTGCAGGAATTATTAATTTGGGTTTGTATTTTAGAAGGAATGCCAATGCACAGCTTAAAACCTGTGTAAAATAAAACTCTGCTGCATTTGATGCCTGGAACTGTCTCTTTGGGAAGTGCTATGTAAGGAATAGAAATCTTAACACAGCTTGAGTATGTAAGGTTTATAATACTCACCTTAAGCAATTAAGGCTGCAGTCCTTTTCACATTTCTCTAATAATCCCTTTAAATACATTGGGTGAAGCCTAGACTTTATCTAACCAAAAAATTAGCTGTTTTAGACAAGAGACCAAAATCTAACAACTTATTTTTACATAAGTATGCATTAAGCTCTATGATATATTTCAGTCTCTTGTCTAAAACAGCTAAAATTTTGTTTAGATACATCACCCACACGTACAAGCCAGGAGCACTGATAGTAGCAAGGAAGTTCCTGATGTAGAATCTTAGAGAAGTAGAACTCTGGAATTTACAATTTAGGAAGAGGACTGGATGGCCCTTGTGGTCTCCTTCAACTCTAGGATTCTTTTTATTTCCAAATAAACATTTATAACATTGGGCTCCAAGGATGGTATATGTGTGTTACTATCTCTGTCTATCATTTAGGTAGCTGTTAGCATTGGCTTCATATTTGGAGAAAGCCTTGGATTGGATGCTCTCAGCAACTTTCCTCAAATGGAGTGATTTCTTACTTGCTACGATTGTTGCTGCTTGTTCAAATGTCTTTACCTTTTGTGTCCAAGCTGTCGTGTTGGATTAAAGCTCACAGAATCACAGAGTCCCTCAGCTACCATAGACAATTATCATAACTGATAGAGGATCCTGGGAGTTGTAGACTAAAGGAAAATTTCTCAAGTTCTAAGAAGGGGGCAAGGAGGAACCACTGGGCTTTCTTCTTGCTTCTGCTCTGTTCACTTGCTCAGATGAGCTGTGAACAAGCAGCAATAGCAAGAAGGAGGAATAAGGCTATAATGCTGAAGGATTTACCAGTAAGCTTCTTATTAGATGTGGGCCTCAAGAGGTGCCAATCAGACCCCTGACCATCTGAGGCTTTTTTTCTCCCATGTGGATCTTTCTGGCTATGTTGGGCATGCAGTGATTAGTACTTGGCTCATCTGGCTCGTTGTCTCCATCACAATAGCACACAATAAGTTCACAGAGCAGAAAAAACCATACACGGAGTTATCTTTCTTAAGATGAAGCAAACTTTGACCTTTCAAGATACTTAATCGTGGATACAATGTGTTAGAGTAAAGTCCACCAGCCCAAAGACTCTGGAATCATAAAGACATGCAAAAATTGCTGGCCTTCTGTGTTTGAGATAGAGATCTAAGGCTGAGCTGTTCCACCTGAACTTTAGCAGTAGTCAAAGTACAAATTCAAAGGATTATTCCTTAGATGAATGTATAGTTACCCACTTTCGGCTTGAACAAGAAAGGTAAGTGCTCTGTGCTGTCTGTTACCTTTCTTTATTCTTTGTCTCTGTATCCGAATTTAAAGCTTAGATTGAATAAAGAATATATATATGATGTTATATGCAGTAAACAAATCAAAACATTCTTTCAGTGTGAAAGATTAAGTATTGGGGGAAGAAAAAAAATGTGCAACTACATTCAAACTTCTTTCAAACTCTTTATAAATCCAAGAGCCAGTTTCACATATTTTACCCCATTCCGTGGGCTATAACCTTGAACAATCTTATCACAGAATCTGTTGCGGTTAATGACTGTACGCCACTGACAATTCTTTTAAATTACAATATATAAGTGACACATTGATTTTAAGCTTATGACATCTATGAGGTTTTCTGAATGGGTTTCTTTGAAGGTCTGTGCTTAATAAGCAACAGAACATGAATCGGGATAGACACATGTCTATATATATATATATATAGGACTGGCATCTAATCCTTTAAAGTCTCCAGTTATCTGGATATTCTTCAGTGGTACAGGATTAACCGATCTCTCAGCAGACAGCTGACTTGGAGCTGGGATTTATGACTGCTCAAGTTTTTTCTTCCTGAGCTATGATTTCAGGGAATGTAGCACATCAGTTTGAATAAAGAAGAGATGTGTTTTTAGAGCTGAAACACTGCCCTGACATGATTTTCTATCAGCCCTTATCATCCATACAGTTCTGTTACATCGTGTTGATCGGTATCATAAGAAGATGATGAAACATATTTTTTATGACATGTCAAAGAAGTGATCTGTCACAAATGCAATGTGACATGCTTCGGGGGAAACTAATTTTCAAAAAGAAAAGGAAAGACATTTTTGGCAGCTCTTGACTGTTGAGACTATGTGTTTCCATTTCTCTTTAGAAAGTCCTGTCCGTGGGCAATCAATGTTTTAATACTGAATGTCCATCTCGCTTAGATTTCCAGCATCCACCGAAGTGACAGGTTTATTCAAGAGTGGAAATGAACCCAAAAAATTCAGTGGGATGTATTCTGCTGCTACTCTTCCAGTGTGGAGCATTGACAAATGCAGAAAAGGCATTGGAACTTGCTAATTCACAGCTGCTGCCAACTGGAGGACATCGAAAACTCATCAATGCTCATGCAGAAGGTACCAGAAATATAGTTTGTGTTTCTGTCTGTCCTTTAGTCAACCAAAATGGCTGAGGATTTTCTCTTTGAGCAAAAGCTAAAGTATATGTTGATTGAGACCATACTGATATCACCTCATTAGCTGGACCTTTCGAGAGCTTGGTGCAGCTTCCAGATTGGGCTAGGAGAGACTAGGGTGCATCTACTCAGTGCTTCCTAACTCCCAGAAATCCCAGACATTTTACCAGCTTTTAGGTATTGCAGGAGCTGAAGTCCAAAACACCTGCAGGACCAAAGGTTGAGAACCATTGATCTATTCTATACTATAGAATTAATGCATTTTGACCCCACTTTAACTGTCATGGCTCAATGTTATGACTCTTGGGTGTCTTTAGAGGTCTTTGCTGAAGAGGGCTGGTGCCTCATCAAACTACATTTCCCATTTTACATAGCATTGCACCATGGCAGTGTAAGTGATGTCAAATTGCTTTAAATCTACAGTGTAAAAGCATCCTGGGAGTAACTTTTCCAAACCTTATCTTTTAGGGATCCTCATATATGTGTTGAAAACAGAGGGTATAGACTTTTGCCTTTATTTTTATTAGATTCTTCCTCATAATAGCATTCTGAGTAATATTTAGCAAGTAAAACATACACCTATAATTTATAAATCACAGAGGAAATGGTTTTAATTTTCAGTTTGCTATTTAATGTAAAGGTCTATGTGCATTTTGTAATGTTAGATAAACAGCCCTTTTTTGGTTGCCATGTTCCCTTTGTGTCCATTTATCAATAAATGGCTAAGCCAAATTCTCTAAATTCAATTTTTTAACTATAAATCCACATTAAAAATAGCTGTAAGAGTTTGTCCTGCTCATGTCTATGAGCCTTCAATACTTATGTTGCTCCTACAAATTTTATAAGGTTTCCTTAGGCGAGGAATACTCAGAGGTGGTTTGGCCTGTTCATTCCAGTGATGTAGCCTACAGCACCTGATATTGATAATCACCTATTCAAGTATTAACCAGGCCTGAACCTATTTAGCTTCCAAAATAGTGTCTAGAATTTAAATGAGTGATATTGGTGCACAGTTTGGTCAAGGTACAAGTCAGGGTCATGTAACAACTTCAAACTATTTTGGATGCTTTAATTTTTAATGTTTATTTAGGTTTAGATTGTGTAGTGGGAAAAATAATGCATGCTGTATAATAAATTCATATCTTAAAATACTCTAGAGGGGGGAAACAGAGACACTATTTCTTGTTTTGTTAGAAGAGATGGATGAAGGTCTGTTCTATATTTGTACTATATACTCAATATAGGCAGAATTATCTTTCATACCTTTCAATTATATAAATGTACAAACTCTCTTTAACAAACCATAACCTTATCTTCAAGACTATTTCAGAATACTATACTCAGAATTAGCAACTAGCCAACAAGGGATTGTGATACATTGTTTTCTCTTAAACTTTTGGAATTAAATTTAAGTTATATGACAAACACAAACATACAATCTCAATTATATGATACTAGCTGACCCGTGCACGCGTTGCTGTGCTATATATGTGTGTGGATGTGTATTGATGTATATGTATATGTGTGTGTGCATGTGTGTATATGTGTATGTATATATGTGTGTGGATGTGTATATATGTATATATGTGTGGATGTGTATATATGTATATTTATGTGTGTGAATGTGTATATATGTATATGTGTATATATGTATATATGTGTGTTCTAAAATCAAATGATGTGTATATATAACTTAAGTACTAACGTATGTTCTAAAGTAGGAAAAGCATCTGTGTATATATGTGTATAACATTGACAGGCTGGCGAGAGAGAGGAGGAGGCCCTCGCTCACCCCCTCGCCTCTCTCTGCCCCGATGCATGCACCGGGGCTAGGGAGTGAGGTGAGCGAGGCTCATTTCCTCGCAAAATATAAGCTGACCCAAGCCTGGGTCGGCTTATATTTTAGCTGGAAAGGCCCCGCTCACCCTCGCCTCTCTCTAGCCTCGATCCATGGATCGAGGCTAGAGAGAGGCAGAGAGGGCCCTTTTTCCAGCTAAAATATAAGCCGACCCAGGCTTGGGCCGGCTTATATTTTAGCGAGGAAAGGGGCCTCGTCACCCCCCTCGCCTCTCTCTCTAGCCTCGATCCATGGATCGAGGCTGAGAGAAAGCGAGGGTGAGCGAGGCCTGCTCCAGCTAAAATATAAGCGACCCAGGCTTGGGTCGGCTTATATTTTAGCGAGGAAAGGCCCTCGCTCACCCCGCGCTCTCTCTAGCCCCGGTGCATGCATCGGGGCTAGAGAGAGGCGAGGGGGTGAGCGAGGGCCTCCTCCTCCTCTCTCGCCAGCCTGTCATTGGCGAGAGAGGACGAAAGGCCCCGCGCTCCTCTGCCTCTCTCTGCCCCGATGCCTGCACCGGGGTAGAGAGGCGAGGGGGGCGCCGCGCCGCGGGGGGGGAAAGAGGGGCGAAGGAGGAGCCAATCCTTCGCCCCTTTCCCCTCGCGCCGGCGCCCCGCTCACCCTCGCCTCTCTCTGGCCCGGTGCAGGCATCAGGGCTAGAGAGAGCGATCACCCCCTGCCTCTCTCTACCCGGTGCAGGCATCGGGGCTAGAGAGGCAGAGGGGCGCGGGGGCGGGGGCCTTTCTCGTCCTCTCTCGCCAATGACAGGCTGGCGAGAGAGGAGGAGGAGGCCCTCGCTCACCCCCCCTCGCCTCTCTCTAGCCCCGATCCTGAGGGAGCGAGGGCCCAAGTTTGCCCAGGCTGAGAGGAAAAGGAAGAGGCCTGAGGCTGTGAGGAATGGTGGGAGTTGAAGTCCAAAACACGTACCTGGAGGGCTGAAGCTGGCCCCTGCGATGGGGCATGGCAGAGCAACAGGGAAGAGAAGGAGGGGGGGAAGCCTGGAGGACTACACTTTCCAGAATGCATTGCCTACCTAGCAGCAGCGTCACTTCCAGTTCCTCATAGAAATGCGGGAAAAAGAAGAAGCTGAATGAAGGCGGGAAGGAAATGAGCGGGAGAAGACAGGGAGAAGTGAGTAGTACAAAAATTAATTAATTAATACTTAAGAATTTCTAACGATCTTAACGGAAATTGTTGACCTCAAGAACCGTAAAGGAAGTCTACTTCCTGGTTCGTGGCAGCGATACGTAAAACCTCAAAAGTCCCATTACATACGAATCTCTTACGAATCCTTTTAATTTCCGTTTCATTTTTCTCATGCCTAGTGTATACAGTATGTATATATGTGTGTGCATGTGTGTATATATGTGTGTGTATGTATATGTGTATGGATGTGTATATATGTATATGTGTGTATGTATATATGTGTGTGGATGTGTATATATGTATATGTGTGTATGTATATATGTGTGTGGATGTGTATATATGTATATGTGTGGATGTGTGTGGATGTGTATATATGTATATATGTGTGTGGATGTGTATATATGTATAAGTGTGTATGTATATATGTGTGTGGATGTGTATATATGTATATGTGTGTATGTATATATGTGTGTGGATGTGTATATATGTATATGTGTGGATGTGTGTGGATGTGTATATATGTATATGTATATATGTGTGTGGATGTGTATATATGTATGTGTGTATGTATATATGTGTGTGTGTGTATATGTATATGTGTGTATGTATATATGTGTGTGTATGTGTATATATGTATATGTGTGTATGTATATATATATGTGTGTATGTGTATATATGTATATGTGTGTATGTATATATGTGTGTGAATGTGTATATATGTATATGTGTGGATGTGTGTGGATGTGTATATATGTATATGTATATATGTGTGTGGATGTGTATATATGTATAAGTGTGTATGTATATATGTGTGTGGATGTGTATATATGTATATGTGTGTATGTATATATGTGTGTGGATGTGTATATATGTATATGTGTGTGTGTATGTATATATGTGTGTGGATGTGTATATATGTATATGTGTGTATGTATATATGTGTGTGGATGTGTATATATGTATATGTGTGTATGTATATATATGTGTGTGTATATATATATGTATATGTGTGTATGTATATATGTGTATACAGTATATATGTATACATGTGTATGTATATATGTGTGTCTATATATATGTGTGTATGTGTTCCTTTCATCTCTGTTGCACAGAGGCTTCCCTTCATATTGTTTTCCTATTCCTTCATTCCTTGTATCCTTTCCTTCCCCAGGGCCTTTCTTTACCTTCTACAGGTTCCATCCGGAACGCTGAGGCGATGGCATGTTTTCTCGAACAAAACAAAACTACATTTCCCCCTCCTTCCTTCAATCAAGGGAGGAGGGCCCACTGCTGGGAGGAAAGGAAGAGGCGCCCAGGAGGGGCAGGCTTCCCGGCCAGCCGGAGCGAGGAAGATTCCCGATCGCAGCAGCGTGGCGGGAGGCGGGACGGAGGAGGAGGGACTTAGGAGGAGGAAGGGAGGCGCCTCCTTAGTCCCTCCTCCCCGGCGCTGCGATTCCCAATCCCAGGGGGGGAGGGGGGGAGGAGGGCTGGTGCGTGAACGTTCTAAATGTTCGCGCTGCCAGCGGAGAGGCCGGGATGCAGGTTACGTTGGCCAATTTTAGGGGGTTGTTTCTCGGGGTGTTGCGAGGTACCTTAGGCCGGTTTTTTTGGCCCTGTAGGTACCTCGCGGTATGGTTAATGTAGCTGTTTAGTTTCGTGGTTCTGGGACTTATAGTTGCTTTGTCTATATCAGTCATTGCACGTATGTTAACATTTTATATATATAGATGATATATCAATCGAAAATCCCTATTAGATAATACATTTTCTGTATCACAGGGAAAGGTTGAAATATGGTGTTAAGAGTTATTTTATTTTTTCACTGTGTACAGGATATCCACGGGACTGCAGTGAAATTTTTAAACAGTCTGAAGAAAACTCCAAAGATGGTCTTTATGTCATTCAGCCAGCAAAGGAACCCATTGCTGTGTACTGTAATATGCAAGATGGTGGCTGGACAGTAATCCAGCATATTACAGCCAACAGTACAGTAGACTTTGATAGGACTTGGCAGGACTATAGATATGGATTTGGCTCAATTGATGATAATTACTGGTTAGGGAATGAATACATGCACCAGTTAACCAGCTCTGCAACACCATACACACTTAGGATTAAACTTGTAGACCTAAATGCTCAAATCAAGTGGGGGGAATACGAACCATTCCACATAGAAAGTGAATCATCCCAATACAGGATCAGACTTGGCCTGTTTAAAGGTAGTGCCATTGATGCTCTGTGTCAGGATACAGAAGCATATCTCCATGATAACCAGAAGTTCACCACAAAAGACAGAGATAATGACAACTATTTCCAAAACTGTGCCAAACTAGAATACAATGGTATTGCTGGTGGAGGCTGGTGGTACGATGCATGTGCTGGAGCAAATTTAAATCGCAAGAATGTCATCTACTGGCAACAGGACTGTAACAAAACACATATGTGCAAGTATGCTTGGATGATGGTCAAACCTGTTGATTACCGTCAGGACTGTTCCAAAGTTTGTGCATCTCAGAAAGATGAACTGTAAATAACATTGTGAAATTGGATCTCAGACAGAAAAGTGCTATTTCTTTAACTAGCATGTAAAAACAATATGCTTCTGTTGGTTATATGTTCCAGACATATGAATAAAATTAGATCCAGTATAAGAACAAGATTAATTCACAAGATAATAAGCATTCCAACGTGTATTCATTGTTTTTCACTTACCATTCCAGTTCTAAATTCTGATTGACGACCAAAGAGAAAATCGTTAATTGTCTAGTTGAAATGTAGAATGAATGCTTATTAAATTCATAGACTGTAGAGTAGAAAGAAATAACAGAGAAGAGTGGGGTGGGGACTGAATCTAGAAATGTTAAAAGATAATATGCTTTAAATAAAGATACTGGTGAGAAATAAAGCATAGGTATTACATTGATTTGAAATGAGGAAGGTCATACTATGAATCAGGGGGAAAAAACCCACATGAGACCCTCGGTGATTTCTTTTACTTTTCCCATCTGTTTGAAAGAATATAATATTTTCCTAGTTTTCTTTCATCTTCTAAAGCTCATACCAGTTGGGATTGTTGAGCTGCTGCTACTGTCTAAGGAAGAAAAGTGTACAATTAATTTCGAGTGGCAAAGCTTCATGATCCCTTTGAAATAGTTTATTGAAGTATGAGTTTCCTTCAAGGCATGAAGTGATGAAGTAGGCTTTTAACCTGTAATTGTTCTCAGCACAATAAAATAGTTACTTTTAAGAGGCCAACAGTGTTTTCTCTTTATAAAATAGCATGGCCACAATTCTGAGCAAAAACAACAATGCTCCACAGAAAGATACACCTCAGGATGATCACATTAAGGAATCTATCATTGGAAAAGAAATTTGGTACAAAAGGAAGAAACAACCGTAGCCACTAGCCAATAATTTTCAGGAGCAGATATCCTTCTTGATTGTTGATGGCAAATATGCATATCAGAGATATTTTACATCCAACAGAGGGCAGTGATGTATATAAATGTTGAATTGAATATTGTGCTGCATATAGTGAAAAAGTTCTCATTTGTTTTTTGACTTAAAATAAAATATATTCAAAATCTAAGTTGACATCATCACTTATGTATTCCCTGGCAGTTTCTTCCCTTGTTTCAATCTTTTTAAATTCCAGGGGAGGAAAAACTTCCCATGTCATCATTTTAAACTCTTTATTTCCACAAAAGCATTTATGATTAGCAGTACTTAATAAACTGATCATAGTTACCAGGATTACTTGCATTTTGTGGCCAAATCAGATCCAATAACACACCCAGAGGGTTATCAAGAGACTAAGGGGAGTACTGAAGTTTAAAGGAGTGGAAAAAAGCCTTAGGCCAAAATTCTAAGAATGCCAACTTTCTGATGAAAGCTCATCGCTCAATGCCTACAGAAGGCTAATTGCCTGTTGAGGGAGATGGAAAACCATGGAGGATGAATCAAAGGCAATGGCTTGGGTTTTGAATAGAACCACTCTGTGGCTGGATCTGCACTGCCTTATATCCCAGGGTATGATCCTAGATTATCTGCTTTGGACTGGATTATGAGTCTACACTTCCAGATTATCTGATATAAGCAGATCATCTGGGATCAGATCCTGAGATATAGAACAGAGTAGATCCATCCTGTATTGCAACTATTTGTTGCAAGTTTTGCTTATGTTATCTCAATTGCTGTCTGAGTTATGGTCCTTATGGAATAAAAATAGCACCACACGTACATAGGAGTGAGATATCAGTAGAATTAGAGGAACTCCAAAGATTATAGGAAGGCAAATGATGGGGGGAGGCAAGAAGGTAAAGAGGGTCAGTGTATAGGGTTCTGAGTGTTAGCCAACAACTATAGGAAAACTAAATTCAAAATCACTGCTTGGTCATAGAAGCCCAGTACTTTCTCAGCCTCAGAGAACGGCAATGGCAACCCTCCATAAACCACCCAATTAAATAACATTAAGAACCACACTCCAAAACATCTATTTGGAGGTTGACTATTGACTCCTCAGTGCATGTAGGGGATGGTAAATGGTAAGTAAATGAGGGGAATGGTTGCAACCTTGAACAACATTCCATGCTCCCACACTTCGTTGCATCTCTGCAGTCTAATTAGCATGGGGTATCAAACTCATTTTCATCAAGGGCTACATCCACCTTTTTGGTTGCCTTCAAAGAGTCACTGAATCCATGGATAGCGAATCTATGGATAGAGAGGGCCAACTAATTTTTTTCATAGTGGTTGGTACTTTTTAGTTTATACCCATTTTGGGTTCCCAGATGTTACTGAATGACAACTCCCATCTCTTTTGATTATTTGCCATGCAGACTGAGAATAATGGCCCTGTTAGAATATAAAGATATCAAACAAGAGCACTTGTAGCCCTGAGATTGGGGTTTGTTTTTTTTACGTCAGCCATTCAATCCATAAGTCTTGCATCTAAATTCCAACCTCGGTATCCTGACTAAATAAAACAACTGCAGCTTTCCAGGTATTAGTGTATCACAAATCCCATCAGCTCTACTCATGATGTCCAAGGATGAGGAATACAGGAGTTATAGTCCATCATGGAGCCCCTGGTGGCGCACTGGGTTAAACTGCTGAGCTGCTAAACTTGTTGACCGAAAGGTCGCAGGTTCGAATCCAGGGAGCGGCGTGAGCTTCCGCTGTCAGCCCTGTTAGAATATAAAGATATCAAACAAGAGTTTGGGGTTTGAGTATCTGTTCTCTTAGTTTATGAGTTGGGAGTAAATCTATTGTTGGAGTGTCTGAATAGCTTCCGCTGCGTTTACCTGGCTTTAGGAAGGGTGGAGCTGATGGGATTTGTGATACACTAATACCTGGAAAGCTGCAGTTGTTTTATTTAGTCAGGATACCGAGGTTGGAATTTAGATGCAAGACTTATGGAGTGTATATAAATCTCCAGTGTAACAAATTGGGTGGGCTGGCTCAGAAATAGTTTTGGAAGAGCCTCAAGAAAAGCCTCAAGGTTACTTTGGAGGAAAGCCTGGAGAAATGCGTTCAAAGACCTCAGATGTTTTCTGTGTTCTGGCTGTAAATATGTTTGTTCCTGGCGTTTTACTGTTTCAATAATCTGGGCTTCAAGACCAGCTATGAAAGTGAGACGGAGCCAGGCAAAATTCTGCCGAAGGACAAGTGTCTGTTTGAGGATCAACATCCTTCATTTGGAACAACTGTATTGACTTCAGCAAGTACTCGGTATATGCTTCACTAGTTGTTTGCTGTACTTCAAACTTGTGATAGCTGACAGGAATGCTGGGAGCTGCAGTACTGTTTTTTGTGTGAATTAACACAGAAGCCGTTTCTAGTTTGCTGCTGAAGAGTGTGTTTGACTCCGGTGATGTACTGAAGGAAAGCTATGTTTTATGTTTGTTTTCTTCTTCCACACAGACTGCTCATCTAAAAGCATGTTGCTGTTTTTTGTTTGCCTGCAACTATTTTTGTAAATAAAGTTTTGTGCCTGTTTTTGACAAGAAGCCAACTTTTATCCTTTTTGCTGCTCACTCACTCATCTATCATCAACCTTCTGCTGGAAGTTTTGATTCTCTGCGACTGTGGATATTAAGGATTACATATCCTATTATCTCATCATAAAGCTGATAAGCCCCAGCTTCTGCCAACCTAGCAGTTCGAAAACATTCAGCTTTCAAGAAATAAGAACGGTCTTGTTAGAATAGAGTGTTTCACATCTTACTGTTCCTTCAAAACCAAACAAAAGGTGAAATTTCTACATTCTTATGTAGAGGTTCTCAACAATCCCCCCAAAATTAGGCAAACAGTGAAAAAAATGATAAATACACTCCAGTTTTTAATACAGTTCCAGATATTTACAGTATATCCCAGAGTTCGGCAGTGTATGTTTCAGTTGTTAGCAGCATAGGTTGAGCATATGCTTAACAGTTACACCTAACTGATACTTTGGCATCCATCACTGTGTAGTCTTACACATCTACTCAACAAATAGACCATAAATATTTATAAAATATTCCTGTTTAACAGAAACTGGTGACAAAAATAACTTCCCATTGAACTTTAGTACTAGAAGGCAAAGCTTTCTTTAGCAGTAACATTGCAACTAGCGGAAAACTTGTACAGTCTTATATATTTCGCCATTGTTACATAACTTGTGTCACTAAAGTGCATGTCATTTGAACCAAACAAACATATAATACACATATGAATGTTTGTTCAAATTAAAAATAAGCCAGTATAACTCAAACCATACACTATACACAGAAAATGCTCTATTGGTAGTGAATGAAAAATAATAATCAGAGGTCTCTATAATAACCCGCACTTTCCTTTAACAGTTATACACAAAAGCACCAAAACAATTGGTACGATACAGAATACTTAGAATTATTCATATTGTATCCAGAATACACATTTCACATTATTATACAGCTACATGAAATTATATTTATCCCCCCTGGAAAGAAAGGAAGAATCTTTTGCAAATAACTTGTATATGGTCAAGTTATTTACAATGCTGTTAAACTGTTAAATGTTGCAAGCTGTGAAGAGAATTTTCCTTTCTCATGATACCAGCTCTTACTGAAAACACTTATGACTTCATTGGAAGCAATGATGAATGTACAAAAACTTTCATAAAATCCACTGTGCTATCTCTTAACAGTGCAGCATTACATTTTACAACTATTACCATATTAAGCTATATGTGGATATGATGTGATATAAAGATGCATCCTATGCCCAGACTTGCATGTTCTTGCATTCTAAATCATCCTATGTATGTTTATCAACTAAATCCATTTTTAAACTACAGACCAGGAAAACACGAGTATTTGAAACTTGCAATATCAGCTACAGAACTATGAAGATTCATGTGCTCTTGGAACTTTAGATCTTTACAGCTTTATAGCCAGTAATGCAAACGTTGCTGTTTCAGTTTTGCTGGATGTTTTATTAAATCAGGGGCAGGTGTATCACCAAATTGAGGTGACAGGCTCAAAGATGCTGGGGGCACTGGTCACACTCACTAAGCTGTTTCTCATGAATTTTCAGATTTCTGCTGGAGAGCTGCATAATTCTCAATCCAGAGCCCATCTGCACAGCATGAACCACGTTTACTATTAACTTAAGTAGAGACAGAAAATCCATATAAAAATAACTTTTCATTCAAAGAACTGACAATTTCACTGAAATGATTGGTAATACCCTTGCTTGTAGGAAGCTCTGTGCCCACAAGATCTCCCGCCCAGTTAACGGAATCAGGGCACTGGAACAGAAATTTTACACCTCTAAACATCTTAAATTTTGGGCTATTTATACAGTTTTATGAGTGTCAGTTTTTTTTTCTTGTGAAATATTGAGGTAAGGATGTGGGGAGAAGCTGAATTTCCCACCTCTTCTCCTGTATGAGCACACAGCTCTTTCATGGGACCCTGATGAATATAACAGATTATGGGTGGTTCCTCAAACCCAGATACGGGTACCTTACATAGATAGCAGCTCTGCTCATTGAAGGTGTTTTGCAATGGGGAAGAGATTTTTAATCTGGAATGTAGCTTTTGTGGAGGCTAACAGAGTAGCTGGGGTAAGGAAGAAAGGAAAAAAGTTTTCTTCTACCCATCTTCTATTCTCTTTTTGTCTAAATATAAACCCTGGCAGTTATTTCCATAGGTCTGGGCTCCAAATGCCCTACTAAGCTAAGTGGGGCCTGTTAGTCAGGGCCATGTTAACTTTTCAGGGATTTCAGTGGGTCTGCTCCATGTATAATTAAGTTTTCATCCAGCTTGTGGATTCTGCCTTTTCTGAGTCTGTCATTGCTTCCATCTCGTCAGGTCATCAAGACAGTGAAGTGCTACAAGCGTATATGCCTAAAATAGGTATTACATAAAATTCAGCTTCTTCCAGTCCAGTCAGAAGGGGCATGTCCTCAGTAACATTCAGTGGATGCCTGATGGATTGACCTACTTGTGCTGTGGGTTCAGGCATTCAAGTATTATCACCAAAAAAACCCAAAGGGAAGAGAGGTAGATGACCTTACTGCCTGTTTTTAAAAACCAAACTCCTTCAGAACCACTTAAATGTGAACAAACAACATTAAAAAGAACATAAACTATTGCCCTTCTTTCCTTGTGATGTGAATTTATTTGATAAAATAATTGACTCCCTGATTTACTAAAGACACCACACAGTCGTTACTTGACATTTCTCATATCCACAGAGAAAGAATAATCTGCAATGAGTGTACAGATTCCTAACTAATTCCAAGGACAGGTTTATCCATAGAATCATAGAGTTGGAAGAGACCTCATGGACCATCCAGTCCAACCCCCTGCCAAGAAGCAGGAAAATGATCTCAACTACATCACTGACCATTGATACCTTCCCTTTGTTTCCATCCAGTTAGTAGACAAATTTGCAGGGAAAGTTATGCAAGCCTCACTCTGTTTGAGATCTATAAGTACGAGTAAAACATATATTTTATGGGAAGGTATTATGTTGCTTTCTGAGTGGATGAACTTGATGAACACATGGGTGTAGTCCATCAGCCACTACCAACGTCTTTTTTCTTGCCACTTTATCTGGCAGAACTGTGAAAGTAAACTTTCTATGATGTCAACATTAACAATATTCTATGAGTAGTCACAATTGTAGAAAAGTTCATTGTTGTGTCTGCTTTCTTTATACTTATTCGTATATATTTACTATCACACAAATTGTGCTTCTTTTATCTGCAGACATGCAAAGCAACAACTTTATAAAGAAAAACTGCCAGCCAATTTAATTTACAGTGTTTGGCCAAGGTCAATTATTTTTCAAACATTTTAATTTAAATTAAGGCAGCTTTGTATTTCCCTGCCAGTATAATTTTTCTTCCATTTGCTTTTTCTTCCACTGACAGAACAGCAACAACTTAAAGGTTTTTCTGAAAGTTTTGTTACAGAGAGCATAGCAGATTGGGTTAACTGTACTATTCACGTAGCATAACCAATAGCCAAGATGCCACAATGTTGGAGGAATACAATCTGAGCAGAACGTGGAGACCAAAACCATTATGTTATAAGGGGTCCAAGTGAGTATGAAAGCTAAAAGAATGGCACTCAAAGTCTGGGCTGCTTTACGTTCCTTTATAAGTACCATTCTTTTCCTTTTAGTCATTTGACTGTTTATATTTGGGTCTGTGTTTTTGACAGAAGTGTCCTTGGATAAACTGGCAGAACAAGGTGTGATTTTCACTTTTCGACAGCCATTGTTAGCTTCTGGAGCACCATCAGCTTTCACCACTAAGCGAAACTTATAGGCTATACATTTATTACTCTTTTGAACATGGCCTTTGGTTGGTGTAAGAAAGTATTTCTGGGTCTCATATTCGCTTTCCCTTTGATGGTCTTTGATAAAGGCTTCTCTTTTCTCTTCTTTGTGCTCATCATCATTCCTTTTTACTGGAGTGTTACAAGCAACTTGAAAGACGGGATCAGAATCATGTTTCTCCTCCTCCTCGGATGAAGCATAACTACTGCAAGTGGTTAGCTGATCTACCTTTGACCAATCATGACAAGTATTTTGAATCTGAGATTTTGCTGTTGCAGATATACTTCGGCTGGATGATGACCACGAAGCCTGACATCTCTCCCTTTTGACCAAATTTTGTTGTTTACAACTAAAGCAGGACTTCAGCAGAGTTTTCTGAGGTTTTATGGTTTCGAACTCCACCACAGAACTGGAGCCTTGTAGTTCAGCTAGGTCCTTGGTGCGTTTTTCAGTCTCCTTATAAATGCGGCAATATAAAATAGTCATCACCGAAACAGGGATATAGAAAGCAGCAATTGCAGTCCCAAATGTGACAATGGGTTCGTACAAAAACTGTATCTGGCATTCGTCAGGTGGGACAGTTCGCTCCCCTACAAAATACTGCCAGCATAAGATTACTGGTGCCCAAAGAATAAAAGAAATAAGCCAAGCTAGGCCAATCATAATACCAGCCCTTCTGGGTGTGCGTTTAGCCCTATAGGTCAATGGTCGTGTGATTGAAAAATATCGGTCAAAGCTGATAACTAGCAAATTCATTACTGAGGCATTGCTAGCTACATAATCTAGGGCTAGCCACAAGTCACACGCCAAGCTTCCAAGGGACCAGTGCCCTATTAATATATAAGATGTATAAAGATTCATAGAAAAGATTCCAATGATAAGATCTGCACAAGCAAGACTGAGCAAATAGTAATTGTTTACTGTCTTGAGTTGGCTGTTGACCTTGAAGGATATCATCACCAGCACATTCCCCACTATTGTTATTAAGCTTAATATGGCTGTTACAGTAGCAATTGTAATTACTTCCCAAAGGTTGTGGCCTTCAATAAGTTTTTGGTTAGCTGCTGTACCATTGACAATGGTTGAGTTGCTATGAAACTGTTCTTCCATTCTTTTTTCTTTCTTTTTGGATTAACATCAGCCTCTTTTAAGTTGCTCTTGTGTCTTCATCTGTGCTTTGAAGAGACCTTTTTTAATGACAAAGAAAGAGAGAATAAAGCTCATAAAACAATAATGGAATCCTGCCAAATCAACTTAGCATATAACATTGTTAGACCATTGTATGGCTTTAATTATTAATCATACTGAATTTCAAAGAAATTGAAATATCTTTAAAAATTATTCCATTTAGAGATAAAAATAGGCATGGTAAAATCTTTAATCCAATAGGTTTCTGTAAGGATACGTGGGCTTCTGACATTACAGAATTAATCATCAGGCAAAAGTCTGATTTAAGGTGAACAATTACTTTGATTAACAAATATAATTTATACTGTTTTTTTAAAAAATTAACATGACAACAAATATCTATATCAAATACACGCGTAAGAACCAAACTAGATGTGACAGCAAATATATAATTACGATTGTGTCATTTAGGAATATGCCATTTAATTAAGTGTTGTTGAATAAAGTATCATTTAGTGTCACCAGTCTTGAAAGTTAATAGCAAACTCTGGGACAGAGTTCACCAGAAGCAGAACAAGATTGTACCCTTCCTTTCATAAATCACATTTTCTTGGTATGCTCTTGATGAGTAAGAGATTTGGAAGGGCCAGTTTCCATCATTATTGCAGCTAGGAAAAGTTGCATCTCCCTCTACACTATTGTGCCTAAGAAAATGGACCCTTCTCCCCTTCATATAACAGCAACAATAGCAACAGCACCTGCCTGATATTATTTCTACATAATAACATTCACAGCTAGTGTGGCTTTACGTGAGAGTACAATCCTAAGGTTACAAGATATTTACTATTTATTTCCCATATTTATACCCCGCTCTTCTCACCCCGAGGGGACTCAGCGCATTACAGATAGATAGTGCCTTAGAAGCTATAGCCACTGGCAGGAAGGAAGGAAAATCCCCTCACTAGGGATGTGTCTACAAACTGCAGAAATAATGCATTTTATCACCACTTTAACTACAACTGCTCAATTCTAGGGAATCATGGGAGTTTTATAAAGTCTTTAGCCTTCTCTGTCAAAGAGTGCACAAAGGCATACTGCATTTAACAAAAAAAAAGTAATACTGGTATAACACTTTTAGCCTCTTCTGCCAAATAATGCTGATTTCTCCCCAAAGTACAGATCCCATGATTCCATCACATTGAGCCATGGCAGATAAAGTGGTGTCATCTGCATTAATTCTACAGTGCAGATGCACCTTTGGTTCCAAAATTTTTTGGGTCCTCAGGCACCAAGGTACTCATGGATTTGCATTTCTCCTTGCTGATTTTGTATCTACAGTGGTGGTGCCGCTCTGCAGTTATGGAGGGCTCCAAGGACTGGACTACACTGTAGAATGATCGGTTTGATACAACTTTAACTGCCATGGGTCAATGCTATGGAATCATTGGAGTTGCAGTTTGACAATATATTTAGCATTCTTTGCCAAATAGTGCTGGTGCCTTATCAAACTCCAAACTCCAGGATTCCAAACAATGAATGTAGTTGATTCTGTGTTGTATTGATTCTGTGTTGTCGAAGGCTTTCATGGAGGAATCACTGAGTTGCTGTGTGTTTTCCAGGCTTTATGGCCATGTTCCAGAAGCATTTTCTCCTCACATTTTGCCCACAAGTATGGCAGATGTTGTGAGGATGCTAGCCATAGATGTATGCGAAACATCAGGAAAGAATGCTTCTCGAACATGGCCATACAGCCAGGAAAACTCACAGCAACCCACAATTGACTCTGCAATGTAGATACACCACTTATGTTCAAAAACACAGTTGCTACCATATTCCTGAAACTAAAAAGGGATGCAAAATGCTGTGAAGATATATCCCTTGCCCCATAGGCCACTGCTTCTTAAACTGTGGGTCCTGACCCCAAATGGAATCCCTTTGACTTAATGTTGGGGTCACAAAAAACTTAACAACAGTAAAGGGTTTCTGAATGCCACCAATGTACACACATCTGTTAACAACATGTGCCCTTTATAATGAACTCTGCAGAAGATGATTCAGCTCTGCTTCGTAATAAGGAAAATCATCCTGTTTAGCAAAACAATTTTTTTAATTGTCGAACATGTTGAATCACAGTGTGTAGGGGGAGACGGACAGAAAACCCTATATGGCACATATGTCAAATTCAAGGCCCATAGCCTGAATCTGGCCCTCCATGTCATGTTAAGTGGCCCTCCAGATGCTGGACTACAACTCCTATACTCCGCATCATTAGCTATCATAACTGGAGCTGATGGGAGTTGTGATACAGTAACATCTGGAAGGCTGGAGTTCTTTTTGGTCAAGTCAGAATACATGCGTTAGTTACATTCAGGATACATAAATCAGGGTACATGCCTTAGTTACATTTCATCTGGATTACTGTAATGCGCTCTACATGAGGCTGCATCTGAACAGTGCTCAGAAACTTCAGCTGGTCCAAAGAGCTGCACCCAGGTTGCTCATTGGGGCTGGCTACAGGAAGCAACCCCCCCCCAGTTGAAGCAGCTCCACTGGCTGTCAATCTGTTTTCGGGCATAATTCAAAGTGCTGGTTATAACCTTTCAAGCCCTAGTAGACAGTTCAGGACCAGGCTATTTGGCTGACCGCATCCCCTTGTACAAACCTGCCCAAGCCCTGAGATCTTCAGGAGAGGGCCTTTTCTTGGTCACACCTCCATCACAGATTCGGTTGGTGGGAATGAGTGAGCGCTGCATTCTGTCCCTCAGGTCCCTTCCACACAGCCATATAACCCAGCACATCATTGAATCATAGAGTTGGAAAAGATCTCGTGGGCCATCCTGTCTAACCCCCTGCCAAGAAGGAAAATCGCAAAGCACCCCTGACAGATGGCCATCCAGCCTCTTTTTAAAAGCCTCCCAAGAAGAAGCCTCACCACATCCTGAGGCAGAGACTTCCACTGTTGAACAGCTTGTCAGGAAGTTCTTCTTAATGTTCATGTGGAATTTCCTTTCTTGTTTCTTTTTTTCCTGAGTCAGGAGTGACTTGAGAAACTGCAAGTCGCATCTAGTGCGAGAGAATGGGCTGTTTGAATGGATGTTGCCCAGAGCTTGCCTGGATGTTTTGATGTTTTACCATCTCATGTCACCACATGGGAAGCTAGAGCTGAGATGGGAGCTCACCCTGCTCCCCAGATTTGACCTGCCAACCTGTTGGTCAGTAGTCCTGCCGGGACAAGGGTTTAATCCATTGTGCTACCGGGGGCTCCATGTAATTTGAACCCATTGATCTCATTTCCTGGAGCCCCCAGTGGCGCAATAGGTTAAACCCCTGTGGCGGCAGGACTGAAGACCTAGCAGATGACCAGTTCTCTTTTTTTGTGTCAGGAGCAAGTTGCAGATTCCTCCAAGTCCTAGTTTCAAGGTAGCAGAAAACAAATCTGCTCCTCTTCCTTCTGGGACTGTGACACAGCTGGCTGGGAGTCAGCTGCATAAGATCTCTACTGACCAGAAGGTCATGAGTTCGAGGTCTGCCCGGGTCGGGGTGAGCTCTCGACTAATTGTGTAGCTTGTTGTCTGTCTATATATGTTGTATGTCTATGGCATTGAATGTTTGCCTGTATATGTGCATTGTGATCCGCCCTGAGTCCCCTGCGGAGTGGGAAGGGCGGAATATAAATGATGTAAATAAATAAAGACACCCTTTCACATATTTACACATGGTCATTATGTCTCCATGGTCATTATGTCTGCAGGCTAAACAGGCCCATCTCTTTAAGCCACTCCTCATAGGGCTTGTTCTCCAGACCTTTGATCACTTTAGTCGCCCTCTTCTGGACATATTCCAGCTTGTTAACACCTCCCAACAATTGCGGTGCCCAAAATTGTGGTCTGACCGCAATATTTGTTTTGAGCTGAGTTATTTGAGGTCCATTCCACACAGCTGTACAAAATCCACACTGAATTCGGTTATATGACAATGTGGACTCAGGGCCCTTCCACACAGCCCAGAATATCGAGACAGAAAATCCCACAATATCTGCTTTGAACTGGGTTATCCGAGTCCACATGGCCATATATTCTAGTTTAAAGCAGATAATGTGGGATTATATTCAGCTGTGTGGAAGGGGCCTCAGATAACCCAGTTCAAAGAAGATATTGTGGTCAGACCACAAGTTTGGGCACTACGGCTGCCCACTATAGAAGGCGAACCTCTCTTTCCAGCTACCACCGTCAAAAGCCTTGGTGTCATTTTTGACCCCTTATTGACAATGGAGGCACAAGTCTCCGATGTCAGTAAGTCTGCCTTCTTCCATCTTCGGCAGGCCAGGCGGCTGGCACCCTACTTGTCCGGGGATGATCTGGCCATAGTAGTTCATGCCACAGTAACTTCGAGACTTGACTACTGTAATGCCCTTTATGTTGGCCTTCCCTGGTCGTTGTTTTTAGATGTTTTAGATGCTAATTGTTTTAGGTGTTTTTAGATGTTAGGTATTTAGATGTTTTTAGATGTTTTTAGATGTTCAGCTGTCTGAGGGCTCGCACTAAGACTCTAAACTATCTAGTCTGTGAGCTGCTTTTTGCTGATGCTGCTGCCCTTGTTGCCCATTCAGAAGCAGCCCTGCAGCGCCTAACATCCTGCTTTGCAACAGCTGCAGAGCTGTTTGGGCTGGAAGTCAGCCTGAAGGAAACGGAAGAGCTCTACCAGCCCGCACCACAGGAAGAACACCATCATCCCCACGGCAGCATAGGCACATCTGTGCTTAAGTCCGTTCAGCAGTTCACCTCCCTGGGAAGCATCATCACTTCAGACGCCAAGATTGACAAAGAGGTAGATCACAGATTAGCAAAGGCATAGAGTGCATTTGGAAGGCTTCACAAAAGAGTCTGGAGCAACAAGCACCTGAGGCAAAGCACCAAAATCAGTGTGTACAGAGCTATCGTACTGTGTATGCTCCTATATGGGTCTGAAACATGGGTCACCTATCGCCAACAGCTACGACTCCTCGAATGCTTTCATCAGCGCTGTCTTCGCACAATCCTAAATATACACTGGACCGACTATGTGATGAATGTTGCTGTCCTTGAGCAAGCAGGGATGACCAGCATTGAGGCCATGCTATTGAGAACACAGCTGCGCTAGGCAGGGCACGTCTCTAGGATGGAGGACCACTGCCTCCCTAAGATACTGAAGGGGTTAAAGAGTAAAAAGTACCCCTCCCAAGAGGAGATGCTCCAAGTGCCCGTATGTTAGCAGTAATCTGCCCAGAGACAGCAGAACAGAGAAGGAGCCATACTAAGGGTTAAATGTGAAGAATGTTGTTGCTGATAAAAACGAGTATAAATACCATGTAACTGCGTAGCTCGGGGTGATAGCCATTTTGTTTCTTGACCTGCAATGGTCAAGGGTTATTCACCCAATACTGATCAGATTGAGATTAAAAGTCTTCATCCATCCAATTATAGACCAATATCTCTTTTAAATAGTGATTAGAAGACACAGCTGGACTCGATCCCTTCCAGTCCGGCTGGGATGGAGACCGTGCTTGTCGCCATTACAGACCAACTCCGCCGCCAGCTGGACCAGGGAGGGGCAGCCCTGCTTGTTTTGTTAGATCTAACTGCAGCGTTTGATACCGTAGATCATGTACTGTTGGCCCACCGCCTAGCCGTGACCGGAGTCAGGGGGACTGCCCTTAAATGGGTGGCCTCCTTTCTCCGGGATCGGGGACAGCGTGTGGAGAGGGGAGAGGAGGTCTCTGGGAGGCTCCCATTAAGTTGCGGGGTCCCCCAGGGGGCCATCCTCTCGCCCTTATTATTTAACATTTACATGTGCCCCCTGGCCCAGCTGGCCCGCGACTTTGGTCTGGAGTGTTATCAGTATGCGGATGACACCCAGCTTCTGCTGAGAATGGACGGCAGGCCGGATACCGTACCCGATTGTTTCCATCAATGCCTAGAAGCCGTGACTGGATGGCTGCGTGCCAGCCGGCTGAAGGTGAACCTGTCGAAGACGGAGATCTTGTGGCCTGGTCGACCTGGGCTGGATGAGGGCCGGTTGCCTACCCTGGATGGCGAGCAACTTAGCCCGTCACCCTTGGTTAAGAGCTTGGGTGTTAGATTGGACTCCTTGCTGACCATGGAGGCCCAGGTCTCCATGGTCAGCGGGACATCGTTCTTCCACCTACGACAGGCTAGGCGGCTGGCCCCCTACCTGTCCAGGGCCGACCTGGCCACGGTGATCCAAGCGACGGTCATCTCGAGACTAGACTACTGTAACGCCCTCTATGTGGGCCTTCCTTTGTCGACAATCCGGAAACTCAAGCTGGTGCAGAATGCCGCGGCTCGCTTGCTGGTGGGAGCACCAGTGAGGGAGCACATTACTCCCATTCTCCGGCAACTGCACTGGCTTCCTATTGAGTACCGGATTGCCTTCAAGGTGTTGGTTTTAACCTTTAAGGCCTTGCACGGTCTAGGGCCTGTGTACCTGAGGGACCGCCTTACCCCGTACGTTCCCCCGAGATCACTGCGCTCGGAAGAGCAAAATTTGCTGGTTATACCATCATCCCGCTCCTGTCACCTGTCCAGTACAAGACAGAGAGCTTTCTCTGCGGCGGCTCCAGCACTCTGGAATCGCTCCTGACCACATTCGAGCGGTCCCTGAACTCCTCCCTTTCCGAAGGGAATGTAAGACGGCCTTCTTCAGACTGGCCTTTGGGTAATCTTAAGCCGCTGGGTCCGTCTCGCTCAGTAGGAATCGTAGACCGTATCACTATGGCTACATACCGAGTTTTTATTGTATGTTTTATGATATGTTTTATGATGTGTTCTATTGTTGTATCGTTGTTTTATTGTATACTTACATTTTGTGATCCGCCCCGAGCCTGCCGGGAGGAGCGGAATATAAAACCGAATAATAAATAAATAAATAAATAAATTATAAAATCTTCACTTCTATTATTTCTGAAAGATTAAAACCTTTTCTTAATAAATGGATCAAGGGGGACCAGAACGGCTTTCTTCCAGGTAGACAACTACATACTAATGTTAGGATGTTAATAGACTCCATTGAATACTACGACAAGAACATAGATAGGAAGGCCGCTTTCATCTTTGTCGACGCAGAGAAAGCGTTCGACAGAGTGAACTGGTACTTTCTGCAAACATTAGGAGTCCCCGATTTGAAACTTTATTACGAGGCAAATTGTCTACTTTGGCTAAAAGAGTGGTGTCTACTAGAGGATGACAGACTGATGAATTTAGAGGGGTGCAATTTAAAATTTGGGCTCCATGCCTACCTGCAATATAACAAAATCCAAAATGACTCAATGTTTAAGGACCATTACGTTAGAAGTTCACTAATAAAAATTTGGGAAAAATATTTTGGAAAATATAAAATAAAGACACCAATGTGGATTTCCCCAGTAGAGGCGTTTCGGGTCAGGCAGACAGACGACATACAATGGTTAACCTATAAAGACTTACTAAAGTGGGATGGTGTTGAATGGAACCTGAAAACACACCAACAATTATTAGAAGAGAATAAAGCAATAGGGTGGTTTCCATACCTACAAATTTGCAATATACATAAAGAAGATAAAAAGAACGGATTCGATCAACAATACAATGAAATTGAAGAAATATTATTGAATAATAAACAGAAATTGGTAGGTAAATTATATAAGATACTGCAAAGGTTAGGAAAAAAGGAGGAACAATCCAAAAGCCATATAATAGAATGGTCAAGAAACGTGGGTTATAAAATAAAACCAGAAGTCTGGAAAGCAGTCTGGAAGAATAATGTCAACATCACATATAGCCAAAGTTTTAAGGAAAACTGGGTCAAAGTATTATATAGATGGCATCTGACCCCTATAAAGATCGCTAAAATGTATATTTATTTTATTTATTTATTTATTTCAGGATTTTACCCCGCTCTTCTCAACCCTCGAGGGGGGACTCAGAGCGGCTTACAGTACGGCACAATTCGATGCGACATCATACAGTATAAAACCCCAAAACCCCACAACAATTAAAATACATTAAAACACATTAAAATACAGTTTCATCAGCAACATACACAGTCATTCCAAGTTAAAAACAATATTCACTCCATAAAAACATTGGCCCTCTTCATCCATTCCATTAAAATCCCCATCTAACATGCTGTTAGTGCTGGTGTGCAAACGCCTGGTCCCAAAGCCAGGATTTTACCTTTTTCCTGAATGCCAGGAGGGATGAGGTGGACCGTACCTCCATAGGGAGCGCATTCCACAGGCGGGGAGCCACCTGTCCCTCGTCCCCACCAACCGCATTTGAGAAGTCGGCGGGAGCGAGAGCAGGGCCTCCCCAGATGATCTTAGGTTACGGGGTGGGACGTAGCGGCCGATGCGTTCGGACAAGTAAGCAAGCCCCAGATGCTGGAATTGTAAAGATACAAATGGAAGCTACCGTGTTTCCCCGAAAGTAAGACAGCGTCTTACTTTCTTTCCCCCCCGAAAGGTCCCCCTACGTCTTACTTTCGGGGTACGTCTTATATAAACAAAGACGTACCCCGTCGCCACACCCACGCCGCCACTGCCGCCACCACGCCGCCGCTGCCGCAACCGGCCCATCGGCCGCGGCACACCTCCGCGGTGCACCTTTCTGCTAGGCCTCTCCAAGGAAGGGAGGGGGAAGAGTCCCAGAGGCGTGGCAAAGCGGCGCTGCGTCAGAGTGACGCGCCGCCGCAGCCACGCCTCTGGGACTCTTCCCTCCCTTCGTTGGACAAAGGGAGGGAGGAGGAAGAGTCCCAGAGCCGTGGCAAAGCAGCGCTGCGTCAGAGTGATGCATCGCCGCTTAGCCACGCCTCTGGGACTCTTCCCCCTCCCTTCGTTGGACAAAGGGAGGGAGGAGGAAGAGTCCCAGAGGCGTGGCAAAGCGGCGCCAAGGTCAGAGTGACGCGTCGCCGCTTTGCCACGCCTCTGGGACTCTTCCCCCTCCCTTCGTTGGACAAAGGGAGGGGGAAGAGTCCCAGAGGCGTGGCCAAGCGCTGCGTCACTCTGACGCAGCGCCGCTTGCCACGCCTCTGGGACTCTTCCTCTCCTTCCTTGTCCAACGAGGGAGGAAGAGTCCCCAGAGGCGTGGCAAGCGGCGCTGCGTCAGAGTGACCCGTCGCCGCTTTGCCACGCCTCTGGGACTCTTCCTCCTCCCTCCCTTTGTCCAACGAAGGGAGGGGGAAGAGTCCCACAGGACTCTTCCTCCTCCCTCCCTTCCTTGGAGAGGCCTAGCAGAAAGGTGCGCCGCGGAGGTGTGCCGGATGCGGCGGCGGCGACCAGGTACGGCTTACATTCAGGGTACGGCTTACATTAGCCGACCCCCAATAAAGCAGAATTGATGCTTTTAGCAGAAGTACGGTCAGAGGAGAGTGATGCACAAGCACAGGCCTTAGTATAGCGAGATAGCTTGCCAGAAATCATGCTAGAAGCCAGTCCGAGAATAATGCACTCTGATTGGTAGGTTAGGCACAAGCTGTGATTTGTTAGAGTACATCATGTGCCTTTCCTGATAACACTGGCCGTGATTGGCCTAGCTAGCACCCAGCGTGTGTCTGTTTACATTGTTACTGATTGGTAGAAACCGCGCATGGGCAAATGAGACTGTTCTTCTTTGCTGGCATAGAAGGACGGCTTAGAAATGTTGCAAATTCAGTACATGATGCTCATATGGCAGATAACATACTGTGGGAATGAAGAATTAATACTGCGTAGTGCTGTTTAGCAAATAAGAATGCGAATAGAATGTGATGCCAAATAATGCAATGTTTAATTGGATAATAGAAATGAGTTGATGCTGTAAACCAATGAAAATGATGAAGAAAGGAGGGACGGGACCTGCCGCCATAGAGTGTATATAAGGGATAGTTAAAGAATGCACGGGGTTCTTGCCCTGAAGCAGCCAGTTCTGTGGGCAGGTCCCGTCAGCTGACGTTGTGCAAATAAACTTTGGCTTCATTGCACCTGCAGTACGGTTGTTGCGTTTTCTCGTTCCTGTGCTCGCACGGTTGCGCCGCCTGTAAGTAAAAAGGTACCACCTGGGAGTCTTGGGACTCCAGATTTGCTGCTACACCCTGACACCCCCGATACGTCTTACAATCGGGGGTGTCATACTTTCGGGGAAACACGGTATTTCCATATCTGGTGGCTTTGCAAAAAGGCAAGGAGGTTTTGGTCGATGGTCCAAAATGAACTAGAAAAAATTATAGGAAAAAAAATAATATTAAAGCCGGATGCGTTCCTATTGGGCATAGTCGATCAAGATTTAGATAAGGTGGAAAAAAATTATTTATACTAACAACAACGGCGGCAAAGATGATATTTGCAAAGTATTGGAAGTCCGATAAGGACCCGAAAAAAGAGGAATGGATTTTAAAAATTATAGATACAATTCAGATGGAAAGATTAACGGATAGACTAAGAGAAAACACAAACAAAGGAATCCTATACCCAAATAAATACGAGTGGTTCATTAACTATTGTAAAAAAGAATTCAACATAGAAATACTTAAAAATGTAAAGAAAAAACCTCGGAGGGAAGTAGAGGGAAAAAAAACAGTATGGGAAAAATAAAAATAATACTAAATAGTATAAAATATCTTCTATTTTTGTTTTCCTTTATTTTAGGAATATTGAAGGTATCCATTGTAGAGCTGGAAATGTAAACAAACTTAAGTTGAAAATGAATGATACGCTATGCCTTATTTGCTTTTAATCTGCGCACTTCTTTTACCCCCGCTGTCTGCCCACCCCCCCTTTCCCCCACTCTACCCCCACCCTAACTCTATGCCCATTTCCCCCTTTTCATACATGTTAGCCTCTCAATGATAACCTCAAAGTAGAAGGACAGAAACACCATATGAGAGGCGGTGTGTTGTGTTGTATCGTTTCTTTTATATAACTTGAAACTCAATAAAGATTTTTTTTTAAAGTCTTGTTTGGATTCATCGGCCTTGGCTGAGTTCTTCTAAAGGAGAAATTGACATCTTAGCAGAAGAAATGTCAGAGAGAGGTGATGCAATAGACTAGAGTTGGAGTAGCAGAGTATAGAAATAGCGTGCCAGCAATAATGACGAGAATAACTCACTCTGATTGGTGCACAAGCACAGGCTGTGATTAGCCACAGAACATCATGTGCCTTTAGATAAGAACACGGTCCTGATTGGCCTAGTAGTTCCCATGTGCGTTTGTTTACAAAGCAAGTGAATGGTTAGGGGACGCGCATGGCAAATGGAGCTTTCACTTGGCAGGCCACCAGGTGAAAGCTCAGTAGTAATGTAACAATTTGAGAACACTTTGCTCATAAAGCTATAACATAGAACAATGATAGAAATTCACACTACGCCACAGTCATTAGCAAATAGGATCCAGAAGTTAGAATGCTTTGTTTAATTGGATAGAGTAATATGGGTTCATGAATACTGGCCAGTAACAACGCATGAAGAAGGGAGGGACTAAATGTCGACTCCATTGTTGGTACAAAACCTGTTTGCTGTGAAAGTTCTGGGTTCTGTCTGCCAGCGGCTGCGTTTCCGCACAGGGTGGACGGACCCATCAGCTGATGTGTTGCAATAAAGCTGGTTTCCTGTAACGCAGTATAAATTGTCGCGTCATCTCTTCCCTGTGCTCGCACGCAACTTGCAGCCAGATTGCCTTGGGAGTTCTGGGACTCCAAGTTACCGCTTCACTTCCACCTTATGGGCTCTGCAACCAAGAACCTAAATTTTCCGCTACAATACTACTCTACGGTGAACTCGCCACGGGTCAGCGCAAGAGAGGCGCCCCCCAAAAGAGATATAAGGACTCCCTGAAACAGCATCTCGGGCTTGGCCAGATTGATCACCAACAATGGTCCACCCTGGCCTCGCATCGGGAGGCACGGAGACGCACTGTCCACGATGCTGCGGCCTCTTTTGAGAAGACACGCCAAACGGGTCTCGAAGAGAAACCGCAACCTGGAAACATCACCCAAGGAGACTTTCTGCTGTGCTTTCTGCAACCGGACTTGCCTATCTCAGATTGGCCTTTATTAGTCATCAACGCGCTTGTAAAAAGCGTGGGGATGAGTCCTTCCTAAAGAATCTTCGTTCTTTTTATTGTGATATTTATTTATTGTGATATCCTGGGTCATATAGGGCTGTGTGGAAGAGCCCTGAGTCCACACACTGCCATATAACCCAATGTGGGAGAAGAGGCCTTGGGAGTGCTCCACTGACTCCACAGCGCCTGGGCGCGGCCTGCATGTTTTGTGTTTTTTTTCTGAGGTGATTCTGGCGGGCTCCGTTCTTTCCCCGCGAGGAGGAGGAGGAGGAGGCGGGGCCGCGGCGGGGCCTAGCTGGGCTCCTCGGAGGGAAGCGCGGCGGCCTCCTCCATGCAGCCTGAGCGGGGGGACAGGCCCCGGAGGGGGGGCGGGCGCCAACAGCGGAGGCGGCAGGAGGAAGGCCCCGAATACAGCCAGCCCCGAGGCGGAGAAAGAGGAGGGAGCCGGGGAAGAGGCGGACGGGGACGGGGCAGGCGAGAGGCCCGAGGAAGGAGAGGAGCCTCCGCCGCCGCCTTTCCTTCCTCCTCCTCCTCCTCTCCTCAGAGTAATGAGTCGGTAAGAAAGAGAGAAAGGGTGCGCCTGCCTACATTGCAGAAACGAGTGCTTTGACACCAAACTTGGGCCCTGCAGGTGTTTTGGACTTCAACTCCCAGCATTCCTAGCAGCCTCAGGCCCCTTCCTCTGGAAGGGGCCTGAGGCTGCTAGGAATGCTGGGAGTTGAAGTCCAAAACACCTGCAGGGCCCAAGTTTGCCCATGCCTCTTTTAGACACCATGGCTCAAGGCTGTGGGAGTTGTAGTACGACAGGCAAGGCTGAAGGCCACCTCAAACTACAACTCCCATTGTTCTCTAGCATTGACACAGTGGTGTCAAAACTGCATTCTCTCTACTATATTGTAGGTCAGGGCCTCCCAACTTCCAGAAGCCCTCGCCAGCTTGTTCAGTGGGCAGGAAAATCTGGGAGTTGTTGAGCCAAAGCAGCTGGAAGGCCTCAGTGTGAGGATGCTTGGTGTAGATACACCCCTGTTTGGCAGAGCTGAAGTACAGGGTGCCATGCCTATTGCCTTTCACCCCTAATAATAATAATAATAATAATAATAATAATATCTTTATTTTTATATCCCGCCAAACATCTCCCCGTGGGGACTCGGGGCGGCTTACAAGGGACAAGCCCGAAAGACAATGAAAACCCAGAATACAACATTTACCAATTAAAAACATCAGTTAAAAACAATACAGCACAATCGTACACAACATAAGAGCAATATGGTTGGAAAGAGAATTTGCTGAGGTGCCATTTCAATGAGTGCAAAACCTTTTTACAGGAGCACAAGAAAAGTGCGACTAATCAGATTGGGCAGAAAATATTATCATAAATCATATAATATGAACTAATATTATCATAATTGTAAACCGCCCTGAGCCTGTCGGGAAGGGTGGTATACAAATCGAAATAATAAATAAATAAATAAAAGTTCCGGGTGGGCCAGTAATTCATTTTTTTTCTGGTTTGTTTTTAATTTATTAGGCTAAACTAGTCATGGGGAAACTTCAGCCCGCCAGATGTTTCGGACTTCAACTCCCACAATTCTGAATTGTGGACAAGTCCAAAACACCTGGAGGGTTGAAGTTTGCATATGCCTAGGCCACTATAGCATTACAGTGTTCCCTCACTTATTGCTGGGATTAGGTTCCCGGACCTCCCGCAATAAGTGATGTAGGAATGTTCTATTTTAATATTTATACATTATTTTAGTAGTTATACACTATTTTAAGTCTTTATAAACTGAAAATAAAGTGAAGGAAAGGAAGGAAATGCCCTTCAAGGCTGGAGGGAGGGAGGGAGCTCTGAGGAGGGAAAGTGCCTTGGAGGGCAGCGGCGGCAAAACCCCACAAAACAGCAAAAATACCATGATATATATTTTAAATTAATATTTTTTGAAATAAGCAAACCGCAAAGTAGCGAGGGAACACTGTATATGCAGTATATATAAGACACACAGAAGGCTACGTGTAAACCAGGCATGGGCAAACTTCAGCCCTCCCAAGTGCTTTGGATTTCGGCTCCCACAATTCCTAACAGCCGGTAGGCATATAAGGAATTATGGGAGTTGAAGTCCAAAACACCTGGAAGGCTGAAGTTTGCCCATGCCGAGGCCACTATAGCATTATATGCAGTATATATAAGACACACAGAAGGCTACATGTAAACCAGGCATGGGCAAACTTCAGCCCTCACAAGTGTTTTGGACTTCAACTTTCACAATTCCTAACAGCCAGTAGGCATATAAGGAATTATGGGAGTTGAAGTCCAAAACTCCTGCAGTGCCGAAATTTGCCCATGCCTGGTGCAAACACACATATTGAGGAATAAATGCTAATAATATTGTCATGATTTAGGTTGATATGATGCAGTTTGACACAGTTTTGACTGCCATGGCTCAATGCTATGCAATCCTGGGAATTGTAGTGTTACAAAGCCCTTCGTGCTGGTGCCACACAAAATAGCCAGTCCAGGAATCTATAGCATTGAGTGATCAGACTGTTTACAGTGGAGATGCACCCTTAGTTGGAGCTGACCAGTTGCACCTTCTGTTACAACTTTATGTAGAATCATATCCAATCGAACTCCCTGCCAAGAAGCAGAAAGCAGGAAAATTGCATTTAAAGTACCCCAGGCCCCTTTCACATAGCTCAGTGGGTTTCCCCCTATGGGTTCCCATGTGTTTTGACCTACAACTCCCAGAATTCCCAGCCAGCTGTTAGGATTTCTGGGAGTTGAAGGCCAAAACATCTGGGGACCCCCATATTGAGAACCATTGGCATTGCTGAATAAAATCCCACTTTTGTTTTGAACTGGAATATATGGCAGTGTGGACTCAGATATCCTAGTTCAAAGCAGATATTGTGAGATTTTCTGAGAGAAATCCACCTCTCAGAAGGAAAATTCACTCCTGAGAGAGTTGTCATAAGGAAAAGGTGTCTCCACTAAAGCTTTATCACCAGTCCTTGTTCCACAACAAGCCAACATTTTCAAAATCCAATCCTCAGGGACAGAAAATGAGGTGAAATCTTCTGAACAGGGGCACAGAAAGCAAAACAAACACCACAGGGTGCTATCTAAAGCTATCCATCTATCCATCCATAGAATCTAAGGTACATCCTGTTTTTGAAGATTTGATTTTAGGGGGGAAAATCATTAGAATATCTTTTACATTTTCCTCTGCATGCACAATACCTTTATGTTTGTTTGTTTCAGTGAGGCTTTGTAATGCAATCTTTCCAATGGTTGAGGAGAATGCGTGAATAAACCTGAAAGCCATCTGTCTGCATGGGTCTATCACAGGCATGGGCAAACCTCAGCCCTTCAGCCTTCTACACCCACAATTCCGGCAGGCTGTTAGGAATTGTGGGAGTTGGAATGCAAACATCTGGAGGGCAGTAGTTTGCCCATGCCTGGTCTATCAAGTATTAAGTCTATGGGCCCATTGTGGAGGCAGCAGAAGCAGGAAGCGGTACTTAGCAAAAACTCTGGTAAACAGCCATCTGGCTGAGGACAAAATTGTGGGGGCTGGCAAAGCCATTTGGGTCTCGGGACCTCCCCCCCCCCCAAAGGGAAGACAGTTTTGAAAGAAAAAATGGTGAATCTAAGATGCCATCTAATTAAAGACACACCTCATTTTTGAAGCTCCTTCAATGGGAAAAATGTGCCTTAGCATGATTGGAATTCAGCATTCAGTTGCATATTACTAGTAATGGTTGTGGAACCTTATTTTTTATGAAATGTCATGTGAATGTTCTATTATATTGCTATTTTGAAAATAAATGGGCAAATAAGATGAAACAACCAGTCAGCAATCTTTAAGCCAAATCATTACAATTTAAATATAACTTAATACCTTTTTTTGCTTTGCTCATTCTGGAGAGCATAGTTTTCTAGGTTCTCTTTCAGTAGAATTTTGATTGGCATGCTCTATGTTCTTTAATTAATATATTCATAACAAACCATTGAGGTGAAAGTGACAAAAATCAAGTCAGGTGTGTATTGTTCAAATTGTAGAATGTAAGAAGAACCCTGGGAGTCATACAGTTGTCTGATTAAGTGAGGGAAGCTTACAACAGAACATGTGACAATGGGAGTTTCAGATTCCCCTATAGATGTGTTTTAGGAAATGTCTTAATTTTCCTATGTGCTTAGTTTTATTTCTCTTGATTCCCTTAACATTCATTTTTTCCATTATTGCAGAGATCTTTAGAGAAAGTGGAAAATGTCTCTCTATCTACGTATACATACTATAATATGTCTATTACCATTTGCGTTCCCCCAAACTAAAAAGCTCAAAATACTGTAAACCTTATTTTTAAGCACATAGTTCCATGTCATGATTAACTTGAGTGCCCTTTTATTTACCTAAGTAATACCAAATATTAATGGTAAAATGATACATAATCTGTTTTATCCTCCTTGTAAATAAATACATCTCTGTGGCTGAAACTGAAGCTGTTTGCAAGAAAGTACAAGTAGGGTAGGCAGCCTGTGCTTTTGCCTTTTGTATCAATTATATTCAGTATCTTCTATACTTGGTAATTTATTTCTAAAATAGAAGCGGTGTTTTTGGCGTTTATAAGAAACACTGGAGGAAATTGTGCTTGGTCTGAATTCTGAAGAATATGTAAGTGCAAAGCTAGACACCAGATGATTAAAAAATAGTTAGGAACATGGTGTTTTAAAATTAAAATGATCTTGTACCAGCTGAAATATATCTGTCTCCGCTTAGGTGCATGCCTTAGAACACAAAAAGTACCCGTGGGATCACCTATATTGTCATTTTCTACCCTTGCCAGTCTCAAGAATCTTAACAGCAGTAGTTCTCCGAACTGTCTCTAATTTTTCTGTTCTTAAAAAAAACCCCAAAAACCCTAGGACATAAAAGCAGCATGGTCTTGTCTGTCTTCTGTTTCTTGTTTATTTTTTCCTGTCTCAGAAATCTTTAACAGCAGCCTCAGAAACCCCCTTCTGTTTCCTAGATGAATAATTTCTGGTGTAAGAGCCCCAAAAGCAATCTATAGGGCCTTTCTTTTAGCAATTTTACCAGCAATATCCCAGAGAGTCTGCTCCCATTTCTCTCTCTCTCCGTCTTTAAAAGCGGTCAGAGTTAACTGCTTTGCCTTGTCTACTCCTCAAATCAGGAATTTTACCAGAAATGCTTCTCTTATTTTTTTGCAAATTGAAAAAAAGAGTTTTGTTTCTTGGAATGCCTTTTGGATTTTAAAAAATTGAAACTGGTAGCTGCAATCGGGGCACAACTAAAAACACTCTTAAATTTTAAGATATCTACCACAGTGTCCTACTGAGGTATGGAAAGCTCCCCTCTTTCGCTTCAAAGAAATTTCCCATTTGGAATTTGAAATTTGAAATGGGTCACTTCTATGTAGATGACTTGCTCTCTTTCATGCTTCCAGTCCCTTCCTCCTGCTCTGGAATGTTGGCAATGCAACTTACATAGCAACCTAAACTATGAAATTTTGATGCATCTAGCATGCTGTCCCAATAAGTTATTGTTTCCACCTGCAGAGATACAAACTGATATTTTAGATCAATATCAGATTTCTCTACCTTTAAGCGCATGGCTATGTGTATTCAGTATATGTAAACTTAGAATATTTAGTTAGTATATGTAGACTCAGGGCCCTTCCACACAGCCCTATAACTTAGAATATCAAGGCAGAAAATCCCACAATATTTGCTTTGCACTGGCATATCAGAGTCCACACTGCCATATATTCCAGTTCAGAGCAGATAATGTGGGATTTTATTCAGCTACTAGCCATCTCCTGCCACGCGTTGCTGTGGCCCTGTCTGGTGATCTGGTTTCTAATATATGGAATTTCTTTATGCTTGCGAGTAAACAGTATTTCTTGTTGTTTCTTTGTCAGTGTTGATGTGGAGATTGTCTGGTTAGCCTATTCTGGAACATGCAACATAGAATTGTCCTTCTTTAGGGGTCCCTTTCAAATCTATGATACTATATCTGTGTGTGAATCATATATATCTATATGTATGGCTGGATGGCTCTTTGTCAGGAGGGCTTTGATTACATATTCTTGCCCTGGTGAAGGGAATTGGACTGGATGGCCTTAAGTATTTTCCATTGGCCATGGGGGTTCTATGTAGGATGTTTGCCCCAATTCTGTCATTGTTGGGTTCAGAATGTTCTTTGATTGTAGGTGAACTATACATCCCAGTAACTGCAACTCCCAAATGACAATTTCTATTTGACTCAAACTCCATCTGTGTTCATATTTGGGCATATGGAATGTTTGTGCCAAGTTTGGTCCAGACCCATCATTGTTTGACTCCACAGTGCTTTCTGGATGTAGGTGAACTACAGCTCTCAAACTCAAGGTCAATGCCCACCAAACCCTTCTAGTGTTTTCTGTTGGTCATGGGGGTTCTGTGTGGGAAGTTTGGCCCAATTCCATCATTGGTGGAGTTCAGAATGCTCTTTGATTGTAGGTTAACTATAAATCCCAGCAACAACAACTCCCAAATGACAAAATCATTTTTTGAGTGATGGTCACTTGTTGGCCTGATAGGTGTATTGTGTCCAAATTTTGTGTCATTTCGTCCAGTGGTTTTTGAGTTATGTATCCCACAAACGAAAATTACATTTTTATTTATATAGATGTGGAAGGGTTAGGGTTAGATATCCATTTGCTGTCTCATCATTTCAGGTCTAACTCTTTTTTGTGTTGTGGAAAATATGTGAAGGAGAAAGTAAACATTGGCACAATGTATCAATCCACAACTTAGGTGTAATAAGATGAGAATACTAATTAACTGTTCTCAGTTTTAGAAGGCAGTAGCAAATCTGCTATTGAGTAAATCTAGCCAAGAAAATGTGAAAAGTAGTTAACTTCACCTAACTTTGTTGTAAATATAGAACAATTATTTTATTAATTATTATTATTTTATTGACTCTTTAAGGAAATTTTTATCTTTTGTCATGCTTAGGACCAGAGGCAGATAAAATATTCTTCCTCCATCCCAATGGGGGTTAGGCATTCTGTTGGATTTAATCCACTCCCATGCTGCCATCCCCTTTTTCCTTTTCCACCATGTCATAAATAGTTTGTAAGCTTGTAGATCTAAGTAAACAAAAACATAAATACTGAATAGAACTCTGGGGAAAAAAGGAATAAAATTGAATTTGTGGTAATTGTGTTGGTTTTCTCTGAATCTCTGGCAGCCCTCTTAGGCCTCTATTGAGATGTTCAGCATATCTTTAGGGGTTTCAGAGTGAAAACTGGAGTGGATTCTATACTGTTAATGGTTGTGTAGAGGGAAATTTCAGCAAGTGTTGATTGTTGACTAGTTGTGTGACAAGTGGCACCTGCTGAAATTCCCTTTTCTACACAGCTGTTAAAGGTATCAGGAGACTTTCCCAGGTTTCAGTGTTATAATAGTATTATATTATATAATTTACTAGCTTGGGGACCCGGCGGTGCCCGGGTCATTTGAGAAGTGCAGCAGGATGTAGAGTGGGTCATGGGGGCTCTGTGTGGCAAGTTTGGTCTTGATCCATCATTATTGGGAGTTGCAGTGGTATCATGAAATTACTGAAGGTAGTGGAAGTCCCATCATCTCTGGTCCAACCTCCCCCAAAGTGTAGTAGGATGTAGATTGGGTCATGGGGGCTCTGTGTGCCAAGTTTGGTCTGTATTGGTGAATGGATGAGGGTTGCATTGTTTTTAGGAAGTGAGTGAAGGTACTTCAAGTCCCATCATCCGTGGTCCGTCTCACACAAAACAGCACCAGGATGTAGAGTGGGTCATGAGGGCTCTGTGTGCCAGGTTTGGTGTTGATCAATCATTGGATTAGGTTTGTAGCAGGCTTGGAAAGTGAGGGAAGGTACTGCAAGTCCCATCATCCATGTTCTGCCCCCCTCCAAAGTTCAGTAGGATGTAGAGTGGGTCACTGGGTGTAGCACCCATGGGCCCGTTCGTGCCACTGGGGGGGGGGGGTTACGCGCCGGGGGGTCCCGCTGGCATTGGGACCCGCACAGGCTGGAGGGGACTCGGAGGATGAATTGGAAGGCCCAGAGCAAGATTGGTCAGCCGTGCCTTTGCCCAGTTCACCTGTAGAGAGCTTAGCCTGGGATCCCGGGTGGGAGCATTCTCCCGGGGAAGGAGCGGACCAGGTGGAGATGGGAGGCAGCGAAGCAGATAGCGGAGATAGTTATGAATTCCCAAGCGGCCGTGGTTCCCAAGAGCTAGCCGAGCAGCAGATGGAGGCTAGCGGCGGGGAAAGTCCGGGGAGGCTGCTTCTCAGGAAGATAGCGATACTAGGCTGGCTGAGCGGGGCCGTTCTCACAACAGGCGCAGGGACATAGAGGAGGGCAGGAGGAGCTGGCATCTGTCCTAGACCGTCACCGTTCGGAAAGTAGAGACTGGAGGCCGGGCCCTAGATCGTCGGGGTTAGGCCGAGGGATTAAGAACGGCCCGTGGGAACTGATCCTCAGTTCTCCGGCCACGTCTGATCTGAAGGGCGTTGAAGCGGAGTGACTCTTGGAGCCTAGTTTGGCTCGCATTGAATAAAGACCTTGCCTTGTATTGGATTCGCATTGGTGCGGATCCTTGCTACGTTCGGGTGAATCCGGGAGCCTTGCCAAGCTTTTACCACGCTTGCCTTTGAATCTACCTTTTGGAACTTTGCTTACTTCACTGAACTGCAGCTTCGTGCTGATTACTTTATTTTATGAACTTTATTAAGTGAATTGCTTTTTGGATTTGTTTTTATTCAATAAACATAGTTAGCCTTTGCTACGTCTCCGTGTGTGTGTTAAAGGGGCAGTTCTAAGTCGGTGATTGTGACAGTGGGGCTCTGTGTGGCAAGTGTGGTCTTTCTCGGTGTTTGTTGGTGGCCGCAGTTGTCTGTGGGAACAGAGGGGTGTGAAAGTACTACAAATCCCATCATCCATTGTCAGTCCTCCCCCTAACCTCACCAGGACATGAAGGCAGTCATGGGCGTTATGTGTGCCAAGTGTGGTCTCGATCAGTAATTGGATGAGGGTCGCAGCGGACTTGGGAAGTGAGTAGAGGTACTTCAAGTCCCATCATCCATGGTCCGTCTCACACAAAACAGCACCAGGATGTAGAGTGGGTCATGAGGGCTCTGTGTGCCAGGTTTGGTGTTGATCAATCATTGGATTAGGTTTGTAGCAGGGTTGGAAAGTGAGGGAAGGTACTGCAAGTCCCATCATCCATGTTCTGCCCCCCTCCAAAGTTCAGTAGGATGTAGAGTGGGTCACTGGGGCTCTGTGTGGCAAGTGTGGTCTTTCTCGGTGTTTGTTGGTGGCCGCAGTTGTCTGTGGGAACAGAGGGGTGTGAAAGTACTACAAATCCCATCATCCATTGTCAGTCCTCCCCCTAACCTCACCAGGACATGAAGGCAGTCATGGGCGTTATGTGTGCCAAGTGTGGTCTCGATCAGTAATTGGATGAGGGTCGCAGCGGACTTGGGAAGTGAGTAGAGGTACTTCAAGTCCCATCATCCATGGTCCACCCTCCTCCGATCTGCACCAGGATGTAGAGTGGGTCATGAGCGCTCTGTGTGGCAGGTTTCGTGTTGATCAGTCATAGGATTAGGTTTGTAGCAGTCTTGGAAAGTGAGGGAAGGTACTGCAAGTCCCATAATCCATGTTCTGGCCCCCTCCAAACTTCAGTAGTATGTAGAGTGTGTCACTGGGGCTCTGTGTGCCAAGTGTGGTATTTATCAGTGTTTGTTGGGGGCCACAGTGGTCTGTGGGAACAGAGGGATGTGAAAGTACTACAAATCCCATCATCCATTGTCAGTCCTCCCCCAAACCTCACCTGGACGTGAAGGAAGTCATAGGGGTTATGTATGCCAAGTTTGGTCTCGATCAGTGATTGGATGAGGGTTGCAGCGGACTTGGGAAGTGAGTAGAGGTACTTCAAGTCCCATCATCCATGGTCCACCCTCCTCCGATCTGCACCAGGATGTAGAGTGGGTCATGGGGGCTGTGTGTGCTAAGTGTGGTCTGTATTGGTCCTTTTTGGTGGCCTCAGTGGTCTGTGGGAACCAAAGTGTTAGAAAGTACTACAAATCCCATAATCCGTGGGTCATGTCCCCCGATCCGCACCAAGACATAAAGGGGATTAGGGGTTATGTGTACCAAGTTTGGTGCAGGTCCATCACCCGCGCTGGTCGCTGTGGCCTGTGAAAGTGGCTGCCACATATCCGCCCTTCTGCCCTCCCGCCCTTCCGCCCTCCGCATACACACATACATACAAACATTCCGCTTTATAAAGGTATACAGATACAGATACACAGATATACAGATACAGATATTCTGCTTTTATTTCTTCATCAAGATCCAAAACTGCTCATAACATTAAACATTTAATTTAAAATCTGCAACATATATTAAAATGGAATTAAAACCGCAAGTCAGGTAAGTTCACTTAAAACACATAGAAACTTAAAATTATTAAAACATATAAAGTACCTCCTGACTCATTCTTTAAAAAATCTTCTTTAAAAACTTTCTTCTTTTAAAGCCTGTCCAAATAAAAAGGTTTTATCAACCATCGGAAGAACAACAGCGAGAAGGCCATTCTAGCCTCCCCAGAAAGGGGAGTTCCAGAGCTTGGGGGCAGCCACTGAGAATGCCCTCCCCCTTGTGTCCCCACCAACTGCGTGTGCAATGGTGGTGGGGCTGAGAGAAAAGCCTCTCCTGAGGATCCCAGGGCCTGGGAAGGTTTATACAAGGAGACACAGTAACCCCATTCTGAATAAAGTTGAATTTATCAAGATATTTTTGGACTGCAGTGTAACAAAAGTCCTATGAAAGGGTCACCTTAAGCTGGAGTTGAGCTAAAGGCACATAACAACAACAGAGTGTGATGATACTGTTGATACCATAAATTTCTCTTACCACTCTTTATGTATGGATGAATAGCATACCATTATATTATTCTTTCTTTAAAATAAATTCCCAAGATTTGCTAGATCCTAAAAGTAAAAACAAGACAGAATTTCCCTTTCAGAAGAATTAAACAATACCTGTTGATCCACAATTGCCTTTTTGGTGAAAGGAGTGTTGATTATATCATCTTTCTTGCCTGAATATTAGCTGGGGAATATGTATTAAACCATGAATTATTGGCTTATGTTAATTTCTCTGAAAGTATGTGAAACGAGATTGCTAAGTTATGTTTCTGATGTTTATACGAAGAGAGAGATCCTTGTTGTCTAATTCTAAGATTGCTAGGATGTGTGCCATAAATAGAGAACACATAAGGTAGAGATAACTTTATCTGTGAATTGGAGTTCTTTTACTATATAAAAGATGGTTGATTCAAATTTCTTTGACTAGTGTTCTGAAATATTTAACTTGCAACTTTTTCAGACTTGAAGTAACCAGAAGTTGTGCAGAAAATATGTAACCCACTAGATAAGAGCCTAGGAGACAGAATGACTGTATATCTTTGTATAGCCATTTCTAGTCTCCTTGTAGAGAGAAAAAGTGGGATATAAATAAACATGTTTTGTTTTATTTCCTAAATGCCAATTATTACATTTTTTCTTCTGAGTCTTCATATAAAACTTACTGAAAAGTAATATTTCTGCCTGTTAAGTGGAATCTAAATCTTCAGGCCAAATATATCATTGACTGATCACATTGAGCCTGATAAAAGTAGAATATTCCTTCATAAGTGACATAATCTTTCAATTTTCCCAATTGTAATAACATTGATTTTTAAAAAAATAAATGTGCCTCAACGTATCTAAAGCTTGCATGTTAAAATAACTTTTCTCTTTCTGTAGTGTGTTCTATAAACTTTTGCCAAAATCTATTTCTTAGTTACCGACCAGTTTATTTCAGAGGAAGAAACAGGAAAAACCATCTCTGAATATACCTTGTTTAAAAATGCCAAATAAAATTTTGGAGGTTGTCATAAGTTAACAGGCAGTTTGAAGGCACATACACAAAGATTCATTGAAATCAATGAAGCTAATGTAAACGTTGACTTACAGTTCCCATAGAATTATTAGTGAATCCAATCTAGTTTTGAATAACAGTTGGATGTAAGCCATCACAATTTTCAAATCTGGGATCCATCTATAACCTAGTCATAAATTTAGAAGGATCCATTATAAACGTAGTTGAAGTTTGAGGTGTGGCCCAACAATAACACTAGTATAGCTTTAGTATCCCTTATTCAAAGAGTTTGGAACCAGTGTTTTGGAATTTGGATTCCCCCCCCCCCAGTTTGAAATACCTGTATTTCATATTATATCTATCTATCTGTCTGTCTGTCTGTCTGTCTGTCTGTCTCATGAGCTCTCTTGGAGATGAGACTCACATTTAAATATGACATTCATTGTTGTTTCAGGTATACTTACTCACTTAACCTGATGGTAATTGTATATAATGTTTACATGCTTCTGTACAGGAAACAAGGTGTGTGTAGGATTTCAAAAATGTGAATAGGGGATTCTCAACATGTAGTGTTTTAGTTACCTGTGATGAAGAAAGAAGAAATGGTGGAATTATTTATATGTTTGAAATTGGATAAATCATTTTTTGTTTTGTGATACGGCTTTAAAGAGATATGACTGGATGTGGGAAGCTAAATGAGGGTAGTTAGCCCTCTCCTCACTCTCTTATACTCCCACATTTCTATACCATCCCTCAAAGAGTTTGCATGTGGAATGGAATAAGCTGAATACTTTTCATGTCTTCAGGGTTAGAAGAGTGAAAGAGCTTTGAGGTTGCTTAGCAACATTTGAACATGCGTCAGAAGTTGTAAGCTAGAAAGCCATATTGCCTCTTTTATATTTTTAAATATTTTTTGCTTTCAAAAAAGCAGAATGACAATGCCAGTGCAATTATTTCTGTAAAGGCAAACGTCAGTAGGAGTCTTGCTTGACCTTGTTAATTTTGTTTAACACTGCAAACCTGTTCGCATTTACTTCCAAATAATAACTCCTATTAAATCACACTGAACCTCAATCATTGGGCTTTAACTTAATGGATCTTTAGTTACAGCATTTGTAGCCCGCCTTTCTCAGCCTTATGGCGACTCTGTTTATGTGAAGGATTTGTACACTGCCTACTAATAGAAATTATTTCTAAGCTTATTTGTAAGTAAATTAAGATATGCAATCAGGATGTTAGTTCCCCATAGACCCATACTTTTCTATCTGGGCTGTTTATGTCATTCCCAGCATCTTGTGCTAGTACTGGAGACATTGCTGTGGAAACAGGGAAAATTGGTCTACAAGTCTTCCAGCCATGGTTACCACACTGAAAACCGGAGAGAGTTCCTAGACAATGAACAGAACCTGGAATTTCAGTAGATGCTACTTGTCACAAGCCACAGCTACTGAAAATCCTTCTTTAATATTGAAGGTACAGGAGCCTTCACCAGTTTTCATTCCAGCAACCTTAGTCCTAACCACAGTTACCAGCTTTCCCAGCACCACATTTTGGCTTGCTGTGTGAAATTGGGTTCAATAAATCAGTGAGAATTGCATTTTGAGCTAAATCTGATGACTGTTTAAAAATAAAGGGGAAAATATTTTTAAATGTGTCATGATTGATAGATTTTATGTATATAACATCAGGCTGCTACAGGGAAATGGGCAGGTGGATGAATGGAAAGCTATATAAAGAGCAATGTTTTCAAACCTGTGTTCATTGTGTCAAGATCTTTCTGTATTAGTAGCCGCAAACGTTGCAGAAATGATGTAGCCTTCTTTTGGTACTCTCTAAGTACCTAAGAGACAAAACATATTTGCTATTTATGTTTATTACTGGTTGAAGTAAGGAGCTGCCGTGGCGCCGTGGGATAAACCAGTGGTTCCCAACCTGTGGGTCCCCAGGTGTTTTGGCCTACAACTCCCAGAAATCCTAGCCAGTTTACCAGCTGTTAGGATTTCTGGGAGTTGAAGGCCAGAACATCTGGGGACCCACAGGTTGAGACCCACTGGGTTAAACCCTTGTACTGGCTGAACTGCTGACCTGAAGGTCGGTGGTTCAAATCCGCGAGACATAGTGAGCTCCCGTCTGTCAGCTCCAACTTCCCATGTGTGGACATGAGAGAAGCCTCCCACAGGATGGTAAAACATCCGGGCGTCACCTGATTAGATGATAGGACTTGGGCATAATAATGGAGAATCCCTCGCCGGCTCCTGAAACCTGAAGTAGTACACCTTTGTGATGCTATCTACAAGTATTTTGGGGCAGCTTATTAGACCTTCAAGTTCACTTTTCTTCCTTTCTTTCAAATTAGGCGAATGCAATCACACATGTATAAACGTCAGTGCTGACAATATCTTTAAAATGAGTCTTTTGGCAAGGTCCTCCTGCAGATGGCTAATTCTCTCACACCAGAAGCAACTTGCAGTTTCTTAAGTAGCTTCTGTCATAATAACAAAAGAAACTGGTTGAAGTGCAGCCAGCGCTGCAGCTGTCCATTTCTTGAAAAAGAAAAACAACAACCCTAAGCATGTTCATAAAACTTTCTGTCCCATTTCTTTCATACTACAGAAATCTTACCAGAGCTAGTTCAGAGAATTTTATCCCAAAAATTACACCCCCCCAAACCCCCCCATTCCCTCAAATTCTGAAGTGTCGGCTATAATTTCCTGATGAGTTATGGAAGGCTTGATTCTTGTACTCACACCTCTTGAAACCTGGCATGGCATCTTGGTCAGCAATCCAAGGTACTTGTTCAGATTTTAAGATGTCTAGTTTGATACTGTGATGAGTTACTGCAGCCACAGACAAGAGATTCTTTTGCATTATTATAAATGTATTTGCAATAAAATGCAATTCTCTAAGCGATGTATAAGATCCCAGCTATATTTAATTTGATCTTGTTTTTCTAAAGTCACTATAGAGTTACGTCATTTAATTTAAAAACAGAGAGGGAAATATATGTAAAATAACTCACTGGTTCAAAAACTAATCTAAATGTTTGGCTTTGTCCATTGGTAGCAAGGAGTAATTTCATAGTGATGATATTCCTCTCTTTTTATTTCCTTTTTGATTATGCTTGTACGTGCATCATTTTATCTGTAACTTGTCGTCACATCAGGTATTTCTGTGTTGTTTTGTTTCAAAGTCTAATTAAAGTATTGTGGTGAAGAATTGCATAGAAGCCACAGCGACTAAAAAAACCATGGCTCTTCTCTCTGTAGTATATTTATTGTGATCTTAGAACCTTCTGACAACCCAAATAAATAAATCACAAATAAATTGGTTTCTTTCTGTAGCTTGTGTGAGAAAGACAAACCTACTGTGTATTCTCATGAATAAGTCAACCGCATGTGTATGTTGAGAGTAGGTTTGGAGCCTAAATTAGGGCATTTGTTATTACCCATGGACAAATCAAAAATCCTTGGAGAGAGGAGAGCACCAGTGCCACTTCAGAGGGCCAGCTACCCCAGCTTCTACTGCCATTGGCCCACCCAGGCATTTTTAAAACCCAGAACTAGTCTCCTGGTGGACAGAATAGAGAGGGTGAGTGCTTCCTTTAGGTTATCTTGGGACAGACTAAGCTACAATATGAGCACTGTAGCTACATTACAGAGCTCATATTAATTGTAGATAAGTTGACCCAGGTTATTTCCATTGATTTTTTAACCAAAATTTCTAGACAGATACATTAGTATATAGGGTAATTTCCAGTTCAAATTTCACCATAAACTCACTGTTGTTTGCCATTGGAGAGATTAGGCAGTATATACCAGCATAGTGCCTTCTTCTTGGCGAGCTACAATTCTCTAAAAAAAAGTGATGTGTTTTCTCTTCTGTGCTAGGTAGGGAAATTATATGGATCTAGGAACTTCTTTTCAGGATCAGTAATGGCTTGACAGTAATGTATGTCAGATGGGAAAAGATGAAGCTCAACAGTTGTTTTAAATGAAATAAAATATACAAAAAATTGCATTTGTATTACATGCTATTTTTATGGTTAAATCTAATGATTAAAAATCAAAAATCCCCCAGTTGTTAACAAATAACCTCTCATAACCTCTGAGGATGCTTGCCATAGATGCAGGTGAAATGTCAGGAGTGAATGCTTCTAGAACATGGCCATATAGCCTGAAAAACCTACAACAACCCAATAACCTCCTTTTCTTGATTATCTACTATTTGAAAGTACGGATTTAATTACCAACACATTACAAATACTTCCCCACCCCACACATATCTGATTAAGATTTTTTTTAATCTAAAGGATCCTGAAATGTTTTATCTTGGCTTTACTTTCTAATTTATTTTTTAAAATATTTCGCCTTTCAGAATTAAAACAAAGTAAATCTATAAGCTATTTATACAAAAGTTAAAAGTGAATTGAACCACAGTTCTATTTAAAACACGTAAGTGAAATGCTAAAACCAGTTTACAAAAACATATTAAAAACTGTACTGTTCCATTATTTGGACGGAGGCCCAAAGGGATAGTCCATTTTACGGGGGGAGGGGGGTTTGAAGGAGTAAAACCATTTCCTCCTATTTTCCTGTTATTTCCCTCCACCCATGTTGCCGTTGTGTAAACTGCCCACATTTATGAAATGGGAAGTAGGGAGGGGGAATAAACAGTGAAAATGGGTAAAATTGTTTTCCTCCTTCAACTTCCCCTCCCCCATAAAATGGACTATCCTTCTCTTTCTAGGCCCCCTTTTGGAGTCCGCCTGGATAATGAAACAATACCTTAAAAACAGTAAAATAGAAAAACAACACTTTCCATTAAAATCTCACGTCTTACACCAGAAAAACCAAGTACTGGAGAAGTGGCTGAAAGTATTAAAAGCCACTGAAAGATCCAACAGAACAAACATGAACACAATTTCCTTTTCCAGTTCTCTGGTTAGGTCTTCGAACAAGATAACTACAACAGTCTTTGGCCCATAATCAAGTCCAAAGCCAGATCATAATTAACATAGATTTGTTTTATCTGGGAACTCCTTGGGCTGGCAGACCACCACTTCCTCCTGAGCTTTGCTCAATGTGATATTATATACACATCATAATGAATGGGCATTGTTTCTATGCATACAGGGAAAGGTAGTGCAAGCTTTTCATCTGTTGATTACTTGATGTTTAGTTCCTGGCACATTGCCTGCAGCGCCTTTAGTGATGTGTCACAAAAGCATTTTTTAAAAGCAAGGAGGACATTGGATCATGAAAACACTTGGGGCGTATGTATGCAGACTATGGACCTAATTTTTTGCCATCTCTGTTATGTGAGATAACCAGCTTTACTTGAAAGCTAATAAAAAAAGATTCTCTTCCCTTTTTTGTCTCCTGTGAGTTCACAACTAATGGTCTAACATCCAATATTAAAGTGTTTTTTGTAATTTTATGATTTTCTATGAGCACCTAGGATATAGATTAAAAGGGCATATGCCACTTCATGCCTTTTTAGCTGACCTTTCCCCCCCAATTAGACTATTTACCTTTGGTAGATCTCTCTAAAGGTCACAGATAGAAAAAGCAAGTATTCCTCAATGAATTATAATGTTTCTCTCTTCAAGGTGTTTGCACTAGATAAGAGGTAATATTGCTGGTCAAAGTAATAAAGTATTAGTGTTATTGAAGGGGGTGCTGAGAGAACAATGAGGCCAGTTGTATCTGTAGATATAGGAAATTTCAATATGAAAGTAATGCAACACTGTCATTGAGGAATGATCTACCATGCAATATGATTGTGGCTTCCTTTTCTAAAGTAGGCTGTATAGACTTAAGTGTCTCAGTCTGGTTTTAAATAAATCAGTAAAATTGTTCAAATATTATATGTTGCTCTCTGATTAAATATTAATTTTAAATGTTTAATACAGGCTTCTTCTAACTGCGGCCCTCCAGCTATTTGGGCCTCAATCTCCCTGAAGCCCTAACAAGCTTGTTCAATTGTCAGGATGGTTGAAGGCTCAAACAGCTGAAGGGCCACAATTTGAGGATGCCTGGTTTAATACTTTATCTTGTAAACTATCTTCATGTGGCTTTGCTTTGAAAAGCAGTATACATACTTTTTTAGAAAAAAAAAACTAGACTGCTTTTATATTTTTAGCTTTGTTTTATTCTCCACTGCCCTGATTTACAAAATTTACAATGTATTTATTTATTTTATTTATTTCACATATTTGTATCCCGTCCTTCTCACCCCAAAGGGGGACTCAGGGCGGCTTACAACAGGCAACCATTTGTTCCCATCAAACAGATTCATAAATAATAATTGCAATTAAAACAGTAATTAAAACATTAAATTGTTAAAAGATTTGTTTAAAATTATGCAAATTCAAATCATAGTCCAGGTCAAAGCAATTGTCAGTATCATAAGGCCAATATCAATCTCAATTGTGCCGTACTGTAAGCCGCTCTGAGTCCCCCCTTGGAGGTTGAGAAGAGCGGGGTAAAATCCCGAAATAAATAAATAAATTGTTGCATCTATTGTTTGAATGCTTGGCCCCACAACCATGTTTTAAGTTGTTTTCTAAAGGATAGGAGGGAGGGGGCTGATCCGATGTCACTGGTGAGGGAGTTCCACCACTGAGAAGGCCCTGTCTCTCATCCTCATCAGTCACATATGTGAGGATGGTGGGACCAAGAGCAGGGCTTCCCCCGATGTTCTTAACCTTCACGGAGGTTTGTAGCGGGAGATACGTTCGGGCAGGTAAACTGTGGACTTAATTTCAGCACTAAATGGCTGTATGGGAGATTCAGATAATTAGTAATGAACCTGCTTCAGAGTGTAACAGTCATCTGCCAATAAAGTGTAGAACAAAGTCCCAAAGCTTGAGGAGTGCTAACACATACTTTAACTTGTTTATAGGAAGGCAAAGGTAAATCATCTCTGAACAAATTTGCAAAAAACCCCCCAATGATAGGTTTGCCTTAGGGTCCTCATAAGTCAGAACCAAAGCACACAACATCAAGAAGGGCTTTGATAAAGCTCTGATTAGATTTTTTTTTTTTACAAATGGTTACTTTCTAATGAATAATTCATGGTAAAATAAAGAGAGAATGAGCTGATCTTCACAATGTGAAATAGGTAAAGCAGGAACTGTAATGCAAATGATTTAATTAATTTCAGTGAGTCAACAAACTGAATGGTTTGATTTCTCATCACAGTGTCTTTTCTATCAGCTAGTAGAGGAACATCTGCATAGACCATTTGATGCAGTTTCAAACCAGTATTGAAGAAAATTGTTTTGTCTGTGCATATAATTACCTATACATAGGAAATTTTGGAATAAGTTTGAGGCCTGGATGGTGGTTGCACAAATCATTAAGGGCTTTCTTTCTTCTACTTTAGTGGGCGTTGTTGTCTTTTGCAGTTTGAAATTAGCTTCAAACTACATTAAATGGTCAGTGTAGATGGGGCCTAGCTTGTTAAAAGAGCAAGCATTGTAATGTATTGTGTCTCTTTTAATGTGTACAATTTAGGAGTAGCATTTTGACTGTCAAGTTGGAAAAATCTGCTTACAGAAAGATTCATTTTCCAGGAGTCTTGTGTTGTTTCTGGGCTGTATGGCCCTGTTCTAGCAGCATTTTCTCCTGAAATTTTGCCTGCATCTGTGACTGGCATCTTCAGAGGATCATCTGAAGATGCCAGTCACAGATGCAAGTGAAACGTCATGGGAAAATGCTGCCAGAACATGGCCATACAGCCTGGAAACCACACAACCCTCCAGTCATTCTGCGGGTGAAAGCAACAATACAGTCATTTCCCACTTTTTCATAACTATTTTCTCCACAGAGTTTGTGGTTTTCTCTGATTTAGTAGAATCCCTATATAAGTTTATATAAATAAATTCATGATTTGCCTAAAATCATATGATAATTAAATGACTGTTAAATCCGCCTCAGAGCGAGATCCCTGACAACTCGGCAGATCGCTGTGAAGCATTTGCTCGGTTCTTTGCGGACAAAGTTGCACTGATCCGTTCTGACTTCAACACCACATTAAGAGCAGTCTCTGAGGATGTGACACGAGCACCTGCTTGTCCGGTTTTAATGGATTCATTTCAATTGGTTCAGCTCGAGGATGTGGACAGGATCCTTGGAGAGGCGAGGCCAACCACATGCATCCTAGACCCTTGCCCTTCCTGACTGATCAAAGAAGCCAGAGGGGGTTTGGCAGAATGGGTGAAGGTGGTGGTTAATGCCTCCTTACAGGAGGGCAAAATTCCAGGCAGCTTAAAACAAGCTGTTATAAAACCGCTGTAGAAAAAACCATCACTGGATCCCACTCAATTAGTTAACTATCGGCCAGTTTCCAATCTCCCTTACTTGGGCAAAGTCCTGGAACTTGTGGTGGCCTCACAACTCCAGGGGTTTCTGGTAGACACTGATTTTTTGATCCAGCACAGTCTGGCTTTAGGCCAGGACATGGTACTGAAACAGCCTTGGTCGCCTTAGTAGATGATCTACGCCGGGAACTTGACAGGGGGAGTGTGTCCCTGTTGGTTCTGCTGGACCTCTCAGCGGCTTTCGATACTGTTGACCACGGTATCCTTCTGGGATGCTTCGCAGAAGTGGGGCTTGGAAGTATCGCTTTGCAATGGCTCCACTCATTCCTGGAGGGTCGGTCCCAGAGGGTGTTATTGGGAGACACCTGTTCGACCCCACAACCATTGTCTTGTGGAGTCCCACAGGGTTCAGTACTGTCCCCGATGTTATTTAACATCTACATGAAGCCGTTGGAAGAGATCATCCGGAGTTTCGGAGTAAGATGTTATCTGTACGGAGATGACGTCCAAATCTGTCACTCCTTCCCACCTGTTCTAAGGAGGCTATCCAGACCTTGAAGCGGAGCTTGGTTGCTGTGTCAGACTGGATGAGGGCTAGCAAATTAAGACTGAATCCAGACAAGACAGAGGTCCTCCTGGCCCAGCTTACTTGTCCAAACACATCTGCCTCTATGTTCCATCTCACAGTCTAAGATCATCTGGGGAGGCCCTGCTCTCACTCCTGCCAGAATCGCAAATGCGGCTGGTGGGGACGAGAGACAGGACCTTCTCAGCAGTGGCCCCACGCCTATGGAACACACTCCCAAACGAAATAAGATCGACTCCATATCTCCTCGTTTTTAGAAAAAAGCTAAAGTCGTGGTTCTGGGACCAGGCCTTTGGGCAGCAGATGTAAATTGTACCTTTGGATTTGTCTGGATTGACACTTTGGACTTGACTGGACTGGCAATGTGTTCCGCTTGTTGGCTTTAATTAATTATTGTTGTATGTAGTGATTTTTAATGTATTGTTTTAAAATGTTTTTAATGCTTTTTAATGATGTTGATTATATGGTGTATTTTTAAATTGTATTGTGGTGGTGCAGCCTGTAGTGCTGCAAATGTAAGCCGTGCTGAGTCCCCCTGTGGGGGTGAGAAGCTACGGGGTGCAAATACAATAAGTAAATAAATAAATAAATAGTTAGGGATATGATATCTGTCTGACTAAATTGATATATTAACTTAAGAAGAAACACAAGAAAGTGTAGGTTTCATTGGGACAGAGTGGTCCCAAAGGAAACTAGACGTAGCCTGCAAGCATTGGTGAATAAATAATCTTGTAACTTCCATGAATGCCATAATGATAGTGGGCAGGATGAAATTCTAGGTAAAATATCTGTGAGTTAGAAAGAGTGAAGCTTGTGTGTGTGAATGTGCTTTCAGGTTTCTTTATCTTAGGGTTATCCCATTAATTTCATACAGTGTTCTTAGGCAAGAAATACTCAGAGGTGGTTTTGCCAGTTCTTTCCTTGGAAATATATCCCACTGCACCTGCTATTCAGTGGCTGTCTTCCATCCAAGTACTAATCACGGCTGACCCTGCTTAGCTTTTAAGATCAGATTGATTGTATGTCTTTCAGATATTCAGGCCCTTAATGTGCAACCATTTGAAACCTGTACCTAGTATATATTAAGTATCATAACAGGAAAAATTCTTCTGAACTGTCTTTATACAGTCACTGAAATGGAATTGTGTGGTTTTACAAGCCCAACTTAATTCTAAACGTTTGGCCAAGAAACATCAGTTCATTCCCTTCCTAAAAGGGAGATGTCCCTGGTACATCTAACATATTTGGTATGCTAAGTGCTTTTTCTTTAGGCACCACGTTTACAACATTGCCTTGAAGAATGTTCTGTGTCAGGAATATTTTACTTCTCATTGAGGCTTTTGCCAGGTTTTTTTAATTTCTGAACGTTCTCTGAATTGATATACAGTGTTCCCTCGTTACTTTGCGGTTCACTTACTGCAGATTCGCTATTTCACATTTTTTACACACACACACACACACACACACACACACGTAGTGAGGGAACTCTGTAGTGAGGAGGGAAGAACAGCTGCCCCCTCGCCCTTTACCTTCTTCTTCTTCCTCCTTGTCACCGCCTAGGGCTTTTGCTGCCACTTGGGCCCCGCGCCGCCTCCTCAATCGCGGGGCCCAAGCAGTGGCAGGAGGCCAATGATACAATGAGGAGGAGGAACAGGAAGGTAAAGAGGGTGAGGGGGCAGCCTTCTTCCCTCCTTGCCCTCTTTACCTTCCTCTTCCTGCTTCTTGTCGCGGCCAGGGCCTCTTGCTGCCACTTGGGCCCCGTGACACCTCCGCTACCTCCTCAATCGCAGGGCCCAAGCAGAGGCCCAGCTGGCAATAAGGAGGAGGAAGAGGAAGGTAAAGAGGGTGAGGATGGAAGGGGAGGGGGCATCCCTACTTTGTGGTTTTTCACTTATCGCGATGGTACTGGAACATAATTCCCACAATAAGTGAGGAAACACTGCATGCATGCAATGCATTCTGCCTTTAAAAAGTGGAGGTTCTGTAATGGATGCTCTCCATTCTCATCAAAGCTGCTGTAAATTTCTCCTCATCAACTTTGAGATTGGCCTCTTCAGATCTTCTTTCTCTAAATAGGCGCTCAAATCAATTATTTTATCCATTGGTCCCATTGTGGATTAGATGTCCAGTCCTAAGACACAAAGTGTTCTTCTTTCTCTCTGTTTACTATTGACCATGTGCCTCCAGTGTAAGTCATGGTATCTTAAATTACAATTCTGTCTACCCAGATTTCACTCCTTTCCGTGCAAAAGGATCAGCTGCCCTCTATTTCTCATAACTCATCCCTGGAAATGGGGCAATATAAACATGTTGGAGTAAGTTCGGAGAAGAGGGTAGACCTGCTAGGGATGCTTTAGCTCAGGGCTGTCCAACTTCTACTGGACCGGGGGCCTGAATTCCGGTCACTGATCACCTGGGGGGCCTTAGGGTCTGCCTCCGCCCCGGCTCTGCCCCGCCCCTCCTGAGCTCCGCCCCCACTCTGGCCCCGCCTCCTCCACCAGCTCCGCCCCCTCCCCGGGCTCCAATTTACTTACAATTACTAGTTGCATTATTAATTATAAAATAAATTTTAAAAAATGGAACTGAATGAAATAAATATAAATATCAGAAGAGAGATGGATTGAGGAAGGGAATATATATGGGAGGGAAATAAATATAAATAAATAACATAAAAGCAAGAATTAAAGCAAGGAAGAAAGGAGCCCACCCCAGCAAAACAGCCCTCAGTTCCAAATTAAATACATTATTATTATATTTCTGCCCCATATATTCCCACCCCATCTCCCCCTTATTTACAAATTAAATACATTCATTTCTGTTATTATTATATTTCTGCCCCCTATATTCCCATCCCCATCTCCCCCTTATTTACAAATTAAATACATTCATTACTGTTATTATTATATTTCTGCCCCTATATTCCCATCCCCATCTCCCCCTTATTTCCAAATTAAATACATTCATTTCTGTTATTATATTTCTGCCCCATATATTCCCACCCCCAGCAGACCTCACAACTTCTGAGGATGCCTGCCATAGATGTGGGCGAAACATCAGGAGAAAATGCTGGGCTGTTGTAAGTTTTTTGGGCTGTATGGCGTCTCCTCCTCCTCTTCTAGTTTAGGCAGAGAGGAAAGGGAAGGGGGCATGGCCAAGGCGGAGGGGACTCAGCCAATAACAGGAACCTTAATTTGCATTCCTTTCAGAGCTTATTTAGAAAGGATTGAAACTGGAAATTTACAAAACTGGAATTTTATTTCTCATGGTAGTTGGTTTTGATTTTTCCCTTTCTCTGCTCAGGTATCAATATTTGCATAATCCAGTTTGAGTCACTATCACTTAAAAGGTTTAGGAAGAAGTGAGGTTTATATACAGATGGGCTTGCAAGTAAACTGGATGTGAGGGCGATCGCTGAAGTGAAGGGAGGGAGGAAGGGGGGGCACCCGCGAGAAGGAGCAAGAGGCGGCGCGTCACAGAAAGCTCCTCTTCTCGGTTCTCCGCCATGGCTGTGTGCCATCTCCAGAGCGCGCCGATTGGCGAAGAGGGAGGAAGGAGCCTGCTCCTCCTCCCTGCCCCCGCCCCTCCCCGCCGTGAAAAAAATGGAGGAGGGAGGAGGAGGGAGCCTGCTCCTCCTCCTCCCTCCTCCCTGCCCCGCCCTGCCCCTCCCTGCCGTGAAAAAAATATATTAAAAATAATAATATAATTTTTTTTTAAAAAATAAAAAAAATATTTTTTTTATTTTAAACAGCCGATTTCTTTTTTAAAAGGATAGGGGGCCGTAGGGAAGGGGCTGGGGGGCTGTATACGGCCCGCGGGCCGCCAGTTGGACAGCCCTGCTTTAGCTGAAGATCTTGTACTCTGATGCAGGGGGGTTGGACTTGGTGACCCACAACGCCTTTCTATATCTATGACTCTTTGATATTGTGATTTTGGCTTTTTTCTTTAAACTTAATTAATGAAAATATAAATTAAGAGTCACAATGGCAGTAGGAAACAAAGTAGGACAATTGGATCAAGAAGATAATTTTACACCTGTGTTTCCTTGAGAGCCACTGCACTAGTTGAAGAAACTTACCTTCTAAAGCATATGAACTTTGAATTTATGGAGATACATGGAATAGGCTTGGACCATGGACACTATACTTTATGGTTCATCTTTGAAGTATGTAATGGAATTACAAAATTGTTAGCACATGTAATTTTAGATAAGAGCACTCAAATGTAGATAACTATGAGCTGTGGAATTTACAGTAATACATTATGAAAATTTAATATTTTATTCCATGCTGAAGTGGAAAGAAATTGATCTGTTCATTTGGTCAAGAGGTATTTTGCCATGATTATATCTATATGCAGAACACTGTGTTTGAATTTAATTTTCTTGTATGTATGGGATTATGGGTAGAGCCATCTGGTTGCTAGGACAACTGGGAATATTCATTCAAAAGCAGCTTGGAGTGGGTGGGAAACCAATAGAACTTGTCAGTTGCAATTGGCTTATTGGGGACAAAACAAGAGTCTTGGTAATGGTGCTGCAGATCTATGCTGATGTAGTATTTAAAAACAGATTACCATTAAAATGGTAAATAGCTTAGATAGAGAGAATTTAAGACAATTTTCCAAAAAGTCCTTTTGATATCTCTTCAGAGAAATATTGGTAGAGTTATGCTGTATATACTTGTGTATAGGTTGACATCATGTACGAGTTGAGGTAAGGTTTTGGGGCCACAGTTATGGGTTTTAATAAGACTTGTGGGTAGGTTGAGGGTAAAGCTTTGGGGCTTAACACAGGGCTATCATGGAGAGGCAAAAGCATCAGCATGCTCTCAGGGGGCAAGTTGTTCATGGCCTCCTTTGCTGTTTTTATGCTCAGGCATTCAAACAAGCCTTTTGTCATTTTGACACCCCCTGCCTACTCTCTCCGGCAGTCTTTTGCAATATTTGGGTGGAAAAATAGTGTTGCTTTCCTGCCATGGGAGAGATTCACCAAGAACCACCCGAGAGAGAGAAATCGCAGAGGAGGTGGTTGCTTCTTTCAGACTCTCTCGGCACAGATTATGCTCTTGGATTCTCAGAAGAAACAAATACACAAGGAAAGTGGTGGCCAGAAACAATCTACTAAAGGACAGACTAATACCAGAACAAGAAAGAACACCATTAGTTATTCCATGTTGCCTCCATATGAATCATAGAATCATAGAGTTGGAAGAGACGCCGTGGGCCATCCAGTCCAATCCCCTGCCAAGAAGCAGGAAAATTGCATTCAAAGCACTCCTGCTTAACAGATGAGACCGCTGAAAGGTCTCATTTGTAGATCTCCGACAGATAGATCAGCTCTCTGAATTTAAGACACAAGTAAAGACCTATCCCTTCTGGCAGGCCTACCCAGATAGTTTTAATGACAAATTTTAAACTACTTCTCTATGTCTAACTTTTGTTTTGTGGATTTTAATATATTTTTTATGGAAATATGTTTTAATATGTATATTCTACAGAGTGTTTTAAAATGATTATGTGTTTTAGCAATGTTGTAACCCACTCGAGCCGTGAGGAGAGGCGGGTGAGAAATAATAATCTGTATACCTTTATAAAGCGGAATGTTTGTATGTATGTGTGCGGAGGGCGGGAGGGCGGAAGGGCGGATATGTGGCAGCCACTTTCACAGGCCACAGCGATATGTGGCAGCTATTTGCATAAAGTCCTTTGATTGGCCAGCCTTTGATTGGCCAGCCTTGGCACTCCAAAATTCTAAGTGCCAGCTATTTGCATAAAGTTCTTTGATTGGCCAGCCTTGGCACTCCAAAATTCTAAGTGCCAGCTATTTGCATAAAGTCCTTTGATTGGCCAGCCTTGGCACTCCAAAATTCTAAGTGCCAGCTATTTGCATAAAGTCCTTTGATTGGCCAGCCTTGGCACTCACAGGAAATTCTAAGTGCCAGCTATTTGCATAAAGTCCTTTGATTGGCCAGCCTTGGCACTCCAAAATTCTAAGTGCCAGCTATTTGCATAAAGTCCTTTGATTGGCCAGCCTTGGCACTCCAAAATTCTAAGGCACCAGACAGAGGGCATTGGCACTAGCCACAGATTAGCCAGCATCCCAGAATCCAGGCCTCTACATTCAAACAACAGGATTTCTTCTCACTGAGGGGAAAAAATGCACCATCAACATTCCTCCCCACTTGGCTCTGTGAAAACAAAATGGAATCCTGTTTTCTCCTCCCCTCAGCTTTTAGAAAATGGCTGCCTGCCATTCCGCTTTTAAAGTTACCAATTACCAGCAGAACAGGCCAGAACATTACAGGCCCCAAAAGAGAGTTTAGGGCAGGTTGGCCCACGAATGATGGGATTTGCATCCCAATTCACTTCCCAGAAAACACTGTAGCCCCTACAAATCACAGACCAGGCCCAAAATTTACAGTAAGGCTTCATTAACTTGATTTTCCTGACTAGGCCTCAGTTAATAGGACATTGTGTATAGCCAGGCCCCAAAAGAGAGTTTAGGGCAGGATGGGCCACGAATGATGGGATTTGCATCCCACTTCACTTCCCAGAAAACACTGTAGCCCCTACAAATCACAAACCAGGCCCAAAATTTAAAGTACGGCTTCATTAACTTGATTTCCCTGACTAGGCCTCAGTTAATGGGACATTGTGTATGGCCTGAATTAACAGTAACCAACCTTGGCACACTGAGCCCCTATGACCCATGATTCATTCTACTGCAGTTTGGAGTAGGGAGGACCATGGATGATGGGACTTGAAGTACCATCACAGGTTATGAGATTTGTAGTACTTTCAAACTCTTCATTCCCCACAGACCAAGGCGGCCCTGAACCACAAGACCAAACTTGGCACACAGTACCCCCATGTCCCACACTCCATCCTACTGCAGTTTAGAGGAGGATGGGCCATGAAGGATGGGATTTCAAGTACCTCCATTCACTTCCCAAGCCCGCTGCGACCCTCATCCAGTGCATAATCATGACCACACTTGGCACAAAAGCCCCCATGACCCAATGGACGTCCTGATGCAGTGCGGAGGCAGACCACGGATGATGGGACTTGAAGTACCTCCACTCATTTCACCAGACCATTGCCAACCTCATCCAAACACTGATCAAGACCAAACTTGGCACACAGAGCCCCCATGACTCATTCTACATTCTGGTGCAGTATTGAGGAGGATGGACCACGAATGATGGGACTTGAAGTACCTCCCCTCACTTCCCAAGACTGCTGCGACCCTCATTCAATGACTAATGAAGACCAAACTTGGCACACAAAGCCCTCATGACCCACTCTACATCCTGTGCTGTTGGGAGGGGATGGACCATGGCCAATGGGACTTGCAGTACCTTCACTAACTTCCTGAGACCACTGCAAGCCACATACACATCTAATAGGAACCAACCTTGGCACACAATGCCTTCCTCAAATAACCCGGGCACCGCCGGGTCCTCAGCTAGTAATAGTAATAATAGCCAGTTCTAGATAATAGTTACAGGCTGTGTACGGCAGGCCTTTGCTAGCTTACAGGAAGTCTCCCAGGCTTAAACAATTACTTATCTACCACAGGATATATACAACATGCATGGATACTGTGATAAGTCTCTGCCACAATCCCAGATGCCAACTTTGTCTCCACATCTACTCTTGACAGCAACTTTACAGATGTTAATAATACCACCTGTGACATCAGAGATATATTTATTTGTTCACATTTCAATGTAAAATACACTAAGTTAGCAAAGCCCCTCTTCATCCTGCATAGTACAAACACGATATGCTCTATGCAAACAGAAAAGTGACACCTGTTTGGTATTAAAAATGACAATACTCAAAAATAAATTGCAAAACATTTTAACTTTCCGGGGCATAGCCTACCAATTGGATTAATAATGTTTTGTTTTTTTTTTAAAAAAAAGGAAACTAAAAAGAGAACCAGCTCAGTTGAAATATATTCATTAATTGCAATACATTGTCAGAAGTATGAATAGAGATAATAGTTTATTGGCACACTAAATGTATTAATACTGAAATCCTCAGGTTTTGACTCCAGTGAGATTGGCATTTGGGAAGTAGATTTATTGTTTTCACATGTCAGTACTAACAGGCTACTTAAAAAATGCTACTTGAAAGATCTGTATCATCCCACACAACTCTTTGAAGATTTATGACCAGGGTCACAATCTACATCTTTTTGTATCTTGTTATATTTTATCCTATTCCCTTACCTAACTTTACAGTTTTAATTGCATTCTGTCAGTGAGTCCAAAGAAGTAGATTGGAATTAATAAAAGCTCAGAATAAACCAACTAGTCATAAAGTTGCTACTATATTCCTCTCTCTTCACTATCCTTTTCCTTTTATGCTTGGACAAGTCTCTGAGGATTGTTAGTCTGGGGAAAGGAACTGCCAATGGAAGGAGGGATCTGTTCTTGGTTGTCTCCCACCATCCCTGGAGGAAAGACAGGGGCAGGAGAGAACTCAGGCCGGGGCTGCTAGGGATCACCAGCCACATGACAGGAGCCAAAGTAAAGGCAGGCTGGGCCTGTGCATAAGCAGTTTATATTCAGCATTAGACAGTTTTCCTCTCCTACTACCCAACACATTTCTATTTTTTATTGTTTGCCTCTTTTGTAAATCATCTGGCACTAAGCATCCTTACATGTGTCAGCGGTGTCACTAGTGTTAGTATTATCCCAATGTAGTAGCTCATCATATCATTCCCCAAAGCAGCCAGCCACCCTGCAGTTTCTATGAATAGGAATAAATAACTTTATTTATTGACTTATACATGCGTATGTACTGGGTCCTCACTCTGGGAGAATTGTGGGATATAAATTAAATAAATAAATATCTACGTACCACAGGATACATACAACACCTCAATGGAGGTGAGAAGTCCAAATGTTTTAAATAAACAAATAATAAATAATAAATGAAACAAATACATACAAATTTTGATTGCTAATTATTTTTATGCTTCTATCACAATCACCATTCCAAGTCAGAAGACGTAATAAATATAAATAGCTAAGATTAACATTTAATTAGAGCATATTGTTTTGTTTCATGAGAGAGATAAGGATTCCAGTATTGTGTACTAAAGGACTAGCACTGGCATGCATGTGGAATAAACAATTAAGTTGGGACACTAATTGGAATCAGTCATTTAATTTTTGAGAAAATCCAAATTAAATGAATGGGCTAATTAAAGGTCTTGCTCAGTCATATTTTTATTACATGCTCTAGGCTGCTGCTGATCTTGAATTACAAGGAAAAGAAGACCTAGGTGGCTATTCATGCAGAAAGGTAGTTTCCAACTGGCATCGTTATGAAGATACTGAGAAGGAAACACAAAATGACAGTGGTGAATCTCAGCGTGGGACAGACTACAGTGTTCTGCTTAGCTCAGCAGGTAAGAGAGACAAAGCATAAACAGCTGTTAATTTTGTATGGTTTGTATTTGTCTCACAATAATGACATTTGCAAGCTCACTGATGAGAATGAAACAGACCTTAAAAAGTTACTTTTGTACCAAGTTAGTTAAAAGCTCATAAATAATTCATTGATATTGGTGGTATCGTTAGCAAGAAAAGCAAGAATATAATAGGTTGACCTGTATTAAGTCATTTTATTGATTGATTTTGGACACTATCGGGCATTTTTGCATACTTTAGCCAAGAATCATTATTGGCCTTGTCTTAGGGTGATGAGGAACCAGAAACATGTCGAAAAATATACAGTATATCCCACCACTGAACTACAGCAGGGGTGGGGTGTATGGGAAATTGAGCGTATATGAGTGGTCACCTTCCTACTGTTGGTTTTTGGTTACTTTTGATTGTTTGGGGAGAAATTTTGGCTATTTCAGAGTGGCGGTGTTTCAGTGGGTCTATTCTAATTTGAACTACCAAATGGATTTAGTACATTGAAATATAAGAGAGATCCTGTCTATCTACTTACAATATAAAACAGTTTGTTTTCTCTTCTCCTCTATGGGGATGGAAGAGGAAAGCAAACAATGGAGGAACAGTTCCCAATAGATATGTTCAGATTAGTCTCCCTGCCATATAATTTTTCCGGAGGGGGGGGGGGGGGGTGATAGCTTCATGTGGTTAAGAGGCCAGGAGGTGCTCGTCTTTAGACCTGCAGTCTCAGAAAATGAAACAAGAGTACTCAGAAGGTAGCTTGGTTCAGCTGCTCAACAGATGGGATTCTCTTCTTGGGCAGCAGGAGATGCAGCACTCAGTATGTCTCTATTTTAGTTTTTCACGGATAATGTGTGTTTGGATTTTGCTCTTGTTTTTTGAACTCAGATTCACCCTTCATTTTTTCCAGAAAACAGCAATCTTGCACAAAAAAATCTTGTGTGAACACTAGCAATCTTCTACAACAAAAATCTTATACAAAAAAATCAGTCTGCCCCCAAAATAATTACATGTTTATTATTTATTTATTTATTTATTTATTCAGCTTAATAGACCGCTCTCTCCGGAGCTCAGAGCGGTTTACAGCAATAAAATATCAGATAAAACACATAAAACATTAGAGAACCAAGTTAAAACCCCAAGTTAAAACCCCACTCCCACAATAAAACTACAACAAAACAACAGTAATGCAAGTGGCAGTGACGCGGCAGGGTGGCAGGTTATGGCGGGCACCGGTCAGAGGCCGAATGCCTGCCTAAACAGCCAGGTCTTGACAGATCTGCGAAATGGCATCAAGTCCCGTAGGGCTCGCGTCTCCTCAGGCAGGGAGTTCCATAGAGTCGGCGCGGCCACTGCAAGCGCCCCCTGCCGCGTACTAGATAGCCTGTAGATCTTTATGCCAGGCACCTCCAACATGTTGAGCCCCTCTGAACGCAGTGATCTTCTGGGCACATATGGGGTAATCCGCTCCCTCAGGTACACTGGCCCCAAACCATATAAGGCCTTGAAAGTTAAAACTAACACCTTGAAGGAGACCCGGAATTCAATTGGCAGCCAGTGCAGCTCGCTCAAGAGCGGAGTTCCATGAGCAGAACTTGTGGCTCCTAAGAGCAGGCGTGCTGCTGCGTTCTGCACCAGCTTGAGTTTCCGGATCGCTGACAAGGGTAGGCCAATGTACAGCGCATTACAGTAATCGAGCCTCGAGATGACCGTTGCTTGGATCACCGTGGCCAGGTCGCAACAGGAGAGATAGGGAGCCAGACGTTTTTCCTGTCGCAGGTGGTAAAAAGCTGTCTTGCAAGCACAGGCAATCTGCGCCTCCATAGACAGCTGGGAGTCCAGCCGGACCCCTAAGCTCTTAACTAAAGGCTGCGGGCATAGTGCCACACCGTCAAACGTCGGCAACTGGATCTCCCCTCCCCCCCCGGGCGGCCCAGCCATAAGATCTCCGTCTTCCCCAGGTTCACCTTCAACTTACTGGCTCACAGCCATCCAGTTACGGCTTCTAGGCAGAGATGGAAATTATCGGGTACAGATTCCACCCTGGCGTCCATCCTCAGAATGGGCTGGGTGTCATCAGCGTACTGATGGCACTCCAGCCCAAAACTCCGCACCAATTGGGCGAGTGGTCGCATGTAAATGTTAAATAACAGCGGGGAGAGGATGGCCACCTGAGGAACTCCACAATGTCCAGCAGGGGAGCCCTTGGAGACCACCCTCCCCACTTCACTCGCTGCAGGCAGTTTTGGAGGAAGGAGGACAGCCAGTTTAAGGCTGTCCCCTCACTCCCCATGCCACCGCCTGGCGGTGTGTCAAAAGTTGGTCATCGACAGTATCAAACGCTGCCATGAGGTCCAATAACATGAGCAGCGCCAATCCGCCTCGGTCCAAGTGGCAACGGAGTAGGTCTGTGATGGAGACCAGGACGGTCTCTGTCCCATGGCCCGAACGGAAGCCGGACTGGAAGGGGTCTAGCCAGGTTGCATCATCCAAGAATGTCTGTAGCTGGTCCATTGCTGCCCTCTCAATTACCTTGCCCAGGTACGGTAAATTGGACACCGGGCGGTAATTGGAGGGAGCCGCGGGGTCTAACCCAGGCTTCTTCAGCAATGGACTAACCACCGCCTCTTTTCACTCCTCTGGAAAAGCTACTTGCTCAAGGGAGCAGTTGACTATATTCAACAGAGGGCCTCGTAACCCCTCCACGCAAGCTCGAATCAGCGTGGAGGGGCACGGGTCGAGGGAGCAGGTGGTAGGTCGAAGAGCTGCGACAATCGTGTCAACAAGATTCGTCCAGTGGCCGAAACCGGTCAAAGGTGGATCCGGCGGAGGGCCATGGAGTCTCAAGTTCCTGTACTGTATCAACCGTGGCAGGGAGGTCCCGGCGGAATGTCGCAATCTTGTCTGCAAAGTGATTCTGGAAAGCCTCGACCCGATCATCATTATTTGGGATGGTAGGGACCATCGTCAGCTGCCGAATTATCCTGAACAACTGAGCCGGGCGTGAATCTGCAGACGCTATCAAGGAGGCATAGTGGGAATTTTTCGCCTCCTTGGTAGCATGATCATAAGCCTCCATAACGAGCTTATAAGCTGATTCCGAAGGTCCGTCACAGAGCTTCCTCCACTTGCGCTCTAGCCGTCTCTTCTCCCGCTTCATGGATCTAAGATCTTCAGTAAACCATGGAGAGCAGCCTTTGCGGGGTTTGAGAGGACATTTAGGGGCGATCTCGTCGAGAGCAGCAGATAACTTACAGTTCCAGGTGGTAACTAGCTCATCGAGCGAGTCGCTGACAGGTTCCAAATCCCTCAGGGCGTTCAGGAACCTGGTTGGTTCCATAAGTCCCTTCGGGCGAACCCTTGCTGGGGGGGCGTGGTTATTCGACCCGGACTCTTAGAACACAGTGATCCGACCATGGCACCTCTGTTACGGACACTTGGACACCCGCAGAGAAGATCAGATCGAGAGTGTGACCAGCCCGATGTGTGGGGCCCGACTTAGAAAGGGAGAGGCCCAGTGCCGCCATGGTCGACACTAGGTCCCCTGCTGCAGATGGGGAGGAGGCTGTGTCGGCGTGGACATTGAAGTCTTTCAGCACCACAAGTCTAGAGAACCTCAATGCCCGCTCCGTCACAGCCTCCAGCAGCAGGGATAGACTCCTCGCTGGTGCGCTAGGTGCTCGGTACACCAGTAAGAAGGCTATGCTCTCCGGGGCTCCCCACATCAGACTTGACACTTTCAATCCCATCCGTCTCCAAAGCAGGGACCGCTCTAAGATGTAACAGGTCACGGGTGAGAATCGCCACGCCCCCCCCTGCTTCCCGTTCCTGTTCTGGTGAGTAACAACGTAGTCAGCAGGTACCATTTCTTGCAGGCAGGTGTCGTCGCCGTCTTGAAGCCAAGTCTCGTTAATGCAACAGAGGTCAGCTCGTTGGTCTTCAATGAAATCCCTAATGGTTGCACTTTTATTCCTGGCTGAGCGCGCATTTACTAGCACCAGAGAGGTAGGGGAGGAAATTGGAGGCCTGTCATCAGTGTACTTTGGGATAGGATGCAGATCAGAGACATACCGAGTCTTGCATCGACTCGGGATGTCTCTCGCTTTCGGCCTGTGCCTAATGCTTTACTTCCCCGTCCCAGAGATTACTGCAATAGGGGTCCCGACAGTGGGGTCTATCACTGCCCTTGTGGGCTCAATTTGCGGCACACCCCCTGAAAAGGAGAATCGGGGGGGGGGCAGCAGACCCGTGGGTCTCAGCGCACCTAGCTGTGAGAGCGCCTGGGAGGTAGAGTAGCCTGGGGCTGGGGTGACCGCTGGAATCCCAACTGCCCGGTGGCTTCCACCACTAATACCCTCTGGTCCACTACTGTCCGCATTAAACAGTAGACAATCTTTTGTCTATCTCTTTTCCTTGTTGTGTTTTCTGTGCAAGATGTCTGTGGCATACAATATTTGTTGTTCAAAGTTACTGTCTTTACATAGTGGTGGTTGTGTAGTCTCAAGTTATTTCTGACTTAGTGTTACCCTTGTCACAGGGCTTGCAAGGTGAGGGAATGTGACTTGCCCATGGTCACTTAGTGAGTTTCCATGGCTTAGTATGGATTAGAACACTTGTCTCCAAAGTCATAGTCCAATGCTCAAATCACTAAAAATACATTGGTTCTCTTGTTTTGCACAGAAAACAGCAGTCTTGTTCAAAGAACATGTGTGGCTGTTTGCAAACAATGTTTTGTGCAGGCTCTCACAACTCTCTCACATTAAAGCCATGTGAATCCTTGCCCATAATACTATCCTGCAACTATACAGATTCTTCTTCATGGTCTCTGTAGTTAACACAAATGGGCTGTTCCTGTGCAAATGCTGTGGAACTGAGGGAAGGAGAAAAGTACAAACCGCATTACGAATGCATGGCCAAGGGAGAAGAGCTCTAGTGCATTTTAAATATCTGTGTGCTTTCTGTGTTCACACTTGAAGAATCAGTTAAAGGTAAGCAATCTATTCATTTGTGCATATTCAGTGAGAACAGTACCGAAAGTTTTTTTTTATTACAGCAGGGAAAAATTTATGGAAATTATTTGTCCTCACTTGTGAGAATGAAATATTCAAATATCATCCCACCTTCTTGTTTCTTTTTGTGACCTATGTACTCAAGCCTTTTTGCTTTCTTTGCGCCTGCAGAGGTCACTTTCCTCTTCTCCCAAAGTTAGTTAGTCTTCTGACTCTCTTTATCTGGGAAGGGAGCATACACGAGGCTCCTGTTTCTGGATGGCTTACATCTACCCATGTGAGTTAACCTACTGAAATCTAAATAATCTTTTGTCTATCTCTTTTCCTTGTCCCAAGAGGAATTTCGTGAAACAATAAATGTAGCTTTTTTCTTTTTTACTTCACAAAACGATTCGGAGTATTTTGTCCTGCTTTCTACCCCAAGCGCAAATTATATTGTCTGAGCTGCACTCTGCTTGATATACCATCATTCCTCACATAATAGTTGCCACTACGTAATAGTCACACTCCCATTTTTTGGGTGGCCAAATTTGTATTTTTATGTTTCTCACATAATAGTTGCACCCCTCATTCATTTGCCCACACACCTGCCTCCTTGGAGCTACAGGGCTTCACTTGGCTATCTGCTGAAGGCCCCATAGCTAGAAAGGCATCAGGTACACAGGTGAGTGAGGCTTTACTCTCCCGTGCGCTTGTTTCCCTTCCATCTCCTGGGCTTCATTCAGGACCCATAGCTTGATTTTTTAAACCACATGATAGTCACTAAAAAGGGATAAAAAGTGTGATTCTTCTTTGGCTTTTCTTCACGAATGAAGATTCAGGAAGGACTCATCCCACACTTTCTACAAGAGCATTAGTTGGATGTGTCCTTCGAGCCTGTGCAATGGATTTTTCTGGTGGGGCGCAGAAAAGGCCTCACCCTTTAAACCAAAGGTTCGTCTGCCGGGGCCTAGCAAGTTAGGACGGTGGCAGTGAGGTCCTCAGGTCGTAGGTTTGATTAGAGTTACCTTCTCTTCGATGGTTGACCTTACAGGGTTAGACAAGCACCATCTGCCCAGGTTTGAATTTAGAGTTTTCCTTCTCTTAGGATGGTTGCCAAAAGGCTAGAGAGCCCATCCTGCCCATTGACGCTCTTTGTCAGACCCTTCGGTTGTGACCTGTCTGGCATGGAAGGCCCTACCGGTGACTATTATGCCACCGCCAGCATAGTTCACGACTTCATTATGGTACGCAAGCCTCTCCCCCACGTCAAGGGGGTGCCAAAAAGCATGATTATGACACAATGAAATGTGGTAGATACTAAATATTCCTACACTTATTTCACATATACCATAATGCTCAATATTCATCCAAGGTAATATTTTAAACAAGACCATAGGGGATCTTGCTCACTTTTAATTTTAACAACTGAAGGGAGGTAGGAGCTGGAACATTTTGTTTCTTCCTTTATATATTTCTACTTATTAATCACTCTAAGGTGTGTGTGTATATCTGTGAATTAAGGAACTATCTTCTTTTCAATAATTAGAAAAATGATAATGTTTTGATATATTTCTGTTAAATGACTGGGTGTATCTGATGATTCAGTGGTTCTGTTTCACATCATCTCAATGTGCAGTCTTGTTTACGGCACGCTTAATCAGTTTTAGTTAGCATCATTCTGTTATCATGCTCATCATATGTGGAAAAGAGGCAAGTTAAATTTCTAAACTTCTCTTTAATTTCTTATACCTTGACCTTTCTCTTTCAAAGGAAAATGTAATTTTAATATCCACTACAGAATGAATGCTATCACTGGAATGAGAAACTTATGACAGATATATCATTTGAAATAGTGTGACAAGTGGAATATTCAGCATCTCTCGGCTTTCTTTGGTGGTACAACTGTATGCTTCTGTGAGATATAAGCCTATGTTGAAGGTAGCATTGTTTATGATAAGATCTCTAAAGTTAGAGACGCTTTTACTGAGCAGCCGGACTGTGGTTGTAATTCACCATTCTCACAATGTAGTGCATGCGTATCTCTGGTGTGCAGAGTTATGTATTCTCCCCCAACTTAGTAAAAAGCGCCTAAAGCTACCTGAAATTACTATGCTGTGTTGTTTGGCAAACAAATAGTATCACAGAAACATCTTGCCACATCTTCATAGCCAGATGTGAAATTACTGCACACAATGTACTACATTAACAAAATATTTAATTATATACACACACATATCTATCTATCCATCCATACATGCAGTCCCCAAGTTACAAACAAGATAGGTTATTTAGGTTTGTTCTTCATTTGAATTTGTTTGTACGCGTAAGTTGGAACATGTACATTTCTTAAGTGTAACTCCACACAAACACACAAACACTTGAGCCACCATTGAAAGTGACACTTAGACATATTTTGTGGAAGGTGTTATTTCCCATAATAGTTACATCAATGGGCCAAGTTTCAGAGTTGGTACCCTTGCCTGTTGAAAGGAGTTTTGTGTAATACATTTAAATCTGTGATATTATGCTTAGATTCAGTGGTCATTCTGGCAAAGTATACTGTATATGAGTTTGCAATGTCTGGTGTTACAATACTTTTGGGTCAGTTCTATCTGGGAGGGTGACTACTTGTTCCAGCTGCATATGTATTGGTATTTTTGCAGTAGCCATATGGAAAGCTGTTTCATATTTGTTAGATAATATATTAATTGGACACCTTTGATTCTGATGAACCTTTCTTTGAGAGATAGGTATTGAAAGAAATAATTTCCACTATTTACGACTTCAAAAAAAAATCTGTCACAATAAGTACCAGTGTATATCCTGGTTTAATACCTGGGTTTGATGCCCTCAAACTACATCTTCATGATGTTTAAGGAGCTCCATTGGCTGCCGTTCATCTTCCGGTCCCAATTCAAGGTGCAGGTTCTTACCTACAAAGCCCTGAATGGTTTGGGACCCACCTACCTACGTGACCACATTTCTGTTTACGAACCCAGGCGATCTCTCCGATCATCTGGAGAGGCCCTACTCTCGCTTCCATCGCCTTCGCAGGCGCGTCTGGTGGGGACGAAGGAGAGGGCCTTCTCTTTAGTGCCCCCCTGACTCTGGAACGCGCTCCCCAGGGATATTAGACAAGCCCCCACTTTGGCAGTTTTTAGGAGGAGCCTGAAGACGTGGCTGTTCCAATGTGCCTTCCCTGAATAAAGTAAATAATGCCCTTCTGTGTTCAGTCTCTGCAAATGTCCTCAGAAGCACTTTAATGACATGTTGGGTTGTCTGCACCACATTGTCCTTTGAACCTTCCTGTTATATACATTCTACCTCTGTCCGCACCCAGTGTTTATTTATCTTAAAATTTTAATATACACATTTGGCCCGCCCGAAATAGTTTTAAATTGTCTGTTACTTATCTTTGAGTTTTATTAGTTGTATTGTTTATGTTTGTTGTTTTGTTGTTATTGTGTGTTACTGGGCTTGGCCTCATGTAAGCCGCCCCAAGTCTCCTGGGGGAGATGGTGGCGGGGTATAAATAAAGTTTAAAAAAATGATTTGTACATCCTGAAAAACTAGTTTGGAACACAAAAATAACTGTTAGAAATAGATATAACAGTAGATGAGAATGTGGGCAAGAAGAAGAGTTAATAGAAATACATAGCTTGTTTCCTCACTGTTGAACTATTTTTTATTAGAACCAGAATTGTTAGATCTACACAAAGCAATGTTGAAATAAACCAAACTATTTAAAATGAAACATACGGATTATCCTCTTGAGCGCTCATGATGGTAAATATTATAATCCTGATTTTCCGTTATGAAATTAAGCGTAATAATGCTAAAATAAATGTCATACCTAGTTTGATGCTGTTACAAAATCTTGGAAATATGTTAGCATTTAAACATGATTATTGTGACGCTGTAGATTTAATTAATAAAAATGCAAACTGTCAGCATTTCCAGCTTAATTCAGTTAAGAGTCACTAAAATTCCATCTACATTTATATAGGTATAAATGTTTATATAGGTATAAATGAACTGACTGCCTTTTAGAATTTATAGGATTGCCTTTCAGAATTAAGAAAAATGTTGTTCTTGTTTATTTTAGCCCCCTGAAAACCAAAATAACTCAATTTCCTGCTTTATATCTTTGCTGCTTTTTAGTCATGCATTTAAGGCCATGAATATTGCAAAGGAATTTCATTTGAATAATCACCTTTACATGATTTTGGTTACTTTTGAGTAATGATTTTACAATTGCAATATAAGAAAAATATGTCATCATGCAAATAAAAAACAATTAAAGTTTTTTTATTTTCTCAAAAGAGCAAGTGTTACATGTAGCTTAATACCCTTGCCCACATAGCATTTTAATATGGCAGTACTGCTTTCTGCCACAATTACCACTCAGTGTGATGTGAACAGTGTGTATATTGGGACTGTTTACTGCCAGGGGCCATGTAGCAGCCTGGCTGAACATTCCTTCTGCTTCTAGTTTATTCATCTGGAAAAGAAAGGTGAAAAGATTTTGTTTTAGTAGGTATGCATGACTTATCACCCAATAAGCCAAATGCAACTCCTAGCCAGACATGGTCTCTCTCTAAGGGGTAGACAAACCTGCTTTTGCTGCCTGCCAAAAAGGTGAATTTTTATGCAGAATGTATGGCAAGTAGTTTGTTTCTGGGTCACATATTATAGAGACCTGGTTTTGGGTGTATCATTTAATCATGGTTAACTTTAGCGAGGACAAAATGATATTGCCTGTTTTAATTTGCTACACATTTGTGTGCCCTACATTTTCATTTAGAATAATTTGGTTCTCATTTACTAGTGTTCTCTTGTTGAACTATCACTAATCTAATGTTTGTACAACTGAAGTACTGTGAAGTTCCATTTTGATATATTCATTTTTTCATTTATGGCAAACATGAAAGTTGCCATCCTCTGAAATTTAATTACTGGTATAATCACACTTTCTTTCAAAGTTTTGTATGCTTTATGAGTCAAATATCAGATTGTGGTAGAAGATGCTGTCAAATATGAATGCTATGGTCCTTCAGTGCAGAATAATAATTAACTCAGTTCTTAAAACCACAAAATAGTGATTGAAATCGGGGAAGTCTGAGAGGAAAAACATATTTGTAATTAGCTTTGTCTCTACATTTTCAGTCATTCCAAATTATTTTACAGGGCCTCTTATGCATGCTTTGCCACTTGCCTTTTTAAAGTTATGTTTGACAGTGATGTACACCTATCGGCATTAGTGGAAACTTATGGTAGGTCTTTCCTGTTGTGCTGTATATTATTTCCTATCTTTTCTGTAATGCAATAAGATAGTCGGTTTCAAACTTCTGTGTAGTCTTCTTCATGGAGATGTTATGTGTATACCAGCTGTATAATCAGACATTGCTCATGTGACTTTGTAGACTTCCATTGTGGGTAGGCATAGGTAATGATGTAAATATTTCACCTGAAGCGGAATACTCCAAAATATGCAAGTGTTCTGCTCCAGGTAAAATACTTACATCATTCCCCATGCCTATCCAGAACAGATCTCTATTTTAATCTGGCATGTAGATTTTAATCCTATAGTTGTATGTGGCCCTTAATCTACCCTCCCCATCATAACTCAGCCAGAAAGCAAAAAGAAATGAGTTGCCTAACCTAGAAGCCTCCAGGAATAGTAACTCTTTTTAAAAACAGGTCACAGGGCCCATGTACTGTTAAAACATTCACATTTACAACATTTCAAAATCAGAAATAAATGTCTGGCCAATTGCAATTTGTTTTTTTTACATCTTAAAGTAGTTCATATGACTCCAGAAAACCAATTGGACAGAAAATTGATCATATTTCTCTCGTGAAGAGGGTCCCATAGTCAGAAAATTGGCTCTGTCGCTATATTGAGGGAGACTGAGCAACTTCCAGATATATAGGAGATGCATGTGTCCTGAGTGTGCCCCAAAGTCTCGAAGATAGGGTGCATAATCAGTGGCAGCAGGAGACTATGATCAAAACAGCCCTATAGAGTGAGCATGCTGGACCTGCCAAAATTGCTTCCTCCTACTATAAATAAAAAGAACCCCACTCAGCAGATGTACACTATATCCTATGTTCTAGTACGGCTTTATATGTACCAGTACAGCTTGTCCTCTATATTCTGTCAAGAAATACAGGGCTGATTTAATCATAATCTTCAGAAGTCATTGGTTGTATTTCCTGGTTTCCAGACTCTGAAACTCATTGGAGATACCCGGAGTCCTTAAGCATCTGGAACTTACTCATTTCTGAAAGAGACTGAGATGAGAAGCTTAATGAGGAAAAGAGCAAATAGAGATCTCTGAAGCAGAACAGCTTAGAACAGTTTTGGGAAACTGTCAAGAGACCCTTCTGCATTTAGACTCACATGGGATCTTCGACAGCTACAGCTATGTTTTAAAATACTTTAAAATGTTTTTTTGCAAATTGGGATGCACTTACATCATGCTTTGATCCCTCTGGGCCATTCTATGACCCAGAGAGACCTCTTCTCTGAAAGGGAATGACACAGAAGGCAACCTTTGGGTTATTTCCTTTTGGAAGACAAGTCCTTTCTTGCTCTGAAAAACATTATATAATTTCTGCCCTACATCCCCTATACTACAGGGTGTTATGAGTATCCTCCCCCCTCCCATGCCCTGGAAATTAATACAGAGCGTTTGTGGGTTGTTTTTACATATGCTGTATCAAAAGCTTATCTTATGAGATAATATGAGAGTAATTAAGCAAAGCAACTAGCTGATTTTTTAACGTTGATAAAACAGAAATGTAGACTTTTTCCATTTTATATTTTTATGTTTATAGTTTTAGATGTGGATTTTAAATGTTAATCTAACCTCTTTTATCAGCTTTGTTTTTGTTGCTGCTATAGGGAGGTGAAATTCAGGTCTCCTTTAGAGCTTTTGGGAATAAGTCTTGAAACCAGTGAAATCTTTGTTCAAGCAGAAGGAACAAAAGAAGTGGAAATAATGGAATAACGTGATTGGACTATAAGACTTTCTCTGTGTTTGAAGTGCCCTCAGTCACTTATTGATCTGTCTGTCTTAAGTATCCCAAAATAGATTTTTTCACTTTAGTCCACAGCTCATTTAAGATTGTGTTGGCTTTCTATAATTAAAGAAACTCAACTGGCTAAATACAAGTACTTGAGTTTAACTAGATTATGCTTTTCAATATTAAAACACTTTTAGAGGTAATGTATGGATTAATAGTTCATTAGGTTGTTTATGTGAAAAGAAAGACATATATTAATAAGGTAAAAGAATTGCATTGTATTTAACATGTCATCTACTACCTGTAAAGATTCAGATAAAAACTACTGACACGTAATATTTTATACACAATATTTTATACATATGAAGCTTCAGGGGAGGCAAACTTCCTCTGAACAAATCCTGCCAAGAAAACCCATGATAGATTCATTTTGGGGTAACAATAAGTCAGAAATTATTTCAAGGCACAAAACAACATTATGTTCCTAATGTGTTTATAGTACTCAATTAAAAAGTAAAGTTTTAATTGCTGTAGAAATCAGTTTGTATACATTCTTGTTCTGAAAATACATGAATTCAAAATGGGAACATGATTTAAATAAATTATCAAAATAGTTTTTACTTAGACCCCCTCATAAATCACCCTACATCTGATCTCCTGGGAAAAGGGAGTACTTACTAGGAAATGCCCACACATAAAAATGCTTGATCCCAGGGAATTACTGTTATAAAATAGCAGAAAATGTGAACTGAAAAATGGCTGAGATGATTACCTCAGTTGGCTGAACCACAACTGTGTTGTATGAAAATAATTGAGAAATGAATCAGGGCCCCTTTAAATACACCAAGATAGCAAACTATTATAATAAAAATGTAGAAATTGGCAACATTGTAGGCTGGATTTCCATCTGTTCAACATTTCCTTTCTAAAAGTTTTCAACATTACATAATGTTTTTCCTTATCAAACAATCTGTCAGCCTTTTATGCATTTTGAAGTGCTAGGAACAGGAAATGTCAAAATTGATATCTCTGTCGCACAGAAATAAAATGAAGCTAGTTGTTATGTGATTTTCAAGCATGTGCATTTTTACTATTTATTCCAACACGTGGGGCTTTTTCTTGCTCTGAATCACACATGTTGTCCAGTAGAATTCTAAGAAATGTTGTTTAAAACATGTAATGTGCAATACTGCGTAATCAGATTCAGTGTGTTGCAAAACCATCTTCTCTTAATTTTAATAGTACTTCATGGAAAATCTATGATTTCTTTATAGGATAGGGCAGAAAAAGAAATTTAGTTAGAAGGATCAACATAATTGCACATGAAATGGTTGAATATGATTTTTCTTTTGATATTTTTTATTTAAGTTTTGGTTGGTCTTTAACACAACAAAGACAAATTGATTGCCAGCCTGAATTCACCCATACCTTTCAAATATTTCTGTTCTTCATCACTCTTAATGTTGGGCATGAAACTGCAGCTATCCTTAACTCTTCATCGTTTTCAGAATTAGTTGTCCTATGTATCTCACCTTTCCATTATTTTGAAATCAGATCCTATTATTCATAGCTACAGCATTGTATTTTCCTAAACATACTACCTGATTTATAGTCTAAAACCTGAATTAGGGTTTTCAGGACTCAGAATTAATTTCAGAACAGGCAATTCGGTGGTCTGAAAGATAGATGTTCTGGAGCTAGAAGACAGCAGTGTTGAGGGTTGTTATTCTAATCTCACCTTCTAAAACAGATATATTACTGAAATTTAGTCTAGTCTTTTTTTAAAAAAAATTAAATTTGAACAGTTATTTCCCAGTTACAGTCAGTTTACTGCCAATGCAGTTTTCTTAACTTACTGGAGTAATATCAAATTGTAGTAGTGATAGTATTGTTTAATGACCATTCACTTTGTGGCTCATAACCCTTGCTTTATTATTATTAATTTCTAATAGTTTTCATTAGCTGTTCTTGTCCATGTTGCTGATTACATCTGTTGAAGTTATACCAGGGAACTCCCAAGATTTAATATAACAATTTAAGATAACAAATACTTAAAAATAGGCGTCTCTCAGACAAAAATGCTGCCATGTGGAAAATGGTAATTCATGAAAAAGATTACTGTAGGTCCATATTAGTATTGACTCAACTGCACAGTATTTCCACATGGAAAATATACTTCCCACATATCTGTTCTGGATTTTATATCTGAAGAATCTTACATTCATCAGTGAACGTCTGTTTGCCTCATATAAGTCAAGACCTTGAAAATAAAGAATAATCTTATCCCTTTCCTAACCTGAATGGTCTATAGCTGTTCAAGAAATACCTTACTTTCAAGTGTTGCCTGTATGTTGTTAAAGGAAGGTCATCTGATTCACCTCCCAGTAAAGGTTGAAAATGAGTCAGTCAAACAAACCAACCCGCTTTCTTGCCTGGCTTCTTTCAGAGAGACAGCCTTCAGGATCTCTGCAGAGTGACTTCTACCACTATGCAGAAATCTGAAACTGCCTCCCTGTGTTACATAGCTCTCGGAACACACTTCAGTGCAGATACTACATTTCTCACCCCTTATTGTCTTACTATAAAAGGTGTCTCTTTGAAGGACATGTTTGTGACTTACGTTTCTGTTAATCTTCCTCACATTGTCCTTCTTTTGTACATACCACTTGTTTGGTAAATAACATTTTAGCTGATCATTTAGATTATTGTCATATTTAGAAAGGTAGTAGGTGAGAGGAAAAATTGAAGTAGATGCTAAATAGTTTCTAAACACATGTTTAAATATGCTACTTCGCCTTCTGACATTATTGTTATTCCGGGAACCATGTAATAAATTTGAGGTATGTTCATATTGTACATAGTATTCCCATTTAAAAAATAAATTAAATTATTGGGTTTTTTTTGCTGTTGTGTGTTTTCAGGTTGCTTCCTACTTATGACAATTCAAAGTTGAATCCATCACAGGGTCTTCTTCACAAGATTTGTTCAGAAGGTGTTTACTATTACTTTCTACTGAGGCTGAGAGAGCCTAAGGTTGCCCAGCGTGTTTTCATAGTTGAGTGGGGATTCAAACCCTGGTTCCAGAGTCATAGTCCAATGCTCAAACCACTACACCACATTGTCTCCCAATTAAAACAGGGCAGCCCTATGCAGAGCACATTACTGTAGTCCAATCAAGAAGTTACTAAGACATGAACAACTGTACTCTGCTTTCCCCAAGAAAGGTGGAGCTGATGCACTAGCCAAAACTGGGCAAAGGTGCTCCATCAAAGCAGCCTGGCTTTCCAGGGGCAGCACTGAGTCCAAGAACATGTTCAAGTTGTGAACTGGATTTTTCAGAGTTCATAAATTTTGTCATTTCCAATCAAAATGTCACTGCAGTTTCATACCGCTTTGGTTCCATTCTTTACATGTGATGGATGACCACAACTACAGAGTTAGAGATACTACCAAATGATTGCCTGTGGGGATAATGAATGACCTGGCTAAAATTCTACACAATCTCTGTTATAACAACAAAAATTCCTGTCAAAAGCTTGCTGGATTGAGATAAGCTACACTTGTAGAATTTTTCTTCATCTACCAAGCTAAGCACTTTATCAAAATAAGAATCACATACATATATTTAGCATACTGACAAATGTTTGCTGGCTCTTTGCAATCACGATGTTATTTTCTTTAGAATTTTTCTACTGAATTGTACTCAGTACTATTTTACTCTTGAAAAATAGCATACCTAGAGTATCCAGAATAAATATTTCAATATGAAAGAATGTGATGTATTAGTCCATGTATTTCTTCTTTATATATTTTGCATCAGTACAGGAAGGACACCACAACACTGAGCTTGGAAGACTTTACCAGCTCAGTTAGCAACAGGATATCTTGGAATCTGTCATCTTTAGTTTTGCCATAAGTTGAAACTGACTCGATGATAAGTGATAACAATTTAATGAGGGAAGACCAGTGTGACATTTTAAAAGGTTAAGATGTACAGTACAAATGATATGATTGTAAAATTAGAAATTATGTATTAGCCAGATTTCCTGTGTAAAGACAAGGAATGATAAACTGAGGATGTTATATTGTTCCGTAAAATGAGCATATTCAGGATTGTGTTCTAAATCTACAAGGCATCTTCATTGTATTTGATAAAGACCATGTTAATTGTTTAAGTGGTTTAATAATAATACTATAATAATAAACTTTATTTGTACCCTGCCACCATCTCTCCAATAAGGACCCGGGACGGCTTACATGAGGCACAACACAATAAAAACAATCAAAACAACACAATCAATTACATAAAGCATTAACTACAAAATACTACACCCAATGTAAAATTACAATAAAATAAAATAAATTTATTTTGTTTTATTGTAATTTTTATTGTTTAAGATTGTGTACAGGATGGGATTTCACTATTGTTTACTGGTTATAATAGCTGATCTGTATGATTTTATTCTGTTGCAAATACAAATCTGACAGATGGTTCAACGTGGTTCTGACTTTGATGTGAACAGTTTGTTGTGGCTTAGTGTTGCACAAGTAAGTGTGACTGAGCCAGTATTGTACCAAAATATCCTTTAAGGTTCCTCTGCTGTCACTTTGTTCACATTGCACTTCTTTCCCCACCTACATTTTCTTTTCATTCAGAACCAGACTCCACATTAATTATCTGCTCCATTTCCTCACTGTTTATTTCATTTTGCCAGCCACTTCTTCGTCTTTGTAGCTTTTGAATGTTACCCTCCTTCTTCATCACTTATGTCTGAATGTGATGAGTTGGGAAAAGTGAAGAGGAGAGACTTAAGATGAGAGAACAATCTAACATTCAACAAAGGAAATGTAGGCATCGTGTGATGTAAAATTAGCTGAGCTAAATATAACCTGATAACATTTACCTGTAAAAATATAATCTGCATATTTTGCTTGTCAAAATTGTGCAAATCAGATTACAAGCTTTTGATATGGGCTGTGATGCAAAAATAAGAAAAGGATGGTGCCTGCTTCAGGGATTTATAACAGATAAGTATGTACAGGGTTTTGAACTCTATTATGAATGTTTAGTCCACTTGACAACCAACTGGAGCTGCTTGTCATAACTCCTTAAATACAGTTTCTATTATATTGGTTAACTGTAGTCAATCTTAGGCTACTGTTATGATGTGATGTTTTAATAGGTGCAGGTAGGATGGACTATTCAATGTTGACTCATGGCTTAGGACGGTTATATTTTGGTGATTCGCCTGTATTGTGGATTAAAAGCTATAGAGTGGAGTGTGAGTAAATTTTGGTTCCCAACCAGGTTTGCCTTTCCCGATTAAAATGTTTTTCCTGTCTGTAGTCTGAGGTTCAGCAAAATCTATATATATAAAAAGAGATTGGTCGTGCAAAGGACTTTATGCACGGCCAAACTGCCCCCCAGAAACACCAATCCAACGAGACACATTCCCCCAGACCACGAGGTATAACCTTCACACAAAAAAACCCACCTCCCTACCTTGCAACCCCCAAAACAAGCCCCCAAAACCGCCCATTGCCTCCCGTTCTGCGCTGGCCGCGAGCGCAGAACACAGGGAGAGCAATTGCGCAGACGCACTACGAAACCCCTCCCCCCCAACACACCAACCCATCCCGTCTCCCTCTCTCCCCACTCACCCTGAACCTTCGCAGCCACACCGCCAGTGCACTAACCGCCTCCTCGCCATCCTCGCCCGTGCCCACACGACCCCGGTCCCAGAGCAGCTCTGGGGCGCCGCTACTTCCCAGAAACCTCCGCAAAACCAGGAACTGGCCATACCGGGCTTTCTGGGAAGTGTAGTCCGAAACTGGCCTGACACCACCCAGCACAGCCACAAAGGGGCGGGATGCGTACGACGCTGGTCATGCACACCAGGGCGGGAGGCAGGCCCGGAGATCGGCGATCCGCCCTCCGCCGTGTCCCCCGCGGTTGCAGCGGCGCCGGTTGAAGGAAGGTAAGGCCGGCAGCTTACCTTCTTTCAGGCGCGGTCGATGGATCCGCAAGGGAGACGGCGGAGGGTGGATCGCCGATCTCCGGCCCTGCCTCCCGCCCTGGCGCGCATGGCCAGCGTCGTATGCGTCCCGTGGGTGGCGTCAGGCCGTTGCGGGACATGTACGACGCTGGGCTTGTGCGCCAGGGCGGGAGGCAGGGCCGGAGATCGGCGATCTGCCCTCCGCCGTGTCCCCCGCGGTTGCAGCGACTGCGCCTGAAAGAAGGTAACCTCCCGGCCTTACCTTCTTTCAGGCGCCCGTCGCTGCAACTGCGGGGACACACGGCGGAGGGTGGATCGCCGATCTCCGGGCCCTGCCTCCCGCCCTGGCGCGCCTGCCCAGCATCGTACCCCTCCCGCCCCTTCTTGGGAGAGAGAGAGGGACTGAGAGAGACAGAGGGGGGAGGCCTGAGACAGAGAGAGACGGGGGAAGGAATGATAAGGGGGGGAATCAGACAGAGAGAGATGGGGGGGAAGAGAGAGGGGAGAGTGAGACAGAGAGAGACGGAGAAGCGAGAGAGAAAAAGGGGAAATCAGACAGAGAGAAGGAGGGGGGAAGATAGGGGGGGAAGTGTACATACACAGACACATACATATACAGACTCACACAAACGTACGCACACACATGCATACACATACACACAGAAATACATACAAACAAACATACACATACATACACAAACACATATACATACACAGACACACATGCGTACACAGACACATACAGACACACACAGAGACACACAAACATACATACACATACATACACACACATACACATATATACACACACAAAACACATTGTCACAACATTATCAACCCTTACATACCCACACTTCCTCACATCTCCTAAATAGGGCACAGCAACGCGTGCCGGGTTCAGCTAGTATTATACTGAAAAAGTATGGTAAAGATATGGGACAATAATCCAGTATAACAAAAAGATAGAAAGTTTCTTATTCCCTACAGGTAGAAGCCTTGAAAGCCCAAAGTCCTGTTTATTTGGGTTGTTGTTGTTGTTTTGTGGTTTCAAGTCATTTCAGACTTAGGATGACCCTAGATCCAAAGTTTAGGATGGGGGCAGGTAAATGGCTGTGAACGGTTGCTTCTGACCTGCAGGCCTTAGTTTGAGGACCTTAGTTTGGTCTGCTTCTTAAATTGTGCATCCCTACCTCAAATGGGTCCCATTACTTCAGTGTTAGGGTCATGAACAATTTGGCAACAGTAAAAGATTTATGGATACTAACCATTCATGCAACGTAACAACATACATGGAGTGTTTAAGGCAGATTTTGCAGAAAATGCTTCAGTTGTACTCCACAAAAAAGGAAAATCCGCCTATTTACTAAGCCTTGCAAATGCTGATTTGGTATACGTGAATGTTTGATTTTGCACCTATTTTATATACTTATATACCCGGGATTTTGTAAAAAATTCTCGAGCAGATAGTGGTCACGAGTTGAAAAGGTTTTGAAAGCCCTGGGAAGCCTGTAGAACAATTAAAATTGCTTTGAAGGTTACAACCCCTGTGATCTGTCATGTAATACAATAATGAATTTTTATGGAGACAAGTAGGGAGAAGAGGAAAAGCCAAAGAGAAAGGCAGATAACTGACAATATTATTGCAATTCATTGTTCTCTGTCAGTTGTATTTTTTCTTTGCTTTGAGTTATTTTTTTTCATGTGTGTGTCTCTTCAGTTTTTGAAATACTTCATGTCAGTTCAATTTCTGATCCAATTTTTTGAATTTAGAAGATTGATATTGATTGATTAATAAATGGCTTTGAAGAGATAATTTTAGCAAGTTTTTTAATATTAATTTTTTATTTTTGTTTGTTTCCTTGCGAAAAAGTATGCAAATGTCAAGTCATTTTTATTTTTAATCTATATATATTTCTTAATTATTTCAGCAATAAGAGCATTGTTATACAATATGTAAAGATAGTAATTTTCCAATGTATTACTTATATCACTAATATACCTTTTAAAACTAACTCTCCCTGCCTCATCTAAAATTTATATTTAAAAAAATTAAAATGTTAAAATGGACTTCCTACCTCACATCTGAAAGATATACAGTGAAAAAATCTACAAACATCTTATCTTGCCATCCTGCTAACTTTTTTTCTTAGACTACTTCATTATTCTACTATGCTGTCTCAATATTTTATTTATTCCTCAAAATACACAGGCATTTTTACTTTTAAAAATGTTACAAATTGTTCCCATTCTATAAGAAAGTTGTGAGTTGACTTCTTTATCAAACAAGACAACTTTTTCATTTCTAAAACTTTTAGAATAATGTTATCTTCAAACTTTGTTTTTCTGTTTATTTATCTGACCTAAGTTTCTTAACTAGGTTTTCTTATTATTGAATCTAGGATCAGTCTTCCTCAACCTAAAAGTAAATGTTTAATATTTGTTTGTTTGTTTAAAACTGGCTAATATTTCAAAGAGTGTTGATAATGTTATGGATACTACCTGACCATAATGGCTTAAGACAATAGTTTGATTTTTCATTAGTATGAGTTAATGACAAGATGGCTGGGAATGTCTATTGAGATGTTTCAATTTGAATAATGAGAAAATACACCAAGGAGAGAAAAGGTAAAAGAGACAAAGCAAGATACAGTATGTTATTTTAAATATGAATGTTAACATATTTCTCTAGAGCAGAAAATAAGTAGCATCATTAGCTGCCTATGTTGATTTCAAAGGATCCTTCTGCAGGAGTCCCTGTTTGCTTCTGCCTTTACCTGTCTAAATTTGTGTGTCTGCTTCCGTATTTCTAAATTAAGAAAATATTGCAATGGCACTAAAATGTAATCCAATGGAAACAAAACTTGTAAATACTTCCCCTGGAATTTCCAAGCACTCAGGGAAATGAGGAGTGATTAATCACTGTTACTAATTTTTGGTTTGAGTTTCCATATTTGTTTTTCATGTTTTTAATAATACATTCCCCATTTATTAGGTTTTGGTACTGCTTGTTCCTTAACTTGTGCACTTGAAGTCTTTAAATGCACCGTTTAATTTTCCGTCTTTTCAAGTTGCTATAAAAGCTGTGTGCATCAAATGCCACTTTTCCCTAGGGACTGAGAAGTACAATATGACTTTAGAAAGTAGTCACATCAAAAAGTAGGCATTTATATATAGCAGTTCTCTAGTCTATTACCTCAATTTAAAGAAAAAGTACTATGTATTTATAGGAAAAAAGCCATATTTAGTTAATGTCTCTTGAGTACCCCAATAAAATGAATGAAACAAAGATTTTTTTAAAAATAAAAAATGATCTTTAAAAACATATACAAATATCCATTTGCAGTCATCAACTTATTGTGCATTTGCTTACAAGTCAGGGTTCCATTTTTATAGCACGAAAGTGCCAATTTGATTAATAGGACTTAATCAATATGATTGTGTCTTATGTTTGGCTAGTCTGATCAAACTTTATTTCCATACCTTATTAGAGCTCTTGCTCTCTGCCTCTGCATGCCTGTGTATTTCTTAAAATATACTGCTTGTACTTTAAGAATGGTATACAAGTGTGTTTTCTCTACTACTTGCCTTCAGTTACTAAAGGAGGAAACATATATGGAGAGGAACACAGGAAGAGCCCTGCATATTTAGAATAGTCTCATTTCTCATACTAATCATCTAGAAGGGCTCAAGCAAGACATGAGGGCAAACAAAAATTAATATTACTAATAATATTGCAGCATAGTGCTATAATACAATACAATAATATATAATACTAATACGGGGCTAGGCTAATAATATAATATGCTGTATGTACATATAATATTAATCACAATATTGTAATGTAAAACAATGTAATACTAATAATACAATATAATAATGTATACTAATATTGTAATATAATACTAATATATTAAATATAATACTACTGATAATATACAATAATATATAATGATATACTGTTTTTTGTATATTTGTATATTTTAAGTTGTGATGTTTTTGATTGTGAGCTGCTTTTAATCTCTATATAGAGAGATAAAGTGGGATATAAATAAATAAACCATCAATTCCTGCTGATTTTTCTCAGTAGATGATATTCTAGTATCCTTATATTAATGGAGTCCAAGAAACTAAGCAAAGTAACCAAGCAAAAGTAGTTGCAGCAGACACAGAATTTTTCATACATATGGATATAGATATGCATTATTGTTCCACTTGTATAAAGTATCATTTATAGTTGAACAACCAGCACAGTTTCTCAATAATGCTATTGTGGCCCATAATATAGTCCTCTAACAGTATGTATGTATTTATTTATATAAGCTATTTTTCTTCCTCTTCCCAGTCCACAAGACTCCTGAATTAGTAAATTAATAAGAAAAAACCAATTAAAACAATACAAAGATAAAATATTTTTAAACACAATAAAATATAATTCAGAACCTCCTAAAAGAAATCTAAAAACAATCCTAGAATCCAGTTTTGAAACAGTTAAAACAGCAATTTCAAACATTGAATGCAATGCGGAATAGCGCTGTTTTGACTGCCTAGTGGAATGGGGGCAGCCTAACTTCCTTAGGCAAGGGGTTCCACACTCAAGGTGTTGGTACAGTTTCTTGTACCCATCAACTTAACATCATGTGGTATTGGTGCACTCCATAGGGTCACCTTTAAAAATATCAAATTTTTGCCAGGCTCATGTGGAAGGAGGCAGTCTTTCAGATATATTCACCCCCAAGTTAGGACCCCTGACATTGAGGTTCTGTCCTCATTGAGAAAAAATCTACTAGATGATCTTATATTACAAGTTGAGATGCTTTTGCTTCATCAGTTGCCCCAGGCCTGAACCTTCCTTGCCAGCAGGCATATTCACAGTCCTATTCTACTTACTGGACCTCTGTGCGTTGCGTCTGCCATTTTTCTCAGTAAAATGATTTTTAATAATAACTGTAGTTCATCAACTAGTGTAACCATACTCTACTACTCTTTTTTCAAATTCAGCAGTGAAGAGGGCTCTTAAGAACTCAAGACATCTTTATCTACTGTTGAAGATGGTTTTCCTGCAATTCCACCTTGGTCTCCATCACAGCTTATGCACAAGCCCTTTAGGTTTCTTGCATCTATTGACAATCACTTATTTGAAAGTGTTATCGATATTACTTCTGCAAGTTGAGTGAATGAGCTCACAAATCTTTGGTGAGATGAACCTTCCCTTTCATCATTACAAAGTCATCCTTTGTTCAGATGTTTTTCTAAGGCATCACTCAGGTTCATTTTAACCAGGATATTATTTGTCTTTCTTTTATCTGAAACTATTATCACCTTTGGAGAAAACATTCCACTGTCTGGATGTCCATTGAAAATTGGCTTTGTATGTTCTGCATATAGCTGCTTTTTGGTGTTCACTAATTGTTTCTTTGCTATAGTGCACCGATAAAGGATATCAAGCAGGAGATCGAGATTATAAGCAGTCTGTTCCTGTCAGATTTCAGGTGCACTATACAAGAGCTGTGATTTCCTCTACAGCTGTTCTCAGTGGTGTACCCTTCCCTAAACTGTGTACACCAGTGTTTCCCAACCAGTGTGCCATGGCACACTAGTGTGCCGTGAGAGATCATCAGGTGTGCCGTGGGAAATTGGCAGTCTTCCCCCTCCTAGCAGCTCTTTCTCCCTCTTTCCTTCCCCAAAGATCCTCCCCGAGGCAAAGGAAGGGCTCCGCCGAATTCCAGGGCCTTGAGGAAGTCTTCAGGAGCCTCGACTCATCAAGGCTCCAGCTTGAGAGGGTAGCAATGGAGCAGCTGCAGGCTTTCTTGGATGATGCAACCTGGCTAGACCCCTTCCAGTGCGGCTTCCGTTCTGGGCATGGGACGGAGACAGTCCTCGTCTCCATCACAGACCTACTCCGTTGCCATCTGGACCGAGGCGGATCAGCGCTGCTCGTGTTATTGGACCTCACGGCAGCGTTTGATACTGTCGATTACCAACTCTTGACACACCGCCTGGCGGTGGCGGGGGTGAGGGGGACAGTTCTCAACTGGCTGTCCTCCTTCCTCCAAAACCGCCTGCAGTGAGTGAAGTGGGGAGGGGTTGTCTCCGAGGGCTCCGCCTTACATTGCGGGGTCCCTCAGGGGGCCATTCTCTCCCTGCTGTTATTTAACATCTACATGCGACCACTTGCCCAGTTGGTACAGAGTTTTGGGCTGGAATGCCATCAGTACGCTGATGACACCCAGCTCGTTCTGAGGTGTCATCAGCGTACCCGATAATTTGTACCCGATAATTTCCAACTCTGCCTAGAAGCCGTAACTGGATGGCTGCGAGCCAGTAAGTTGAAGGTGAACCCGGGGAAGACGGAGATCTTGTGGCTGGGCCGCCTGGGGGGGGGGAACGGACATCCAGCTGCCAATGTTTGATGGCGTGGCGCTATGCCCGCAGTCCTCAGTAAAGAGCTTGGGGGTCCGACTGAACCCCCAGCTGTCTATGGAGGCACAAATTGCTTGTGCCTGCAAGACAGCCTTTTACCATCTGTGGCAAGCAAAACGTCTGGCTCCCTATCTCTCCCGTCGTGACCTGGCCACGGTGATCCAAGCCACGGTCATCTCGAGACTTGATTACTGTAACACGCTGTACATTGGCCTACCTTTGTCGGTGATCCGGAAACTCAAACTGGTGCAGAACGCGGCAGCTCGCCTGCTGCTGGGAGCCCCAAGAACGGCCCATATAACATCACTCTTGTGCAAACTGCACTGGTTGCCCATTGAATTCCGGATCTCCTTCAAGGTGTGAGTTTTGACTTTCAAGGCCTTATATGGTTTGGGGCCAGTGTACTTGAAGGAGTGGCTTACCCCATATGCGCCCAGAAGATCACTGCGTTCAGAGGGGCTCAACTTACTTGATGTTCCGAGTATGAAGTTCTGCAGACTCTCTACCACGTGGCAGAGAGCATTTTCAGTGGCTGCGCCGGTTTTATGGAACCCGCTGCCGCCGGAGACATGTGCCTTGCGGGACCTGATGGTTTTCCGCAGGTTCTGCAAGACCTGGCTATTTAGGCAGGCGTCCGACGGCGCATGACTAATATTGCCACTCTGCCGTACCCCTATTACTCTGTATAAACCAGCTATGTCTGGCTATGTTTTTGTATGATCGTTTTTAAGATGTAATTTTATGCGTTTTAATCTTAGGTGTTTTATTTGCTGTTTTTATATGCTGTTTCTATATGTTGTAAACCGCCCTGAGCCTCGAGAAGGACGGTTTATCAAGTCGAAATAAATAATAATAATAATGAATCTAGGATTCCAGTATGTGGCAGCATTGATGTTGATTGAATTGCCTCTTTTTAGATGTGTCTCTAGTGGACACAGTAAGTTGCAGCATGAGATGGATTAATGAAATACCCTCTTTGAAATGATTGATTTTGCCATAGTCCGTTTTTTAAAAATTGTGAAAGATGTATCAGAGCAACTGTAGTAAATAATGGTGTGGGTGTCATCTACACCTACAGTTTGTAGAAGGGGAAATTGGTTTGCATCACAGTATCCAGTTGGATCTGATTTTCCTTGCTAATTACTTTAGTTGATTGAAGTGAGATTTGCAAGTCTTGCTGTTGTGTGTGTAGTAGATCATTGCAGATCCAGAATATTTCAAATTTATGAAAAGACAGCTTTTTTGAAGAAAAGAAATATATGTCTAAACCAGTAGTGGGCAATTACCGGCCCTCCAGGTGTTTTGGACTTCAACTCCCAGAAATCCTAACAGCTGGTAAACTGGCTAGGATTTCTGGGAGTTGAAGTCCAAAACACATGGAGGGCCGGTAATTGCCCACTCCTGATCTAAACTGAACTCCATGGAGTGAACAACCAATCAAATGGGGGGAAATGCTTGGATGAAGATGCAGTCAAATTATTGAAATAACTAAAGATTAGACATATGAATGTAACAAATGTTCAGAACCTTGCTGACTTTGATAAGCAGAGTGTTAACAGATAGTGATCCAAGGATTAATCATTTAAAGACTTTGGTAAGATTTATTGTGCTAAAACAACTGCTTGCTTTTTTAAGTTTTCAAAAATTGTTGACAGATTGTTATACTATTCTTGCAATAATTTATGACTTGAAATATTTTAATGTTAGTGTACTTGTTGACACAATTTATTGCTAATCATTAGCAGATGTATTTACTGATTTTAATGGAAACATAAGTATTGTATAAAAATTCATCACAATTTTTGATGAAACATCTTTTTTATGACAAGCTTTAAGTTTGGAAAATGAAAATAAAAAAGACAAAATAACAAACTTATCAATAGTACTACATGTTTGTTTGTTTTTTAAAAAAGGTTTCCATAATTGCATAGCAATGTATTGATTTCTCACTGCAAGTCCCATTTATATTGGTTTGTTTGAACTATGATGATAGTTTCAGCTTTTTCTTTTATATAAAGTATAAATGAGGAATAATTCGGGTTTAGTGTACAGATACATTCTGTTAAAGTGACATTGATGTTATTTTTAGTATGTCATTGTTACTGTTACTGTTTCAAGATAAGTTGGTGTAGTTTCAGTTTTAAAGGAGCTATTTTCTCTACTTTAATATGTATATGTGTATATATATATTTATGTATATATAATAGTTGTTTTCTAAAAAAATAAATTCTGCTCATTTGTGTTATGAAGCACTTTGCCTTCTGTCTATGTAATGGCCTAAATACACTGTGAAGCAACAGACCAGGTTATAACCATGCTTCTGACAGTCCCCCCTCCCTCTGAATGTGCCAGGGACCAGAACACTGGTTGAACAAATGCCTTGATTGCCACATTTATTCCCATTGGCTATAAGTATTTTTCCTTCCTAGAAACTTTCTGTGAATTGGCATCAAACCATCATTCTGAGTAACACTGGTTTACAGGTCCTCTACCATCTAGTGTGGTCATATCCCTGTAATTATAAAATAACAAAAAGGTACAGTGGTACCTTGTTACATTAGTTATAAAATAAAGTAGTTATATTGCAGTTAATGAAAAATGAATTGATTGCAATTAAATTGTGATTGGAATAAGTTACTTCCCAACTGTATTCTGGTGATTTAATAGAGCAGGGACACACACATTTAGCTTTTCATTTGGTGAGATTGAGCTTTACTACAGTTTCTTCTGAGAAGGCAAATGGGTATGCAGCTTTCTCTTTGCATCTTTAGCACTATAATCTTCCTGTTGAAAGGGAGATCATTCGTTTCCAGAAAAGAAGCCATATGGAATTGAGTAATTTATGTATCTCGAGATGTCTTGCAAATTAAGGATTTTTTTCTTTAAATCTGTGGCTAACCAGATGTCAGTTACATTAGTAGAACATGATTTCCATCAATTTTCTATACCCACTTCCAGCATTAGAACTTGTTCTATGTATTGTTGCATTGAGAAAAAAAGCTATTTACCTGTTGCATACACCAAAACACTAGTTAGAGATAGGCCATATCTTACAGTGGACTACTGAACTAAACATTATTGAAGGAAAAACATCATATCCTTTTCTTAAGGCTCAGTATGTCATTCCTTTGACAGTTGCAACAGAACTTTCATCCTCCCTGCTCTTCAAGCCTCACACTTCCACAAAACTATACAGTGCCTACCAACACTGAGAAGTAGTTTTGTGAGTCCATGAGGGCAGCATTTCAGTATCCTCCTGTGTTTTTTTAATAAAAAAAAACTATTCTATTTCTTAAACTCATTAGACTTTATCCCATGTTCCTCTCATGTTACCTGTACAATGAAGCTTTACAGACATAAAAAAAGATAAATTGCAATTTTGAATATAATAATGGAGAAAATCCTTTTCACTCTTCTGGGTAGCAGTCAATATCCAAATGTTGAATGGTTATAATGAGAAAATGCTTCATAAGAAATAGAAAGAACAAAGAAGTCTTTTAATATTTGATTTATAATTAGGAGCAGTGTATAAATGGACACATTTCTTTTGTTATTATACTAACATGTGAGAGCAAAATCAAATGGAAGGTCTTCCTGATTCTATCACTTGCTGAGCCAATGATCTTGAGCTAATGATCAGTTAGCAATTCTTTGTTCCACCATAGCTCTTTGGGGGTTAGTTTTTCCCAGAGATCTAACAAGTTCATACCTAAAATACCGTTCAATAAAACTTTTTAAAAAATCGAATGTACTAGATAGCATAGCAGACCACATGTTAAAGTAACATCAGTTGTTCTTCTGAAACAATATTACATCGAATTTTGGCTGTTTTGACTGACTTATGCATAATACCTTTATGATAACATTATTTTAGTGTCTTGTCTATCTGAATTTAACAAGTGGCCTAAACAGACTGTGTTCAGAAGTGAAATTAGGAAGTAGCATAGATATCAACATTCAGTATTTATTACTCTTTCCTTAAAATATTTACAGCAATGGTAGACAATTTTTTTTAAAGTTGCACTTGATAGTTGTGTGTTTCCTGACTGATATTTTGTCCTCCCCTTTTCTCTTTGCCCCCACTGTTGATGGCACCTGTCATGAAAGGTTTTAGTTGTATCATGTCTGTGCTGTGTTCACAGAGCTGTAAAGAAGCCCTTAGTAATGTATATAAAGTTGCACTTTTGGAATGTTTTGATTTTAGGATACCAGCTGTGTATCCTAACTTAATCTTAAGGCATAAAAGGGCTTTAAAAAAGGTCTCTGTTATTAGTCATATATTTTATTTTGAAAAGTGGATTTTACTTTTTTGTACTTTTTGTGAAGTTTATAGGTCAGAAGTGTAGTATTTCCAAAGTGAGTAACTCTTGAGTAGGATTCCCAAGTTACTTTTCTCTATATATAGATTATAAGTATTTTCATCATGCGAATTCAATGGTTCTGCTTTTAAAATGTAACTTGTAAATGTCTGGTACTATTTACTTTTGTCTAGTCTTTGGGAAGGCAGCCTTGCACATTGTTTACAGTCGTGAACAGATGCAGGATATATTTTAAGTACAGGCAACCCACAAGTTACAGACATCCAACTTACAAACAACTCATAGTTAAGAAAAGGGGTAAAACAACAGGAAATAAAAGAAATATACCCTGAGAAAGAGAAATTAATAATATTATTAATAATAATTTACTCCTGAAAGAGTTATCATAGGAAAAAAGATGTCTCGACTGATGCTTTCTCGCCAATCCTTGTTTCCACAAGGACTCCACCACACTCCAAGGCAGCATATTCCACTGCCGAAGTGAAGTAGAAATTGCATTCAGAGTACTTGGTAGAAATAAATCACCTGGAATACTTGGTATACTAATAGAGCTGTTTCAAGCTACAGCAATTGGATTTAATCAAAGTATTACTAAAATCTGTGAGGAAAAAGGAAAACAAAACAAGGGCCACAGATTGGAAACAATTCCTTATCGTTGTTGTCACTTTGTTGATCAGTTGGAAGGATCAGGATTTGAGCTTTCCACCTAGCTTAACCTGGGGCAAGGTCATGTTAAGACAGCCATAACCTGGGTTAAATTGAATTGGCCTCATGCAGTATATAGCTGTCAAGGGGCTGATCCAAATAGAGGCAGTCCCCAAGATATAAACATCAGTCTTACAAATGACTCATATTTAAGAACGGAGGTGAGACAATAGGAAGTGAAATTCACTCCTAAAAGAATTATCATGGGGAAAAGGTGTCGCAACCAAAGCTGTATCACCAATTCTTGTTTCCACAACCAAGTTTTTCAAAATCTAATTCTCACAGGGACAGAAAGTGAGGTGAACTCTTCTGAACAGGGGCACAAACAGCAAAACATAGGAAAGGAGTATTAACCCATTCCTATGCTATCTGAAATGTGCACTCTCCCTCCCCCCATATATGGCTGGTCCGACTTACATACTAATTCCACTTAAGAGCAAACGTACAGAACCTATCTTGTTCGTAACTTGGGGGGCTGCCTGTATACTCAAAATAGCAAATTGGTGCCATTCTTACTGTTTTCGTGAAAGTTTTAAAGTGGTAAATTGTATTCTCATATTTACATCAGTTACTTTTCTACCGAAAGTCTGGAGTAACACTATTTGTAGCCACAGAGAACCCTAAAATAAACAGCAATTGAAAGTAGACGAGCTAAAATAATCTTGCCCTTATAACTATTGTATATATGATACATCTGGACGAAGAAAACAGACAAAGCCTTCCTTGCACGTATTTTCTGAATGGCAGTTAAGAAGTGGGCAAAAAGAGCCAAATCCAGGTTCCCTTGATTATTTTAGAAGCAGAAATTGTCAGAAATGAATTCATGTTTCTAGGTAAAGTGATAGTCAAAATATAAAGAGCAATGGACCTCTAAACATGAGTCCACATTCCAGTAGGATCCCCACTATCTGAAAGTACAAGGGTCTTTCTCCCCACTTGGACATTACTTCTGAGCTTTGGCTGTCAAGTTTGCTTCATAGCTACTAAAACTATTTAACTTATTGAGTGTTCTGTGTTTGTTCTTGGCAGAGAAACAGAAAGTATGTTTGTTCTTGGTAGGGAGGTGAATGTCACACTATTGAGAAATATGAGGAAGAAAAAGATCTGAGTAAATGACAGTATTATGAAGGATAAACAAAAGAAGGAGGAAATGAAAAATATAATACATGAAAATAAATATTGACTTTATCGAATATTGAAACAACATTTCTATTGTTTCATTATTTATATTAAACAGTAGAGATCCATAATTTTTCTTGATGAGGATATAAGCCCTTCTGTTAGCCAAATGCCTTAAAGAGGGACATTAGTGAGCTCACAGTCTTTGAACCATCAAATGTTGCTGTTAAAGCTCCACACTATATCCCAGATTTGAGGTAACATGCAACATTCATGTTATCTATCAAATCATAACCAATTTAATGGTGCTGTCTGACCAATTTATTGTTTATTTTTTATTAAAATCTGTGTTTTCAGATCTCATGTGTAATGGGGATGAACACTCTCAGCTGGAATTGTTTAATGCTGTGCAATAGCACCAGTTACTATAGTTTCAGAGCTAACTATAATTGACACGTTGGGCTGGTTTTCATAGTGTATTTTAAGCATGTGTTTTCTCTTAATAAAAGACACATTTAAAATGTATTGTTATTGTATTAAATTACCTGCTGTAATAGTTTCCACTAAATATAGAGGAACAGTAAATATTACTTTGTAAATAGTAACTGTGGCATGACTTTATATTTGTGGTCATTATTTCTGCATTTGCTAGCTTTGAACAAACAGCAGTTGCAATCTTAGCAAGCAATTTTAGACAAATCTAGTGAAAAGAATTTAATAAGGTAATTTGAAAAATATAAAATCAATTATTTGTTCACTGCAGGAAATGGAGCAAGAAAATTTACCTTGAAGGTTTGAAATTCAACCTTGGTGTGGATGAGGGTATCAATGAAATCCACTTACAGTCAGAGATTCAGAGCAATATTCTTATTTAAAAAGATAAAAAATATTTTCTTTAAAATAAAACTTACCTAGCAGATGAAGATAATGTTTAGATGCTCTGTCTCCACAAATACTCTCCAGGTAGTTAGCTTTCTGTATTAGAAAAGCCTTGTGCACAGTAGCTTTGCAGTTTCCTTTCTCTGTCTCATTTGGTGCTGCTGCTTCATTTTGTTACTGCTTGCTTCCAGTTGCTCCCAGTTATTCCGAATCCTTGGGGTAGTTCTCCAAATGAGATATCAGATTATTCTTCCTTTGAGATGCCGCAGAAAAGCAACGGGCTTTTCATCTTCTCAAACAATAGAGACAGATGTAGCAAATCTTGTTAACTCAGATGTTCATTATTTATCAAATATTAATTGAAAGCTTTAGTGTTCAGTAAATCCCATCTGCTTTTCTCACATGAATTCCAATACTGAAAACTTCTTTCTGTTATCCATTTTGTTGAGACTGCATGTTTTCTTGCAAGGCAGGATCATTGGGCTGAAGATTCCGGCTTAACTTTTTACCTGCACAGCCTGCTTTTGGTAGCGGATGTTGAACAGTCTGCTTTTCTGTGCTTCTGTCAAGCACAGATGTGAAATGCTGCTTGCCAACAGGGGAGAAACTCCCAAAGGGTGTAGTGTGTTGTGTCATATCTCAAGACAGTGAATACTCATTGCATCAATGAGTTGTTTATATGAGCTATTCAAGTCAGGCACTGGACTGGTAGGATGACGTTTTCCATACCTAATCCACTAATTTTTTTGTTCTGATGGACAGCAATGTCTACTGGCAGGAAGAGAAATAAAATGATTTTACAAGGTTTGATATGCCATTTCTGTCTGAATGGGTTGTCATTCCAGAAAACCTGCGATTAGTGAAATTGACAAACAGATTTTTATGCAGCAAATGTTTTGGGAAAATGCTTTCCAAGTAAGCTTGGGGGTGGTAGCTAGCTGATATTATCTAAAAACAATTGGAATGGGAAAAGTGTAATTCAAGTTTTTAAGTGGTTTAAATAATGTATTTCAAAATGTCTACTTCAAATCTTTTTTTCCCTATCTTTAAAATATGTCTCTTTGGAAGTAATTTTCGTTGATTTTCTAGTTAATGCTTAGGATTACATTCTAAATAGAAATGCATTTCAAATTTATCTTCTCCTCCAGGAATATGATTTTTTTTACTAAAGGGTAGCTGTTGGATTTAATGTTTTAATGAAATGTTCACTTTAATGCCATGTGAATAATGCTAACCTTTTCTTTAATTAATATGCATTGTTTGATGCAAGCAGAAGGCATATAGGGATAACTCACTTCAGAAAAAGGTTTAAGCACCTCTATCACCAGAGTGTTTTCATCATTAATTTTATCACCAGAACTAATTTTACGAGTTAAGTTTTAAGAATGATTTTTTCCCTTACTTTTTCCTCTCTCACGCCAGGAATGGGAAAGCCTGTCTTAGACCCAACAAATGCTCCAGTTAGTAGCAGGGTTACTTGAGTAGACTTTCTTTCACAGGGCTCTCCTGGAGGCAGGACAAAAATGAAGCCTTATTTTAAATTAATTCCTCTCCCCATGCTCTCTGCCCCCTCCCCCAACATTCCCATTCCTATTGCACTTCAGTAAATTCTCTCCAGATGACCCAGGACACGTAAATGAGAATTGGAGTATGTGAAAATGCTGTAGCCCAAACTTCCAGCAGGAATATAAGTTGGACCACAGTTCTTCCTGCAGGTGGAAGGAGCACTCTCTTTTGCTAAGAGTTAGCATCCAAACCATGGGTAAAAAAATTATAGTTTAGGAAAGATGAGTAAAAAAAAAAAGATGTGAATTAATAATTGACCAGGGGGTGACCATAGCATTAACATTTGTAACTAGAACATCATAATGTTATCCTGTCACCAACAGGTCTTCACTAGCTAGGTTATCCTCTTCCCTTGCCTAGTACATCTTATAGTTAATTATGGTTATTGGTCTAACTCTGCCCTACATTATTTTTATTTGATTTATTTAAAACAAATAAGATACTTGGAACCAGATTAAAAATTCAATTCTGCATAAACAGACATATTAATAAAAACATATACATTAAAACTCAAAAAGTTTAAAAACACTTAAACATTAAAACCCATAATTAAAACCACACAATGCAAAATCATAGACCAGGAGCCATTCCAGTCATAATTGCATTTATTCCATATCTACTTATTGCACTGAATTATTGTTCAAAGGATTGGCCCTACAGCCACATTTTTCTTTCTACAGGTCAGGAGGGAGGGAGTTGATCTGATTTTGCTGGGGAGAGAGTTCCACAGCTGAGGGGCCACCAACTGCACCTGCGAAGGAGGTGGGACTGAGAGCAGGGCCTCCCCAGAAGATCTAAACCTATGAGGTGGTTCATAGAGGGAAATATGTTTGGACAGGTAAGCTGGGCCAGAACCATTTAGGGCTCTGTAGGCTAAAGCCAGCACTTTGAATTGTGCTCAGTAGCAGACTGGCAGTCAGTGGAGCTGATATAACAGGGGAGTTGTATACTCCCTGTATTCTCCTCAATATAATTTGTGTAGTTGGGTCATGATCAATTATGACAATAGGAGAATCTCATGCTTCTGATAATATAGCTAGCATATGGCTGTTCTGATTTTTTGCGTGATGAGGTTGGAATGTGAGTGTAAAGAATACTCATTCTTGTCCTTGAAAAGAAAGATGTCTTGACATGCTGAGATACTTCATTGTGTTACTGGTTCCAAAACTCTGTTTTTGTGCAAAAATCATCAATATTATCAAGGTTTGCTCAGGTAGCACATATTTGAAGACGTTTTGCAAGGTCATAGAAAAATGCTGATTGTGTGTATGTGCATGTGTTTGTAACCTCGCAGGTATATCAGTATTAAAGGCTTATGGAAATCATGATTAAATCTTGAACATTTCACTCTTTAGAATTAATTACGTTTTCTTGTTTTGAATATTATCTCAGATGTTGCCTTATGAAAAGAATCGAAGGAGTTAATTATTTTGGATGATTTGAACCTGAGTTTGGCCAAACATGAATGTATGCCTTTTATGTTGTCTGAACTTTGTTTCTGTTTGAATACAGAATACAACTAAGCAAAAGAACTGATAGGATGGCAAATACCGTGAACACCCCTTTTACTGTCTTCTGATCGGTTGCCATGCAATTCTTTCTACCATAGCAATAGCTTCCCCGATAACGTTTAGGTTACATTCTCATTTATTCTAAAACTGGCAGAAGACTCTCTCAGGATCATTCTTTGGTCATAGGAAAAACCAACTTGCAGAAATATGTCCATTTAGACAATGAACTTTCAGGAAATTATGGCAAGCCAGTCATTCATTGGCAAAGGTTAGTGACACTAGAAAACTGTGTAGTATCTCTAATGAATATGTTCATACAGTAATTTAAAAACATTTGACTTAGTAAAAATTGAGAAATGATTATTGGTGTCAGTAGGAGAGAGATATTTACGGGATAGTAGTAGAAGAAAACCCCTGTGGAAATTTGCCTTTAAAAAAATCTTTTGGTAAACACCATCATGATTGTGAAATACCAGGAAGAACTTTGTACTTACCATATTTATAACAGATGGTGTACATCTGTTTTGTCTGTGTTTAATGCGAGTAGATTTAGAAATGGACAGATGAGTATATTTGTGATTTTAAAATGTAAGGTTAATTATTTCCTGATCTTTTTGTGAATACTTGCAGTTAAAATCAATGCAATAAGTCTCTGCTATTAATTTTGTTAATTCTAATTCTATGTGTTTTGTGGGATCAGTTATGCTTTTATGCAGTAATTCTTTGATATTTCATTTAAAATACAATAGTCCTACTTTGTGACATGACAATGTGATTACTATTCAACTAAATTAAATCAGACTTTAAAAGTGCCATTTTAATAGGTAGTTTAATCTTTTTAAAAGTTGTTTTATTTGTTGGTTGTTGTGTGCCTTCAAGTCATTTCTTACAGGGATACTATCACATGGTTTTCTTGGCAGGATTCATTTGGGGAGACAAAGTGTGATTTATCCAAGGTCACCCAGTGGATTTTCATGGCCAAAGGGAGATTCAAATCCTCATCTCCAGGGTCAAAACCACTATATTACACTGGCTATCCTATATAATGTGTAGGTTATATTATTTGTCTTCAGATGTTTATGAATAGTCTTTGTTTTTTAAAAAAATTAGGTAAATAACAACAACCACAACTTTATTCTTGTATCCTGCCTCCAGGCATGTAGCCGGGGGGGGGGGCCCTTGGGGGCTCAGGGTTGTCCGCGAGAATGCCTTACTGGTACATTATTTAAACTGCTATTTTTATTCATATCATGATCCGATCACCATGCTCAATATACGGTATTATATATTCATGGGGGTATTGGGATAACGATACAAAAGGTTTGGTAGGGTAGACCCTCTCTCACCCAGATTCACCCCCCCAATCAAACTCAGCCCCCCTCCCCCCGAATCAAAATCCTGCCTAAGGCCCTCCATCTCCCCGCAGGCTGCCTCCATCTCCCCGCAGGGACTCAAGATGGCTTACAAATGGAACAAAGTGCCTGAAACAGAGCATAAAATAAACACACAGTACAATACAATAAAGTAAAGTATATAGTATGTAAAACATCAATTTAAAACTCAGAACAATGCCCAAAACCTATAGTGACAACTATTGTAATACATAGCCAGGCTGTAAACAAAACAAGAGAATGGGATAGTGCAAATTGTGGCTAAGGAACAAGGGCATGGGATCAAAGTGCAGTCCTGTGTCATTGATTGTAGGCTAGACGTTATCAAAGGCTTATTTAAATATCCAACTCTTCAGATCCCTATGGAAAGAGAACAGTGTGGGGGCCTGCCTAATTTCCCCAGGGAGGGCATTTCAGAGCTGGGGGGCCACCACCAAGAAGGCTCTCCCCTCATCCCCACCAATCCCTCTTGTGACAGTGGTGGGACTGAGAGGAGGGCCTCCCCAGCAGATCTTAATGCTTGCACAGGTTCACAGAGGGGGGATGCGGTCACGAAGATAGGCAGGGCCCAAACCATTTAGGGCTTTGTAGTAATGACCTGCACTTTGAATTGAGACTGGAAACTTATCGGCAGCCAATGGAGCTGCTTTAATAGGGGCATCGTGTGCTCCCTATAGCCAGCTCCAGTTAGTAACCTGGAGCACACGTATTCACAAAACTACTTTAGTATGGATATTTGTTATAAAAATTCAGTCTTTCTTAGCATAATTTTAAAGATACACTTTTGAAGGATAGAATTAATTTCAATGGTTTAAAAAAATTAGCAACCTTCCATGAGGAAATAGAGTTAGAGCTTGGCTTCATAAAATGGGAAGAGTCATGACTGAAAGACTCGTAAATAGATATAGACATAAATAATGTTTTTAATGCAGTAGAGCTTTTATAGCAGTAAAATTCTGTAAAATGGCGGTAAGATTCTAAAAATGGAGATGGAATTTTCCTCCAGCTCAATAAAATGTTTATGCCATCCTTATTCTGAGTTTTCTCGCAGCCATTCTTTAACTCTATAGTTTGTTATTGTATGAGAGATGGAGCTATTTAAAACAATACGTATGTATACTTGCAGTTTGTCCCCTAGCCCAGATACAATAGAGTTGAGTCGGAAAGATAAGTACAGGTCCTTCGCAAAAAATTAGCATATAGTGCTAAAGTTCATTGTTTTCCATAATGTAATGATAACAAATAAACTTTCATATATTGCACACCAACTTAAATATTTCAGGTCTTTTTTTGTTTTGTACTGATGATATTGGCATACAGCTCCTGAAAACCCAAAAATACTGTCTCAAAAAATTAGCATATTTGGTCGGATGGAATATGCTAATTTTTTTGAGATATGTATGCCAAAATCATCAGTATTAAAACAAAAAAGACCTGAAATATTTCAGTTGGTGTGCAATGAATCGAAAATATATGAAAGTTTAATTTTTATCATTACATTATGGAAAATAATGAACTTTAGGACTATATGCTAATTTTTTTAGAAGGACCTGTAGGACCACAAAATTAGATTCAGTACAACTATTTTTCCTCCAAAGATGTTGAACCCCCCTGTTCCCATAAGATCCAAGCAGTGTGGCCAGTGATCAAGGATTATACAAGGATTATGTCAATTCAGTACCACTACTTTGTCCAGAGCAAAATGCAAAAAATCCATGCTTTTGCTTTTTCAAGACAGCTGGCCAAGTGAGAGGCAGTGCATGGATTTCTCATATCCAATTTTTAATACACACAGTTTAGAATGTAAAATAGTACCATCTCAGTTAAATGTAGTACATTAGAGGAATCCTATCAATACACTAAGTATGTGAGGAAGGCAACCCCTCATGCACTTTTGCAGTCTTCTGCCTTTATAGGACAGTTTTCTGAGGTGGACAACTTCCTAGATTATTGGAGGCTTTCTACTCAATTGTGAATGGTGATTTTCGTGCCTTGTTTCTTTGATTGCTTCCAGCTCTTCTTCTGTACAGATATATTTATTACTGATATTTAGTAGATTCCATTTCCTTTGAAATCTGTTCCTCTGCAGTTCTAACATAAGGACCACTGGAACTACAAATATTATTGGGACTTTGAGCATGAAGAAGTCAGTTCGCCATTTCCCATTGGAGTCTCTTTGCCTGCTGGGCTCCCATACTGCCCACATAGTCAGTTTTTTAAAAAATCACAAATGTAACAATCGGTAATTGATACTATCTGTAAATTTGTGTGCGTAGCAATTTTATTATATTGATGATAATTGGATATTCTGGGTGAGATAAGTCTCATGCTAGGATTACCCCATTCTTTCTGATGATCATCCAAAATGCCTTGTTCATATGCCTTAATGTCTTCCATTGACTTTCATATCTATTTTTATTAAACACTGTTTATCTTACCAAACAGATTAATGCTTTGAGAACACTGTTGCCTATACCTTAAAGACAAGTACAGGATTTATTGCACTGTGCTTGTGTGTGGCTGGTTAACCCTTTTCATGGTTTAATATGTTTATCCCACAGTGTGTCTCCTCCAGCTATGCTTTCTCTCCTCTTTACACTATCTAATCCAAGCTGCCTAAATTCCTTCTTGTGATATAGTATGCTCAGTTTTGATGCAGAATTGGTGGAAATGATTCCAGCAACTGCCATCATATCTCTACAAACCTTTTGAAAAAACTCTTTGGGAATAGGTGGGGAGCCAATTGTCAAATTTAATCAACTGAACATTGTTTCTCACAGAACAAAAGGTACATTTAATTTGCAATGTATGAATCCCTGCGTGTTTTCATTTATGTTCGGAAGGGCAAGTTGATCATAGACAACATTGCCATGAATTTTAAATCAACAGGCATGGTGAACTGTCTTCCCAAATGCTTTCTACCTTGTAATCACGTTATGAAATCATTTTCAATTGCATGATCCTTCTCTTGTATTTGTCCATTTTACTGGCCACAGATCCAAATCAGAGATTTCAGCAGAGAGGGGACAAAGAATCATAAGTAGCTAGCTATAATAGGATCTTCTGCAAAGACCAAATACAATTATCTTTTCATATTTTTGAGTACAACTCCTATTTGAAGCAATTATTTCTATACATTTTTGAATCCAGTAGATCAATCAGTGGTTTTGCTAAAGTTTGAAAGATCAATATTCAAAATGATGGATTTCAGATTTTTCCTGTGAGTTAAAACTGGGGGAAACTGCGTAAAATGTTTTGTCTACCGGTAGGTTATAATGAGCTTATATTAGAACCATCATTGTCTGTGATTTTTGCCTCCTTTTCATTTTCAGAAACCGGATGAGGGAGTCATGTAACTTTTCAGATTTTGCTGGACTGTAGAACCTAGCAGCCCTAACAAGCATGAAAAATCTGGGGATTGCAATCCAACAACATGATTCCCATTGCAGCTCTAAGGCTTAGCTGGTGATAACAGCAAATCTCCAGGAATTGTGTAATTTCTGCTTGCTTATTAAGATCTCTAAAATGGCACTTGAGTTATTTGAATTTCAAAAGCTGTGGCTCTGGAACTTGTTTTTGCCCCCAACCTACTGTGCCTTGTCAAAATGTGATCCCAAAACTGTTGCAAATCAACTTCTGGAAACCTTTAGTAAGTGATGACATTCCAGGCACTCGGCCTCCTCCAAACAAACAATAACAGGCCTAAATGGCTAAAATCAGAAACTAGAAGACATTAGATTTGGCCAGGTAGATTTGGTGGATAAAAATGGGGAGTCCAGAAGAGATTGGGAGCAATGTTGATGATCGATTTCCAACCTCAGAATGAACTCAGAAATCATGTGAAGCAAAGCCAGTAGCATATAGTGGAGAAGGTCGTACTGAATAAAGCACATGGAAGTTCAGTCTACACTAGCTGAGATTCTAGTCACAATGTCAGTTTTTTAACAAATTTTAATAACAGGATTATGTTGTTGGCAGGATTACAACTGCGCATATCCTTTGTCTTTTTCTATATCTAGCTGTTCTAGTTGCCATAACAACTTGATTGTACCATAGCATTCCTGCTTGTAATTAAGGTTCTTTTAGCATTGCTGTTATTAAATATAATTTCTAGGAATTTATCATTTATGCAGATATTCCCCATGTCCAGGTGTATCACTCTTTCTCATAATGAACTGAATGACTCTTTGCCAACTATTATAACTGACAGACAGGATCACCTATAGATAATGTCAAAGTCTCTATGAAACTGTGGGACACCTCAGATGTGCAAGAAAGGAAAACGTTTGTTCCTTTTTAAATAAAATGTGGGAATTCTCCAGTATGAAAAGTAGCTGCTTGGCTGAAAGGAAATGAGTGGTGGAGGCTCCTTCTTAGGAGGCCTTTAAGCAGATGGCTATCTGTCGAGGGTGCTTTAAATGTGATTTTCCTGCTTCTTGGTAGTGGGTTGGACTGGATGGCCCACAAGGTGTTTTTTATCTTGTGATTTCACTGCTGTAAGTCGCCCCGAGCCAAACCGGGAGTGGCAACTGATTAAGTGCAAATAATAATAATAATAATAAATAAAGGTCTCTTCCAACTCTTATGATTCTATGTGTAGTCTCTTTCTTGTTTTCTACAAGCCCATGGACTAATGGAGAGATGGCAGCATACCTACCTGATTTTCTTGGCTGCATCAGCTGCTGGGGTGGGCGGGCAGGGGATTTGTTTATTCTTAATTTAACAATTCTTTGGGGGTAATTTTATAATATGATTATTATTATTTTGCTTATCTTCAAAAGCTCTAAGTGGCTAACAAAAAGGAAAAAAATCAACAAAAATTAAAATAATAAGCTCCTTTAAGGATTAGCTGCATATCATCCTGAACACATTGTTTATCACTTGATTTTTGCAAGCCTAGAATTGGAGCCAGCCAATTATGGATTAGATGGTCTGATTCAACATAGAAGAACGGTTCCTGTGTTCCTGCATGCTAGTGTTTTGCATGCAATCTTGGAATGTTTAAAATATGAACCTAAACATTATAACAACTAGCTGAACCCGGCACACGTTGCTGTGCCCTATTTAGGAGATGTGAGGAAGTGTGGGTATGTAAGGGTTGGTAATGTTGTGACAATGTGTTTTGTGTGTGTATATATGTGTATGTGTGTGTATGTATGTGTATGTATGTTTGTGTGTCTCTGTGTGTGTCTGTATGTGTCTGTGTACGCATGTGTGTGTCTGTGTATGTATATGTGTTTGTGTATGTATGTGTATGTTTGTTTGTATGTATTTGTGTGTGTATGTGTATGCATGTGTGTGCATACGTGTGTGTGTGTCTGTATATATGTGTGTCTGTGTATGTACACTTCCCCCTATCTTTCCCCCTCCCTCTCTCTGTCTGATTTCCCCTTTTTCTCTCTCGCTTCCCCGTCTCTCTCTGTCTCACTCTCCCCTCTCTCTTTCCCCCCATCTCTCTCTGTCTGATTCCCCCTTATCTTTCCTCCCCCCTCTCTCTCTGTCTTAGGCCTCCCCCTCTGTCTCTCACAGTCCCTCTCTCTCCCAAGAAGGGGCGGGAGGGGTACGACGCTGGGCAGGCGCGCCAGGGCCGGAGGCAGGGCCGGAGATCCGCGATCCGCCCTCCGCCTTGTCCCCCGCGGTTGCAGCGACGGCGCCTGAAAGAAGGTAAGGCTGGGAGGTTACCTTCTTTCAGGCGCGGTCGCTGCAACCGCGGGGACACGGCGGAGGGTGGATCGCCGATCTCGGCCCTGCCTCCGGCCCTGGCGCGCAAGCCCAGCGTCGTACGTGTCCCGCAACGGCCTGATGCCACCCACGGGATGCGTACGACACTGGCCATGTGCGCCAGGGCGGGAGGCAGGGCCGGAGATCAGCGATCTGCCCTCTGCCGTCTCCCCCGCGGATCCACCTTCCTTCATGCGGCGCCGCTGCAACCGCGGGGGACACGGCGGAGGGCGGATCGCCGATCTCGGGCCTGCCTCCTGCCTTGGTGCGCATGGCCAGCGTCGTACGCGTCCCGCCCCTTTGTGGCTGTGCTGGGTGGCGTTAGGCCAGTTTCGGACTACACTTCCCAGAAAGCCTGGTATGGCCAGTTCCTGGTTTTGCGGAGGTTTCTGGGAAGTGTAGTGTGGCGCCCCAGAGCTGCTCTGGGACCGGGGTCGTGTGGGCACGGGCGAGGATGGCGAGGAGGCGGTTAGGGCACTGGCGGTGTGGCTGCGAAGGTTCAGGGTGAGTGGGGAGAGAGGGAGACGGGATGGGTTGGTGTGTTGGGGAGGGGGTTTCGTAGTGCGCCTGCGCAATTGCTCTCCCTGTGTTCTGCGCTCGCGGCCAGCGCAGAACGGGGAGGCAATGGGCGGTTTTGGGGGGCTTGTTTTGGGGGTTGCAAGGTAGGGAGGTGGGTTTTTTTGTGTGAAGGTTATACCTCGTGGTCTGGGGGAATGTGTCTCGTTGGATTGGTGTTTCTGGGGGGCATAGTTTGGCCGTGCATAAAGTCCTTTGCACGACCACTCTCTTTTTATTTATATAAATATAGAGCCAGGTTACAGGAAATAATCCATAGTGCATCTCATATAGCTACCAACCTTTTATTTATTTATTTATTTACTTCATTTATATTCCGCCCTTCTCACCCTGCAGGGGACTCAGGGTGGATTACAATGTACACATTACATTTAGACACACAAACACACAAGACAGACAGAGGCAATTTAACATCTGGCCACCAGGAGGAGCTGTCGCACTCCTTCATTCCTCAGTGTGTTTTCTGGAGATCTTTTTATGGCCTCGTAAATCAGTTAAATTTAGCCTCCCCACTAAGTGGTACCTTAATTTCCTATTTGACAGATGCAACTGTCTTTCGGGTTGCAAAGGTCGACAACAGGCTACACAATAGGTCAAGAGCCCACCTCAACCTGGGCAGGCCTCGAACTCATGACCTTCTGGTCAGTAGAGATCTTATGTATCTGACAACCAGCCAGCTGTGCCACATTTCCAGCTTTTACCCAATTTACTTAACAGTGCCTTTCTTTCTATTAGCACTTTCTTCTGTTTTGGAAACCACAATTTCATCCTTGCACAAGTGTTGAATCCAATATTTGGATTTTTAAAAGCTTTCAAAATTGATGAATTTTGAATTTCGGATGACACTGGCAGTCCTGTTTCTCATGAAGAGTCCCCCTCCCCGACATACTTTTCAAAAACAAGCTGCCAGTGATTGAATTTGAAACACTCTACATGCAAAACATTTGCATTATCTTACACTGAACTATTGTCTCTTTGTTAAATGATGAGTCTTGAGATAATCTCTAAAATACATACCCAGTAATACTACTTGATACTGTTGTATTTTAATGTAGTTCTAGTCTCTCTGGAGTCTTTTTTCAAATGAAGAGTGAAGGACAAAAAGTTTCATGTTTATGTTTTATAATTTAAAAAAGCATGCTTAGGAAATTTGCATAATGTAGAAAATATATCTCTTCACAGATTTACATGCCAAACCTCTTGGTGACATTGTATTGCCCTAACACATTGCTGAATTTAATCCATACTGTCTTTCAAGAACAAATACATTTTATCTCTTTCCCACCCTTGAACAAATCTGTAGCATTTGGTTCTCTTTGTGGTTTAAATGGAAATGGCAATGCATGATTCAAACTAGCATAATCTTACATTTTTTTAAAAACCATCTATATATTGGAAATATAACATCCAATCACAGATCCAAAAGGCTTGATCTAAATTTCCATTGTGAACAAAGAGAAAGTAATTTTAATCTTCTGTTTCTTATAAGGAATGAATTAGAGTTTTAATTAATGGAAGAATCTTATACTTAGTTCATATATTTCTTGCCTTTAGAACAGTAAAATAGGATAGAATGATATAGAACAGTAATCTTTAGAGGTATTCTGCATTTCAAAGTGGACTGTGCTTGCTCAAGTGCCTCAAACAGCCTTATTTCTAGAGAGTGTAACAAATTATATTATTTCAACTTTTCTAGTGCCCCTAACCTTCTGTTGCTACTTGACTTTCATATGGAGTGTTCAGTGCTTTAGTGCTGCTAATGGGAAGGAGACTCTCTTCCATTTTTCAGAAAACGATATGGGATAGATTTTCATATGGTGTAAAGGTCTTTGACATCTCACATAGTAGCACAGGGTTCCATCTTTTATGGAAGAGCAGACACAAAGACCTGATGCACAGAGCAAGAGTTTAAATTATGTCGACTTCATTCAGAAAATGAAAATTCTGATAAATAAAATGTACATTTTCAGGCATGAGTTCATATGCTAGTTCAAAGTGTGCAAAATCTTCGTTTTATATTAAAATTTGTATTTGAAATTTTTAGAAGAAAAAATGCCTAGAGATCAGTACTTAATATTCAGGAAACCTAGCAGGTTAACTCATTAACAGTAAGCTTTAAAAATATACACAGGTCATTATTACCACCCACTAACGCAAAAATCAAAAGCTGAGACATAACTTTCCTAGAAATGCTGTTTAACTCTATCACTATGAATTAATTCAGTAGATTTCTAAAGAAAGTCTCAATTTCTTGACTAGTACCTTCAACTTCTTTGTATCAAGAGTGTGGCCCTATCCAAATTTTTAGAAAATCTTAAGTGTGGAAAGGGGATGGAAATGCATGGGTTGGTTTTACCTTTTTTGGCAAACTTCCCTTCCCAACATGTCAGAAACCTGTGCCATATTTGTATTCATTGATTGTTGCTTTCTTTCCTGGAAGCATTCCAGGAACCAGCTGCCCAGGCACCAGCACAAGTTCATGAATCACCACTTTCAGTAGCATTGCTTTAAAACAGGCCCGCACAACCTGCATCCCTCCAGCTGTTTTGGTCTGACTCCCAGAATTCCTTGTCATTGGACAAGCTGGCTAGGGCTTCTGGGAGTTGGAAGCTTGTGCGCCAGCTGCAATCGTGCCTCGTGAAGTTGGATCTGGCCGTGGTGGTCCACGCCTTCGTCACCTCCAGATTGGATTATTGCAATGCACTCTACGTGGGGCTGCCCTTGAATACAGCCCGGAAATTTCAATTGGTCCAATGGGCGGCAGCCAGATTACTAACTGGAGCGAATTACATGGAGAGGTCAACTCCCCTGTTTAAGGAGCTCCACCGGCTGCTGTTCATTTTCCGGTCCCAATTCAAGGTGCAGGTTCTTTCCTACAAAGCCCTGAACGGTTTAGAACCCGCCTACCTACATGACCGCATTTCCGTTTACGAACCCACACAATCTCTTCGATTTTCCGGAAAGGCCCTGCTCTCGCTCCCGCCCCCTTCGCAGGTATGACTGGTGGGGACGAGGAAGAGGGCCTTTTCAGTGAGAGGCCCTCAACTCTGGAACTCACTCCCCAAGGATATTAGGCATGCCCCCACATTGGCAGTCTTTAGGAGGAGCCTAAAACTTGGTTGTTCCAATGTGCCTTCCCTGAATAAAAGAACAATAATTCCCCGTGTTGACCAATTATTTGTAAAATTTCCTCTGAAGCACTTTATTCTACCTGCTGGGGCAATCAACCCTACCTTACCCTCTAAAATCCCCTGTTTAGACTCATTTTACTCTGTTCACGCCCAGTGTTTTAAAATTTTAATCTATTAGATGGGCCCTGCCCACAGTGTTGGATCCTTGGGTTTAAATGTTTGTTTTACTGCTATTATGTTATTTATAATGTTGTATTGTATTTTTATTTTTATTTATTTTATTGCTGTATGATTTACTGATGTATTGTTGGGCTCAGCCTCATGTAAACCGCCTCGAGTCCCCTTGGGGAGATGGAGGCAGGGTATAAAGTTTATTATTATTATTATTATTAGTTGGAGGCCCAAACAGCTGGAGGACCACAGGTTTTGCAGGCCTGATCCAGAACAAATCAACCTGCAACCTTCAGTGTCCTCAAAGTACCTCTCTCTTATTTCTCATTTTACTCTCACACTATTCTGTTCACTATCTAAATTTACTCTTACAGATATTTATCTACATCAGATATGATAGGAACTCATATCTACATCAACATTGTTCTATGGGACTAGGAGAAATACTATATCAAAATATAAAATGTTACATTTCTATCTGGAGCTTGAATATATTCAATTCCTCTTCCTTGGGTCATTCTTTTTTAATTTGTCCTTCGGTACCTGTTCTGACAGCTTCTGTGCTCTTACAAGTCTGATTTGAAATTTTCACCTCTTTCTTATCTTAATAGTTCTAAAGCTAGCTTTGGACTCAGGCCAACATGATCGGCTGCTGCGTCTGTTGCAGTTTCTTGCGACACAACTCCTAGAAGAATGAGACCAAAGTCTGAGCCAAGAAATTAGTTCAAATACTGTGGTTCTCTCCAAGGTGGTTAAAGTGGCTGTCATTCATAGTTTAATAACTTCAAGAGACTGATGTAGTGCAGTATACATTTCCAAAGGGAGTTTAAAATGTTAAAATATATTATTGCAAATTAATTTCTTAAAAGTCATCTACTTAAGCTGGTCACCTATCACTAATACTTATAATTTCTCCACTTTGCTCTCAGAGAAATCGTGTTTCAATTCAGATTCAGGCATATTGTTAGTGCTGAAAATGGCCCTATCACTCTGGAGCATTTGGTTTCAAATATTTCTCGTTTCTATCCATATTACCAGGGAAAGCAACCAGCTAGCAGATCATCTCAGTAGGTCAGACATGAATAGACACTTGATTTCACTCTCTAAAGACAGGCTGTTTCAAGCAAGGAAGGATTCCAGGCATGGGCATGCTTATCTCTCAGACAGACACTTTTTCTATTATTGCAGCCAAGCAGGTCATGGCTAAAGCTTGCACAATGCTGCTTTCCTCTACAGATGGATGATTTGTTTTATGTACGTTTCCTCCATTTCCCTTTGATAATGAAAGTGATTGCCAAATGTCAGGAAAACAGATTGCATCTGCATAATCGTGGTCCAGAATACCTTGTTTCCCATTCTCCTTGTGCTATCACAGGGTGTTTTCCTTGTTTGTGCCATGACAGTATTTCTCACCTATCTATCCAGAAGTGGATACATTCTGCCTAATAGTGTGGAATATTCCAGAGGATCTGGCACATCTTAGAAGGTGCTCAGATTCCTTCCATTAGAAAGTTCTGTACATGACCACCTAAGGATTGCTTGGAGGTAGGAGGCAGACTCTCTTGTATCAGAAGCTGATTAACTGAGTCTTGAAGTGATTTTTTATTCACAGACTTTGCCCTTGTTGGCATAGTGGTGGGCTCTCTTGACTGTCGGTGACATACGTATGTCTTTTTGAGCTGAGGGAAGACTAGTGTGAACATGTATGTAAAGAGAAAGATGCAAGGTTATTGCCAAATGTTGCAGTTCATAGGTTTCTAGTTATTTTGGATGGCATGGATGCATATTCCTGTGTATGCATGCACAGTTGAATACTTAAAGAACCACAATTATAAGGAAGCAACCTGTTTTTCTAAAAATGGCCACTGACTCTTTGTAGAAGGTGCTCTTCATAAAACGTGTCTACAAAAATCTAAGTTAGATGAGGGCATTCTATATATATATATATATATATATATATATATATATATATATATATATATAGAAGTTAAATACAGCTTTTCCATGGGTTTATACAGCCTGTTCCTCAGAAGCTTGTCATGCTTCGTTTCTTCAAATGTGGGATTATACTTGCACATTTAACCAGATTATTGACAGTTACCATAAAAAATAAAATTGTAAAGCCATGCAGTTCATCACCTTGTATCATTTTGTTTTATATTTGACAGGCATCATCATCTCAAAAGAGCTCACTCTTCTTGCAGATTTCATCCCATTCTCACAAACACACCAGTATTAGCTATAGCTATGATTTGATTTCTAGTGATAATAAATTGAAAGCATAGGGGTATGGTATTTTTTTTGCCAATGCAGCATCTCAAAATCTTGCTGCTTATTCTGTTTAACAGAATCTTAGCGTGACAGGGATCTGATCCTGTATCTCAACTAGGAGAAAAGATGAGGAAACAAATGCTCATCCTGAAATTAAACATGATGTCACAGATAAGCCAGCTCCACTGGTCAAAGGTTCACAATATGTGGTGGCAATGCCAATCAAAAATCTAGATACCTTACCAGGAAGAATTACATTACAGTAAGAGTAAAATATATTGCCTCGGGGTGTGGTCAGGTTTCCACCACTTGAGGCTTTTATTTATTTATTTATTTATTTATTTATTTATTTATTTATTGTTCACTTTTGTATTCCGCTCCTCCCAGCAGGCTCGGGGCGGATCACAGCATAAAATACGTGGGCGGCATGATGCTACATGTCAACATGCGGCCCTACAATCAATAAAAACATACAGCATAAAGCCACATTTAAAAACAGATACATTGTCAAGGCACAAATTAAGAGGACATATATCAGGTTTTAGACCAGTATGCCTAATTAAAGGCCAGCCCGAAGAGGGCCGTCTTACACGCCCTCCGGAACGGGCCCACTTCCGAGATGGCTCGGGTGCTGTCCGGAAGGGCGTTCCAAAGTTCTGGTGCTGCCACGGAGAAAGACCTTTGTCGAGTCGTTGACAGGTGGCAGGAGCGGACTGATGGAACTATCAACAGATTCTGCTCATCCGAGCGCAGTGATCTCGGGGGAATGTACGGGGTAAGGCGGTCCTTCAGATGCGCAGGCCCTAGGCCGTGCAAGGCCTTAAAGGTCAAAACCAACACCTTGAAGGCAACCCGGTACTCAACAGGGAGCCAGTGCAGTTGCCGGAGGATGGGTGTAATATGCTCTCTTGCCGGCACTCCTGCTAGCAAGCGAGCCGCGGCATTCTGCACTAGCTTGAGTTTCCGGATTGTCGACAAGGGAAGGCCAACGTAGAGGGCATTACAGTAGTCTAGTCTCGAGATGACCGTCGCTTGGATTACCGTGGCCAGGTCATCCCTGGACAGGTAGGGTGCCAGTCGCCTAGCCTGCCGGAGGTGATAGAATGACGTCCTGCTGACCACAGAGACCTGAGCCTCCATGGTCAGCGAGGAGTCCAGCACAACTCCCAAGCTCTTAACGGACGGCGATGGGTTAAGCCGCTCGCCGTCCAGGCTAGGCAACCGGCACCCACCCAGCCCAGGCCGACCAGGCCACAGGATCTCCGTCTTCGATGGGTTCACCTTCAGCCGGCTGGCACGCAGCCAACCAGTCACGGCTTCAAGGCATAGATGGAAACAATCGGGGACGGAGTCCGGCCTGCCGTCCATTCTCAGCAGAAGCTGGGTGTCATCAGCGTACTGATGGCACTCCAGACCAAAGTCATGGGCCAGGGGGCGCATATAAACATTGAATAATAAGGGGGAGATGATGGCCCCTGGGGGACCCCACAATCAAGTGGGAGTCTCCCGAGACCTCCCCTCCACTCGTTGTCCCCGGTCCCGGAGGAAGGAGGCCACCCATTTAAGGGCAGTCCCCCCAACCCCGGAAGCGGCTAAGCGATGGGTCAATAGTGCGTGATCTACAGTGTCAAACGCTGCTGTCAGATCTAACAAGACAAGCAGTGCTGATCCACCCTGGTCCAGCTGGCGGCGAAGTTGGTCTGTAATGGCGACAAGCACGGTCTCCGTCCCATGCCCAATACGGAAGCCGGACTGGAAGGGATCAAGTCCAGCTGTGTCGTCTAGGAACCGCTGCAGCTGCTCCGCTGCTGCCCTCTCAATTACTTTGCCTAGAAAAGGCAAGTTGGAAACAGGCCTGTAATTGGAGGGAGCCGAAGGATCTAGATTCGGCTTCTTCAGCAGCGGTTTTACCATAGCCTCTTTAACCCCCTGGGAAGACTCCTTGCTCAAGGGAGCTATTTAAGATCGTGCCCAGGGGGCTCGTAGCCCCCTCCCCCGGCAAGATCTAACAAGCCAGGAGGGGCACGGGTCGAGGGAGCAAGTAGTTGGTCTAGCTGCAGCTAGTAACCTATCGACAGCTGCTGCGTCCAGCGATTTGAAATGGGTGAAGGTGGGCCCACCGAGTGGCGGCGGAGTCTCGAGTTCACTAACTGTATCAAGAGTGGCAGGAATGTCCCGGCGGAGGGTCGAAATCTTGTCAGTGAAAACGTTCTGGAAAACCTCAGCCGATGGAGCCAAACCCCTATCTTTTGGGACAGTTGGGATTGTTGTCAAAGACCGAATCACCTTAAATAATTGGGCTGGGCGTGAACTAGCTGACTCTATCAAGGAAGAATAGTGAACCTTTTTTGCTTCCTTGATAGCTTGCTCATAAACCTCCTTAAATTGTTTATAAGCTGATTTCGACGCTTCGTCACGGAGACTCCGCCACTTGTCCTCTAGTTGTCTCCTTCTCCGTTTCATCGCCCGCAGCTCCTCTGTATACCATGGCAAGCGATTTCTACGGGGAAGGAGAGAATGCCTGGGGGCGATCTCGTCTAGGGCCGTGGAGAGACTGGTATTCCAGTACTCCACCAGTCCATCGACCGAGTCGCTGGGGGGTTCCCAATCCCTTAGAGCATTCAGGAACCTAGTGGGTTCCATAAGTCTCCTTGGGCGAACCAAAATAGGTTCTGCACCCGTACCGGGAGGGGGAGCCAGTCCCAGCCGGACTTCCAGGACACTGTGATCCGACCATGGAACCTCCGTAATGGAGGTTAGGAGCACCTGAATTCCGGCAGCAAAGATCAGATCTAGTGTATGACCTGCATGGTGTGTGGAGCCGGTCCTGCAAAGTGAGAGTCCTAGTGCCTCCATGGTGGACACGAGGTCCATGGCTGCGGTTGACGGGGAGGTGGTGTCGGCGTGGACTTTGAAATCCCCCAGAACGATGAGTCTAGGAAATCTCAATGCCCACTCCGCAACCACCTCCAGCAGCTTAGGCAGACTTCCCGCCGGTGCGTCGGGTGCACGGTACACCAGCAGGAAGGCTACACTCTCACCCAAATCCCATACCAGGCCCGCACACTCCATCCCAGGGATGTTCGCTGTCGGAATCGTCCTGGAATTAATAGTGTCTCGGCTGAGAATGGCCACCCCTCCCCCCCGCCTCTCTGTCCTCATCTGATGACTGGCCACAAACCCTGGGGATGTAATCTCGTGCAGGATGACATCAGTCTCCTTTTAAACAGAGACTGGACGGTCATCTGTTGTCAGTGCTTTGATTGTATATTCCTGCATGGCAGAATAATGTTGGCTTGCAGGCACTTCTTGTTGCTTCCACCTATGAGTCTTTGATTCTGGCATTCATGTCCAATAATATACACTGAAAAATTATGGCAGGGAAATATAGTGCACAGGTATTCAAGTACAGGTACATATTATGTTCAGACACACAGTGCTTGAAAATCACATTAATTTGAATGTGTGTTGATACAAAATGTGTGGATAACAGGTTCATCAGCAAATGTTTGTCAGCAGATATCACGCAAAAAGAAATAATGTACATCTAAAAACTGGTGGAATAACTTCTTGCTTTCTTACAAGTCATCCAAATATGAAAAGAAGCCTCCTTACCATCAGATCTTTTATTTGGGGTTCGATACCATCTATACATTATCTTATAAAAGTTTTGTTTTAAATTACAACACAAAGTAAATTGTATATCTTTTTATATTCTCCATATACACCTATAATATATGTTCTATATTGACATTATGCCTAAAATTTTGGACTTACCTTATCGTACACTCTTTTACTGGCTCACCTTCTCTTTCTAGTTGCAAAAGCCATTTACTGTATACACTTGAACATTTACATCGTTGTCATCTTTGTGTGACTCTAAACAATTTTTCTCAAACTTCTATGGCTGTATTTGTCTTACATTGATTCAATTTGTCCATAAGTCGCATAGTTGTCAGTGAGCTAATTAAGAACTTTGCCTTCCTTAAGAATCATCTCTTGATGTAAATTTAAAAGATGTAAAAGATATTGTTTGAGATTTGCTCTGTGTGTTCTGCTTTGTTGTTTATTTTTCTTCAACTAAAATCTACAGTAAATATATTATATAGTAATAAGATATAAATTATATAGTAATTCTATTTCTATATTCACTATATTCACTCATCAGCATTTATTTTTAGACAAGTTTTTCTGTTGCCATCCTTTAATTAAATGTTTCTTCCTCTTAGTAACCTATAACGTAGTGAACATGATTTAACTTGTACTCAATAAATGATAATGAAAAGTTCAAATATGATAGTGATCAAATAAAATCAAATCACTTAGGAGACTTGTAGATCACTGTGTCATAGCAGTATGTTTTTTTTTTCAATTACTGAGCAGTAAAGTTTTTTTATTAGGCTACATATAAACAGAACTCATTCTGGATATTTTTAATTATTAACCAATATAGCCTTCCGAATATTTCCAGCAAGTAATATGTGCATTACTTTATAACCCATGTACACTTTATATGTTCACATGTCTTTCCTATATGTTTTTGCACATTTTTGTACACTTGTGAGTTAAAAATAGATTTGAAATTTAAAAACAAACTAAGGCTCCCTTACCTCTGTCTATCTAGAAAAACAGACAGACATTAATGTAATGCCTGTATTAGGCCTACATTCTACTTATGATATACCCATTGAATCACATATCAAATGTGAGTCAATAGTTTTTTAAATTACATTGATTCAGTGCATCTACTCACTTCAAGACTGTTAATAGGAACCACACCTTCATGTAACTACTTGAGTTTGTAGAAGAACTGTTGTTGGTTCATATGTAATCATCATTTGATTTCCCATTTGAATTCATGAAGCTTGAAATTTACGAACAGAAACAAACCTGATAGCATAGCATTTGGTTTGACGTTATGTGAGGGAAATGTGAAAGTATATCTGTAGTAGTAATACTCTGGTGTCTCATTTATGTAGAAGGTTTTTACCTGATGTTCTAATCATCCGATGACAAATGTAATTGTGCCTGCCTTATTTTGGGTGCAAGATATGGTGGCAGATACTGTCATGGGCTTCAGGATAAAGTAATTTGAAAAACTAACGTGTAACTTTAGAAAGTGTCCTAGGGACTATTTTGAAGTTTGCATTTGGACATGATTCTCTGTTGTTGTTGTTTCCTGTTTCTCAGACTTGTAATGTTTAGTGACTTTGGAGGATTGAGAAATACTTAGTCATTTGTCAGTGCTTTTGTTATACAACTCTTGCTAAGAGGGCCATGGGAATTTCCTCTGGGACAGTGGACAGGAAGGAGAAGAATTGATGCTGTCCTCTTATACTTACTGTTTTCTCAAATCTTTCAGTATAAGATTGTGATCATTCATGGAGTCTGGGTGGACTCTGTGTTCATGATGAAGTTTAATATACTGGACCCTGTCCCAGCTTTTACAAGTTCCTGCCTGCTTACCTGGTTTCCAACTCTAGTCCCTATTTCAGATCACACTTGACAGTAACCCTACTGAGTGCTATTGCACTGCCAAATGTCTTCTTGCCACATTTGAAGTTGGCTGCGGTTTTTACAATCTCCCCCTAGAAGAGCAATAAGGATGATAAGAGGTATGGAGAATAAACATATGAGGGAAAGATAAAGAACCTGGACATGTTCACCTTGGTGAAGAGAAATCAGAGTGACACGATTGCACACTTTAAAATAGTTTTAAGAGTGTCGTAGAGAAGAGGGGGAAAGCCTATTGTCTGCTACCTCAAAAGGGAGGATCAGATTTAATGGTTTGGAGTTACAAGGGAGCGGATTTTGATGAAACATTGACTCTCTTTCCTCTCTGTAGGTGGCAATGGAGAGGAGCAATTTGGCAGTGGAATCAATTGCCCAAAGTGGTGATAGGGTCTCCTTTAAATATTTTCAGAAAGAGGCTGAACAGCTACCTGCCAGGGATGCTTTAGATGGAAATCTTGCACTGAGCAGGGGTTTGGAAGGGATGGCCTGTGGAACCCTTTCTATATATATATATATATATATATATATATATATATATATATTCTTGCATCCGTGCAATGTCGTATATAGACAACGAAACTATGGCTCGCAGAACCACCAAACTCAACAACCGCATTAACCATAGGACAAGGTACAGACAACGCCAAAAAACCGGCCCTACGTACCTCGCAACACCCACAAAAACCAGCCCCCAAAAACTGACAACGGAACTCCCACCCCGGCCTCTCCGCTGCCAGCGCTAACGTTTAGAACGTTCGCACATTGCAGCCAGAGCGCCTCCTCCGCCTCCTCCTTCAATCAGGAAGAGCGGCTGGGGGGGGCCTGGAAGGAGGAGGGGACATGCCTCCCCTCCCCCAGCCCCTCCCACCTCCTTCCACGCCCCCCCCCCGCCGCTGTCCCGGTGAGGAAGAGTGGTGGGGGGCATGGAAGGAGGAGGGGACACACCTCTCCTCCCAGCAGCCTCCCACCTCCTTCCACGCCCCCCGCCGCTGTCCCGGTGAGGAAGAGCGGCAGGGGGCGTGGATGGAGGAGGGGACACACTTCCCCTCCCCCCAGCCCCTCCCACCTCCTTCCATGCCCCCCTGCCGCTGTCCCGGTGAGGAAGAGCAGCGGGGGGCATGGAAGGAGGAGGGGACACGCCTCTCCTCCCCCCAGCCCCTCCCCCTCCTTCCACGCCCCCCGCCGCTGTCCCGGTGAGGAAGCGCGGTGGAAGGGGCATGGAAGGAGGAGGGGACATGCCTCTCCTCCCCCCAGCCCCTCCCACCTCCTTCCACACACCCCCGCCACTGTCCGGTGAGGAAGAGCGGCGGAGGGGCATGGAAGGAGGAGGGGACACGCCTCTCCTCCCCCCAGCCCCTCCCACCTCCTTCCACGCCCCCCCGCCGCTGTCCCGGTGAGGAAGAGCGGCGGGGGGCATGGAAGGAGGAGGGGACACGCCTCTCCTCCCCCCAGCCCCTCCCACCTCCTTCCACGCCCCCCCGCCGCTGTCCCAGTGAGGAAGAGCGGCGGGGGGCGTGGAAGGAGGAGGGGACACGCCTCTCCTCCCCCAGCCCCTCCCACCTCCTTCCACGCACCCCCGCCGCTGTCCCGGTGAGGAAGAGCGGCGGGAGGGGGGCGTGGAAGGAGGAGGGGACACCGGCGGGGGTGGGGGATGGAGGGAGGGGGCCGGGCTAAGGAGGAGCAAGCGAGCCGGCTACTCCTTAGCCTCTCCTCCTCCGCTTCCTCCTTCCGCCGCCCCCTTCGGTGTTCCCGAACGCCAGGAGGGGATGGAGGGAGGGAGGGCGCCGGGTCGCCGAGGAGGACGAACCGGAGGAGGGAGGAGACAGAGGCTGGCCTGGAGGCGGAGGAGGAGGAGGCAGAGAAGGAGGAAGAACCGGGTGGGGAAGGCAACCGCCATTGGTAAGGGAGGGGAAGGGAGGGGGGAGGAAGGAAGGAAATGAGGAGCAAGAAAGAGAGAGAAAGAGAGGGAGAGAGAGAAAGAGAGAGATACACAGAGAGAAAGAGAGAGAGACAGAAAGAGAGAGATAAAGACAGATAGAGAGAGAAAGATAGAGATATAAAGAGAGAGAAAAACAGAGAGAGAAAGAGAAAGAGACAGAAAAAACAGGCAGAAAGAGATACAGAAAGAGAAAAAACATACAAACATATACACATATACACACAAGCATCACCACACACATACATACATAAAGACACGCACACAAACACACATATATACATGCATATATACATAAGAACACAAACATACACAAAATACACATAATACACATACACATATACACACAAACATCAGCACACACATACACACATATACATGAAAACATGCACACATACACACATGTACATACACATATACATAAGAACACACACATAAACATTATACACATATATACACACACATACACACATATACATACAGACATGCACACATACACACATACACACATATAAACATGCACATATACATAAGAACACAAACATACACATACACATATACACACACATCAACACACACACATACATAAAGACACACACACAAACACTCATATATACATGCACATATACATAAGAACACAAACATACACAAAACACACATACACAAAATACACATAAACATCAGCACACATATACACACACACCATGTGGGTAGAAGGGGATATCCACAGACTATGGCACAGCAACGCGTGCAGGGTACAGCTAGTGATTCTATAATTATTTTAAGGTCTTTACGCACTATAGGACTGTGAACACAATGCAGCTCCCACTCTCTCAGCCATCCCCACTCCTGATCCTCTCCCTTCAAAACAAACTTAGGGTGATGTCAACAACAAAAAGCTGCATTGGCATCCATGTTCATCAGCAAAGTTAGAGGTGGTGGCACAAAAGGTCCAGGGATGGGGAAACGGTGGCAGCAGCACTGGATGTGAGGTTAGGAAGGCTTCTTGGGAGCTGGCTAGGATAGCTGACTTTCCTCTTGCCCTTTCAGCCGCTGCTCCTGATCCTATTACTGTTTTAAAAACATGAATCTAGGAAGGTTGAGATTTTAAGACTCTTTTTTCTTTTTTCTTTTTCTAACCTCAATTTTGGGGGGAAAGTACATCTTAGAATAGTAATAGAAGAAAGAATTGTATGTTGGCCTTGGAATGACCACTGTAAAATAAGCTGCAAAGGACATTTCTGTGAACTTTTTTCTGAGCGTTCAACCAAGATTTTCCATTTCTGTGTGAAAGTCAACTGGAACTGCAAACCTCTCTCATACTTGTTATCTGTTGGTTGCCTAGCAACTTTGACTTTGCATACATGCAAGAATTAACTACTTTTCTATTGCCTCTTTGCTTTGTGTTTTTAAGCATGAAAAGTGATAGAACATCTGAAGACTGAATATATCTATGCTCATCAATAGTCAAATGGATTGAAATGACTTCACAGATAAATATGTATAAGTTATTTGCACGAGAAGAATAGAGTAGTAATATATATTCAGTGTCTGAAATAAGAACAAGGTTCAATTATGAAATTATGCTGAACCATTTTACATTTTACTAATTTGACTTTGAGTTTCTAATTTGACTATTAGTGCAATAGTTAATTTTTATTTGGCACAGTGATTAAAAATAATGAGTGAGATCCAAAGTAATCCTTATAGCATTGCATACATACTGTGTTATGAGCCCTTTTCCTGCTTCAGCATTTTGCATCCTTCAAAGATACAAGATGCTTTCCTTCCCTGAAGATAAGAAAAGCCTCTAGAACAGTGTATGCTGTGGTATACGCATGCAGCTGGTGCTAGTGAGGAAGCTTTTTCATACTAGTATAATTAACATGTTTCTTTGTAACAGCTTTGCACTGCATTTAATAATTATGGGCTTCTTTTAAACTTAAGAAGTTAATAGGATTTGGACATTTCCTTATATTTAATTCATTAAATATAAGGAAATGTGTGAGCGGATTCAGAAGAAGACTGTGGTGGAGTGATAGTAAAATATTGTGTTTCACTATGTGTTCACTGAACATATGAGGAGGATCACAACCACTAGCAGGACTTGGATACTGATTGGCAATGTATTAGTCTAACCGGGAAGTTACTGATGCACATAACAAGTTATTGCTGATCAGGTAAGGTTGTAACTGGTGGACCAAAGTTGCCTCTCATCTCTCCAAGTCCTCCTGGATGGCAGCGATGGATCTAGGAGTACTCTCAAGTTACACAGTCACTCTTTCAGGGGGAGTGCAAGCCCATCCAATACGGGTAACGTATCCGGTTCCCAAACCTGAGAGCAACCAATTAACAGGGCCTCTTTTTAAAGAGGATTTAACTTCAGTGTTTTGACTCTTGTCCAGCCCTTTAGAGCATCCATGCACTGGTCTACCACATAGTTACGGCCTGCTTTGATGACAAGAAGAGGTAGAACTAGCTGTTATCAGCATACTGATGGCACCCAAACCTCAAATGCCTAATAAGTGACTGTGACTTCATATAGATGTTGGAAGCAGACACTTTACTAAAGACCCAGTTTCCGTCTCTGATGTCTTGCCAACACACTTGTTTCTGCTTTGGCAGCAGGATGCCAGATAGTGGTCAGGCAAAAAATAGCTGTAATTCACAGCAAAAGGAATGCCTAATTATCATTTTAAAGAAGAAATTTAAGATGTTACCATGTGAGATTTACTCCTGGCTGCTGGATAATTACTTCCCATTTGCATTAACTTCTACAATCGGAGAAGTGAGTAATTTAAATTTATTATCCAGGGTTAAATGGAATGCAACAAGATACAGCACCCCAAGAGTTGATGGACTTTTAAGAAAGACTTTTAAGAAGTTCCAAGACTAATAGATTTTTGGTGGTTGGTCATTTGTAACAGCTAATATGATATATACTCACTAAAGGGTTAAAGTTTTTTTTCTTTGAAGCCAAAAAAAGAAGGAAATTTCCTAGGCTGGAGATATGCAGGAAGTAAACATTTGAACTTGAAATATAATGTGTTCCTTTTTTTGCAGAAAGCTAGCAACTTAGCAACAGTAGTTAAACTATTGAAGAAAGATAGAAAATCTACTCTACTGCCATCTTGTGTTCAGTTACAATAATACAACAATTTAACATACCATTTGCAGATTATTCTAAATTAATTGGACCAACTCAAATTTTTGGTGAATTGAGATTGGTGAGAAAATAATTAACAGTGAAAATGAAAGAAATTCATATCAAAGTTGACTGGGGAGCCAATCCAGGCAAATCAGAATTTGGTGAAATTTGAATTCCAAATTCAGAAGCCGGCAGTAAGATTGGAGAAAACTTCTGGAAGTTCTACGCAAAGGTTTCAGCAAAGAAGTTGACAAGATCTATTTACAGGTTTGGCATGAGGCTAACCAAAAAAATCTGCTTAGAGAAGCAATGGCTAACTTTGTAAGACGACAGATTCATGATTGGGCTGTGCTGACAAAGAGATTGATACATATCAAAAGGAAATAAAGAAGAGGAGGATCTTCTGCATGGACTGATTCAGTATGGAAAACCGAATGATAAACCGAAGTTGAGAGTTTATGGTAACGGCTGAAGAAGATTGAACTAATTGAGATGGACAAATTTATTAGGTTAATAGAGAAAAAATATTTCAAGAGAAACTTGGGTTTTATTAATTAATTTCTTATAACAATGATGGGGAATTAATCTATTATGGGAGTACAGATAAGTTTCACCTATCCAACCTTCGCTCATCCAGTGTTATGCATTATCCAGCGCAGGCTGCCTATTGTCCGTATCCACAGCTGTTTCAATACATTGCAATGTTTTGGTGCTAAATCCGTAACTACAGTAATTACTACATAGCATTACCATGTATTGAACTGCTTTTTCTGTCGATTTGTTGTAAAACATGATGTTTTGGTGCTTAATTTGTAAAACCATAACATAATTCAACATTTAATAGGCGTTTCCTTAATCCCTCCTTATTATCCAACATTTTCACCTATCCAAAGTTCTGCCGACTCATTTATGTTGGAGAAGTGAGACTCTAGTGTGTTATTAAATGTAGAAGTGTGATTCCACAATATTTCTATGGTTTTGTGTTGTCATTTCTAGTAGATTTTAGTTGTATTGTATTAGTTAGAAAGTAGTTCAGTAGTTTTTCCCTCTTAAAATGTACAATTTTAGAATTTGTTTGCTCAGTTAAATACTTGTATTGTGGTTTTTTTCCTTTCAATAAATGAGTATTAAAAAAGAAAGGGCATATTAACAAAGGTGCAGTAGTTCTGACATAGCTCTAGGTTTAGGGAAGTCCTTTCAGAAATAGCAGCAGGCACTCACTGAGATAACATAATAAAGTATTTACCCTACACTGGAACCACTCCATCAATTCATCTCTGTTGGATTTAATTAATCAAAATGTGTGAGCATCCTTTGCTCCATGTAAGATATTCAACATATAATGTTGATACTATAGGTATAGAATGTTATTTTCTAGGCATCCCCCTCTCCCTCTGGTGCCTTATATGAATAATTGTTTCCTTTTCATAATACTTACAAAGAAAGCTTAGAGATGGGATTCTGATGTCTGCCAGCACAGGAGAAAATATATATAGAAGGAAAGTTAATTATATTTACTGAGAATTGATGCACTTACTAGCACTTGTATTGTATAACTCTAAATTACTTTGGTTTGGATAAAGTGAGTTGTGTGTATGTCAGATGATATATTTAGAGATGGTGCAAAGGCTAATGTGATTTTTGGAGAGCAGAGGTGCAAGAAATTGGAGTGGGTCGGAGTGGAGGTAGGAGTCAAAATAAATCGCATACTGGGGCTGCAGTTAATAGAGTTTTGTGTATTTTTTGTTTGAGTTCTGAACATCTGGAATATTTATTTCCTCATATATATAGCATGTACTTCCTTGATTTCTGTAGAGTTTATTATACTTGATAGCTAACAGACGAATATGTGAATCTATCAGTAGTTTTGCAGCAATTTGCTCCGCTTCTTGTTCAGTCAGGCTAGAAGTAAAATGTAAGACTCTCCTTGGTATATAGAATTGACCTCACCTCATTTCAATCTGAAGTGCTTTCTTGTTATTGCAAGTTGACTGTCCTCAAGAGAACTGTGTAAAGACTACGGATGAATTAAATTAAATGGAATTAAGTAAGAACACTGGGGAGAGCGAGGGGGGAAATCAAAGCTGTAATATGTTATAAATAATAATTAAATCTTCATTCAAAAGCGATTCCTTTTTCTACTTACAAAAGTCTCAAAAGGCTGCTTCCCATGGTTCTCACCTGTGATTGATTGAGATTGCTATTTTGCAGTGCACATTCAATATTGTGAAGAACAGCCTTAAGGCAATATGGGTTTTACTAACAGGAGAGATTTTCCCTCCTGTAATCATGTCTAAATTCATTGTTGACACCTGAGGAAAGCTCTTATCCATGCTTCCACCTTCTATTCAGTGTAGATTAAGAAACTGGCAGCTGACATTTTAATTAAAGTATGACTTTCAGTTCTTTTCTCTCTGTGCCACACCCACTTTTGGCTTATTTGCTAGTCAAGGAGAGATGTTTTCTTATCTTTTATTAGCTATGCTTATTAAACAATTATCTCACTGTTGCATTAGTATGGTTGTGCAATGATTTAAGGTTGATTTGGATTTGGATTGCACAATTATACTAATGAAATATATGAAATGAAAATGGTGAAGTCTGATCTGGCCACGGTCGTCCACGCTCTAGTTACATCACAAATAGATTGCTGCAATGCACTCTACGTGGGACTGCCTTTGAAGACGGCTCAGAAATTACAGCTGGTCCAACGGGCAGCAGCCAGAATGCTAACTGGGGTGACATTCAGGGAACATACCACCCCCTGTTGTGTCCGCTCCACTGGCTGCCTGTCCATCTCCGAGCCCAATTCAAAGTGCTGGTATTGACCTATAAAGCGCTATACGATTCTGGCCCAGCTTACTTGTCCAAACGCATCTGCCTCTACTTCCCATCTCGCAGTCTTTTAAGATCATCTGAGGAGACCCTGTTCTCACTCCCACCAGCATCACAAATGCGGTTGGTGGGGACAAGAGATAGTGCCTTCTCGGCGGTGGCCCCTCATCTATGGAATGCACTCCCAAACGAGATAAGATTGACTCCATCTCTCCTGGCTTTCAGAAAAAAGTTAAAGTCATGGTTCTGGGACCAGGCCTTTGGGCAGCAGACGTAATTGGCACTTTTGGACATTGACTGGATTGGCGTAGCGGTGCTTTGTTTCATGGTTTTAACTATTGATGTACATATTGATTTTAATGACTATTATTTATTATTATTTATGGTATTTGTACTCCGTAGCTTCTCACCCCCACCGGGGGACTCAGCACGGCTTACATTTGCAGCACTACAGGCCGCACCACCACAATACAATATAAAAATACTATGTAATGGTTTTAATGTTTTATATGTGATGTTGATTATTTTGTTGTATTTGATCATATTTCTGTATTGTGGTGTAGCAGCCTGTAGTGCTGCAAATGTAAGCCGTGCTGAGTCCCCCTTCGAGGGTGAGAAGCGATGGGGTACAAATACCATAAATAAAAATAGATAAATGATGGAATGTAGGACTTTGGAAACATTTTACTAAAACAGATGAAAAATATTTCATGGACAAATAGTTCATTAAAGTATCATGTAGAGATATAGTTAAAAAGTAAAAGGACATAAAGCGTTCATTTTGATTTGTTTTTAGACATTCAAAAATGCAGCAATTTAAAAAAACTAATTTGTATAGACCCATGCTCTTACACATCATTAGCTGTTGATATTATATGGCTTGGACACAGTTACTTCCTCTGGTTTTTTAAAAACCAACTTTCCTTGGAGAGAGAGAGAGAGTTGCCAGATGTACAAGCTGGGTTTAGAAGAGGCAGAGGAACGAGAGACCAAATTGCCAATATCCGCTGGATAATGGAGAAAGGCAGGGAGTTTCAAGAAAACATCTATTTCTGCTTTATTGACTATTCTAAAGACTTTGACTGTGTGGATCATAATAAATTGTGGCAAGTTCTTGGTGGTATGGGCATACCAAATCACCTTGTCTCTCTCCGGAGGAATCTGTATAATGACCAAGTAGCAACAGTAAGAACTGACCATGGAACAACACAATGGTTCAAAATTGGGAAAGGGGTACGACAGGGTTGTATACTCTCACCCAACCTATTCAACTTGTATGCAGAACACATCACGCGATGTGCGGGGATTGATCAATGTAAGGCTGGGGTTAAAATTGCTGGAAGAAACATTAACAAACTTAGATATGCAGATGATACCACTTTGATGGCCGAAAGCGAGGAGGAGCCGAGGAGCCTTCTAATCAAGGTGAAAGAAGAAAGCGCAATTACTATTGCATAATGATTATTTTGAACTCTGCAGCGTCTGCACTGGTTACCAATCGAGCATCGGATCATCTTCAAAGTGCTGGTTCTGACCTTCAAGGCCGGTGTACCTGAGGGACTGTCTACTCCCATATGTTCCACAGAGATCCCTTTGTTCTGAAGATCTCAACCTTTTGCAGATCCCCTCCCTGCGAACTATCCATTTGTCATCTACCAGGCAGAGAGCCTTTTCCATGGCTGCACCACACCTATGGAACAATTTACCACCTGAAGTACGAGCAGTCAACGAGCTACCGGCTTTCCGGAAAGCTTGTAAAACGGTGCTATTCCGGCAGACATTCAACCTTTAACCTCTCCTGGTCATAGCGGAATGTTGTTAAACTGTCTGACATTTTATTGTTTTTATGCTTCTTTTATGCTCCTTGTTTAGTTCAATATACTGTAAATCGTTCTGAGCCAATGTGGAAAGGATGGTATACAAATCGAAATAATAAATAAATAAATAAAAGAATGAAATCATACAAAGTGAGTATTAAAAAGAGCCCAAGAAAGTGTACTGGGAGTAAAACAATACTTAGCATTTTATATTGCTTCATATGCAGGATCTGGTTGTAAAAACCTTCAGGATACCCACAGACAATGTCTAAATTCAGTCCTTTAGGGTAAATCAATATGATTTCTCTCATATAGTGCCAATAAGCGAGTATGCAAATACTGACACATTTCTAATTCTAAAATGAAGACAGAACGGTTGTTTGTTATTTTTATCCACTGGCAGCTAGAATAAAAGTTGCTCAAACAACTGTAGGGCAGATGGGATTTTAAATTGTTCCATTAAAAAAACCTTTTTTGTTACCTAGGAAATAGACTGGTAAGAAATGAATGTATGACCTATAGATTTAGAAGTTGATTCTTGATTCTATCTTTCCACTAATAGAAGACTCGCTCTCCTATAGCTTTAGTCATATTTCAGATGGTTTGTACTCGTAGATTCTTTGGAAACATGTGGGAGATGAGGAAGAGAAAATAATCAAGAAACACTTTTTTTCTCAGTTCAGGTGATGGAAGCGTTCCTTGCATCAAAACCCACAGCTAAACAAAAAGCAGAAAACCTTCCACTGGCATCAGATGGATATTGCCTGAAATCCTATCTACTTCCAGTTAAAATCTATTTATTTATTTACTATATTTATACCCCGCCCTTCTCACCCTGAAGGGAACTCAGGGCGGCTTACTAGTAGGCAATAATTCAATGCCACATATACAGAATATACAATAAAATAAACATATACTGTATATTAAAAACTATAAAAATTAGAAACATCTAAACAAAATTCCTTATACTATGTGCTATTACTGAACAATTAATTAATAGGTGTACCATTTGTTTTTGTTATTTGCTGTATGACATATATTGGTATCTATTATTGATCATTCGTAATTTTTAACCGTACAGTCACTAGCAAGTATGGCCATTTTCCTCTGTAATTTTTATTCTAATAACTTTAATAACAAAATATGTACCCAACCTTTCTTTCTTCTTTAAAAATTAACAGTGCAGTCATGTACATTATATAATTCTTCAGTTTTCTGTGTTTTTAACTTCATATACTGGTAATATGAACAATCATACATGTCACATGCCTGGGCTCTCCCAATATTCAAACACAAAATAAGCCAAGACCATATTCACTTATAAAAAAACCCCTCAAACCTTGAGTATTTCAAAAGTCAAGTCCTAAAGACATATGGGGCACATACTAATATAAATAGAGTATAACCCAATGTGATGAGGTCCTCTGTCTTGTATACAGTTGCTTTAGATTTTAATAATTCAAAACAGGTCATACCTTAAACAAATTCACAGGGTGTACTCTAGGGGTCCCCAAACTTTTTAAGTGGAGGACTAGTTCATGGCCCTCAGACTGTTGAAGGGGGGCTTACTTTAATTGTGTGCCATTCCACACACCTGTCACCACCACTTCTCACATTCTCCCTTGCCCCCCCCCCCACTCTTGCTGCCAGGGGTCAGGAAAAAGACATTGGAGGGCTGGATTCACGAAGTCTTTATCCAGTCTGCTAACCCAACACCATGTCTAACACAATTTCCATGAATCCTCCAATTTCCATGAATCCTCCGGGGCAGGAAGAAAACCTCATCCTGTGAATTCATGGAATGAATGTTAGGATCTAAGCTAATAATAAGAACTTGTAAAGTGCTTGTGAAAATGCTTTGTCAATATGTTTGTTTCAGTTATGTCTAAATAGGAGAGAAATTTGAAAGGGGACGGGATGGAAAATGACTTGAAACTAATTCTGTTTTCTTTCAAATGGCCTTGCAGTTAACATTTCAATAATTACGTGATGGTGTTGTAATGGAGGTATGATACTAAAGAGAAGGAGTCCTTGAGCAGAATCCTTGACCCTGAATAATACATGGAAAAACCCCCGCAGTTACAATAGGAGCAGCTAGACTATATTTTGAATTATACAACAACAAATTACATGAATAAAAGCTGTTCTTTATTGAATGGATATGTGTCTTTCTGAAATTAATCTTCCACTCAGGGTTGTACAAAAGTGTACTGTTCCTTTTCAATACATTTGGCAAATAAATAACCTAAATATTTTTTTTAAAGATTTTCAAATCTGAGTGCATATAGAGTTCATTACTCTAACTCATCAGGATAAAAATGTACCTTAAATAGTGATAATTTTTGTTTAACTTTTATGAATTAAAAAGAATTGGCTACATAATTAAGATAGTCTTGAACTAATACTGTATTTCCCAGCATACAAGACCACTGGTTATATAAGATGACCCCCAACTTTTCAAGATAAAATACAGGGTTAGGGATATACTTGCCATTTAAGACTACCCCTCTTCCAACATTATGCCCATCTTGTTACAAGAAATCCCAAGTGCAAACCTTGTCAATGCAGGGCAAAGGAGGAGGGAGGAGGAAGAGGATGGAGAGAGGGAGGGCATGGGGAGGAGGAACACCAGGCTGCATTGCAACAGAGACTGGCCGGGGATGATGGCCCGCTGGGCTTTCCTCACAGCCCCTGCCACTCTCCCAGCTCTACTTTCAAGGCCTTCTTCCACCCATGCCACTCACCTACTCCAAAAGCCATTGGGCTCACCTAGGCCCAAGGAACTGCCTCCGGACGACGACTTCTAGCAGTCCCAGGGGTTGGCGTGCCTTGGATGTGCTCGCTGAGGCATTCTGAGAACTGTAGGAGTTGTTGTCCGGAGGCTCCCAAAACTATGGCTCCCAGAATGCCTCAGCGAGCACATCCAAGGCATGCTGCTGCCCGGGACTGCTGGCAGTTGTCGTCTGGAGGCGCTTCCTTGGACCTTTGCGAGTTCAGTGGCCTTCGGAAGAGGTGAGTGTCGGGAGCGGAGGAGGGCCCTGAAAGTAGAGCAAAGAGAGCGGTGGGAGCCACAGGGAAAACCCAGCAGCCCATCACCCCTGACCAGCAGTCTCTGTGGGAATGCGATCTGCTGCTCCTCCTCCCTGTGCCCCCACTCCACCCTCCTCCTCCTTTTCCCTCCTCCCTCCCTCCTTAGGCCGAGCTACTAAGGGAGTTGGGTTTTATTCTTTTCATTTTATTATTATTTTAATTTTATAACGGCGTATTAGACAACCCCCAATTTTTCATAAGATTTTCCAGGGCTAAAACGTCATCTAATACATTGGAAAATATGGTACTTTAACTTTTGGGTGCTTCAGGGTATGGGGGGGGGGGTCAAGAGGATTGAATAGCCATGAATCACCAGGGAGAGAGAAAAACGGTCACTGTCTTTTGAAAATTTGCTCATTCTGGACATTTGCAAATTTGATTACTCACAGATTTGATTAAAATGTTCTCTAGGAATCTCTTGATTTTTCACTGAACTAGCTGACCATAGATTCATGCTGGAGGACCTAGATATTCCTAGAGGAATGTTTATTCTCTCAATTGGGAAATAATGGTTTTTAAAATTGGTGATTTTTATGCCTTTAAACCCAGCCAATATGAAGGGCATTGTAATTGGTATTGTTACAACGTGATTGCCACAAGTTACTCATTAGTAGGAAGTTGCAAAAAAGAGTTGTTTAGAGCCATATAGAACTTCTGGCAGCAGTTACCTTTGTAGGTCTTCTTTAGAGGTCTGAATCCTGCAGTCATTGTCCATTTCTCTTGACAAAATTGTTCCAGTATTAGTCTCAAGGACATAAAGGTTGTCATGTGAATTACCTATCTCTATCTATCTATGCATGCATGCATGCATTCATCAAAACATTCAGAAATGTCCACACAATCCTTGCTAATTAGCTTCTTATAACTTTAATTTTCACTTATAGTTTATATCTGTCATTTTAAATAAAAATTCAAATATATTCAGTGTACTAATTCTTCCATGTTTAATACCTGCATATTGTTGGGGGAATTTTTGCATATTTTGGTTTTCTCATCTTGCAAATCACACAAGTAGCTTATTATCTTTTTGAAAAGAGAAAATATTATTTGAATGTTTGGGAAGATTAAAGTACTGGAGGAAAACGCCTTTCTTTATTCATGAAATGATAAGTTTTGCAATTTACATTGTTTGGCTTCTTATTGTGGCATATCATCCATAAGGTAGAATTGAAAATTGATCATACCAATAAACTTTAAAACTTTTGTTTCCAAATGATCAAATTGATAAAATATTTTTAAACCACACATTTATTATTTCCTTTATTTATTATCACCCCACTGAAATGATGAAATAACATTAAACCTAATGTATGTTATTAAAATTATTGAAACAACAAAAGGTTTATACAGTCATATGTAAGAACAGGTTCATGCTTAAGCAATAATGAAAAGTAGAAGTAACAGCAGTGCTTTCACTCTTGTTCCCATATGTCAGTTAATAAGTGCTAGAAATAGGGATTACTGAAATAGAATCTAGCTTCCTTTTGACCTAATGTTACAAATTATGAGAGTTCATTATGCTTTTAATACAAATTCATTTTTACATTGGCTTCCACTGTGTATCTGTTTTATTTCTGTTTCCGTTTTATGACTCACATCTCGAGTTGTGAGAGTTTGCTTGCCTCAGAAATAGAAGTGATCATACAAATGTAATCCCATCAGTTTTCAAAACAACTCTGTCTAACAACTGTGATCTCTCTTGCATCTCAGTGGAGTCCTAGCTGTATGTAGACAGCCAAAGCCTGTGGAGGAAGCCTGTATTATGGATGTTTTCATGTAATATTCATATATTCTATTTTCTTATTTAGTGTACATGTTACAAACATGGTGTCTCTCCATTGGAATATTTGCCCAAGATTATTGGACATCTGAAATCTGTGTACTTTTAGTAAAGTCATTCAGTGGGTTCAGAGCCATCATCCAAGATTCAAACCACTACACTGTGCTTTCTGAATTCCACCCTCTTTTCCCTACTTTCTTTCCTTTCCTTTTCTCTTTTTAAACTTTTATTTCCTTGTTTTCTAAACTTTTTATTTCCTTGTCATTCCCTGTTTCTTTTTATCTTTCTTTTTTCATTTCCTCCCTCCCTCCCTCATTCCCTGTTCCCTCTCCCTCCCTCCCTCTTTCTTTCCTCCCTCCCTCCCTCCCTCCTCCCTCCCTCCCTTGGGTTTTCCTATTTCTCTTTATTTATTTCTTATTTTATCTGTCCCTCCCTCCCCTGGTGATGGGATGTGGCAAGAGTGGGGGTGAGGTGATCAATGAGACTGGTGACTGCAGAGGGACAAGTACAGTGACTGAGGTGGGATGAACAAGGAGTGCAGGAGAGGGAGGGATTGCATTGGGGCAGGGTGAATCAGGGGGCAGCAGAGTGTACACGGTAGCCTTTTTCTTGGGGGGGGGGGGCAGGTGAATGGGTCACATACGGCCTGAGAAGCCATATCTTGTGAACGCCTGTCTTATAGTATACTTATATCAGGGAGCTTTGAGATTTTTTAACAAAAGCTCTCCAAAGCTTTAGGCTCTCTAACTGCCTGTTACAGGGAAAACCAGCTGATTTCTAATCCATCTAAAACACAGACATGTGCTTTTCATCTTAAGAACAGACCAGCATCTCGAGGTCTGAGGATTACCTGGGAAGGAATTCCACTGGAGCATTGCAGTACATCCAGATACCTGGGAGTTACCCTGGACTGTTCTTTGACCTACAAGAAATACTGCTTAAATATCAAGTAAAAAGTGGTTGCTAGGAACAATATCGTATGACGACGATGTGATGGAAACTGATTTCAACATGACGCTGAGACTGCAATTGTATGTTTTTAATTGTTAATTTGTTGTTATATGATTATTTTTTGGTTTGTTTGCTTGGGTTGTATTGAGGGCAGAGACTGCCTTCGTCCTGAGTCGCTTTCGGGCTGAGAGGGGCGGTATAGAAACGTGACAAATAAATAAATAAATAAATATGAAAGCTGACTGGCACAACCTGGAGATCACAACCAGACACAGTGAAGACATCTGCCCTTGCGCTTTGCTACTGTGATGCTGAGTACATGGAACACATCTCACCACACTAAAACAGTGGATGTGGCTCTTAATGAGACATGCCACATTATCACAGGATGTCTGCGCCCTCACCACTGAAGAAATTACACTGTTTAGCCAGTATTACACCACCTGACATCTGCCAGGAAGTAGAAGCCAATAATGAAAGAACCAAGGCAATGACATCTCTGGCCCATCCCCTGTTCAGATATCAGCCAGCACACCAATACCTTAAATCAAGAAAAGGTTTTCTAAGATCTATAGAAATATTCGCAGGAATAACTCAGCAAGTGAGAGTCCAAAACCAGAAACTGATGCCCTCACTGCAGGAGAACATGCATATCAAGAATAGGGCTCCACAGTCACCTACATACCCACCGCCAGGACACCGCTCTTAGAGGACAATCTTACTTGGACAATGAGGCATTATAGTTACGTATACATGCAAAACCCTTTTTGTTTCTCTGCGTTCAACAGCTGAAATGAGGCTCTGGGCTAAGGAGCAGAGCAGTAGATCTCTGGAGTGGGCCAGGAGGTCAGATAGATATAGTGTAAGTACTATGGTGAATTGCGAAAGAGAGCTTGTGGCTGAGGTGGTTGGGGGAGGATTTGCTGGTGGCCAGCAATAGGAGACATTTCTACCATGTTCCTCTTCTCCTTTCTCGTTTCCTGTCTCTCAGAAGACTCCAGTGGAAGGAGTGCCTCTTGGTGTGCACCTGCAACCAGTGCGGACCCTGCTTAGCTTTCAACCTTTAGGATATTTTGCCCCCCCCCCCCATTTTGTTTTGGTTCTTTTAAAAATGCAGATAGAATTGTAGTACATATTTGAGATGATCAACTTTTCTCTGGCATTACTTCACGAATGAAATCTTCATTCGTGAAGTAATGCCAGAGAAAAGTTGATCATCTCAAATATGTACTACAGTTCTTAGGAAGGACTCATCCCACGCTTTTTACAAGCGCGTTGATGACTAAAAAGGCCAATCTGAGATAGGCAAGTTCAGTTGCAGAAAGCACAGCAGAAAGTCTCATTTGGGTGATGTTGTTTCCAAGTTGCGGTTCTTTCTGCGTTGTCGTTTCTCTTCGAGACCCATTCGGCATGTCTTCTCGAAAGAGGCCGCAGCATTGTGGATAGTGCATCTCCATGCCTCCCGATGTGAGGCCAGGGTGGACCATTGTTGGTGATCAATCTGGCCGAGCTTGAGATGTTGTTTCAGGAAGTCCTTATATCTCTGTTTCTCTTGCGCTGACCCGTGGCAAGTTCACCATAGAGTACTATCTTTGGGAGGCGGTGGTCCTCCATCCTAGAGACATGCCCTGCCCAGTGCAGCTGTGTTTTCAATAGCATGGCCTCAATGCTGGTGATCCCTGCTTGCTCAAGGACAGCAATATTCGTCACATAGTCAGTCCAGTGTGCATTTAGGATTGAGTGAAGACAGCGCTGATGAAAGTGTTCGAGGAGTCGTAGGTGTTGGCGATAGGTGACCCATGTTTCAGATCCATAACATATTATCAATGAAAATACATCAACTGTTAATATAGCATATGCAAGGATAGATTCTATTAGGTTTTCAAACTGTGCTTTTTTCAGAGATGAGAGTATTTGGTTATTCAGGTGAGATTATGTGGATAGCATATGATAACTTCTCAATGATCTAGCTGGTAATAAGTTTTTCAGTTACAACTCTTCACTCTTCCCAAATCTCTATCTCTTTTTGGGGATTCAAGATACTGTGTTGAATTCATTGCATCAAGCCCATTTAAGTACTGTATCTACCCCATTTTTTCAATATAGATGTTGAAAATATCAAAGAGGTGGTCTATCTGCTATTATACCTCTAGAAATAACTGGACTAGTGAACAGGTTTTTTTTCTCAAGTACCAGGCGCATCCATAGGTGACAAATGAACTTCATGTATGCTGCTTTTATTTCATTTATCCATTGTCAGGAGCATTTTCCCTTTTTCCAAATGGAAAATGGTTTTTAAAATGCTATTTTATCAAAAGTAGAGGTGAAGTTATTTGAATGACTTTGTGGGTAACCTAGGGGATGATCAACTGGGTCCTTATGTGTGGAATGCCATTCTTAGGGTTGCCTTTGGTGTCTTGCTAAGCCGCTTATCCAGAATAAGCAATACTAGTTTAGAGGAAGAGAGGAAGAAAGAAACCAGAGACTCAAGTGACAAAAAGGGCACCAATTGATCCAAGACTTCCAAAGCTAAATGAAATGGGTGTATGCACCCATTTGTCAGTTTCTTCTCTTCTTACTGCAATCAGTTGGTCTTTCAAGTTACACAAGTAGTTCTATCTGTTGGAGTTTTCTGTCATTTTTGAAGTTTTTGTATCTCTCTTGTATATCAAAGTTTCTCTTTCAAGTTCTAGTGCTTTAGGGGTTTTCAGTTGGAAAACTACAGGAGGGAGCAAAGGTCTCCAAAGAGGCAGTGGTCCTTTTCTTTATCTGATACAAACCTTTCTATTACACTGAAATGATGAGCCATGGAGCATAACTGACTTCACTTATATGTTTAGTTCTATATAATTTGAATTGACTTGTAGGTTTCATTCTGTTTTTATGTTTATATATTATGGATTTTAAATTGGATTTTTTTTTAATGTTGTGAGTCGCTTTGCGTCTCAATCTAGAGATAAAAGCAGGATATAAATAAATCTAATAAGAATAACAACATGAGTAACCCAATTTTTTCTTGAAAGTGCCATTATAGACATCTATAGGAAGGATAATCCCCACATATTGATCTAGTCATAGTGTTCATGAAGAAGAACTGAAAACCTCTTCTATTTTGGCAAAGAGTAGATTATTCTGTCAGTGAACTAAATTCCTAATCTACTTAATCACAACACGAGCTATTTATTAGTTTGTATTCCACAATTTTAATATGTCTCTAAAATGTGAAACTCCTTAGTTCTGTTTACTGGGCAGTATGAAAGTATCCATTTATGGTTTTCAGTTTCTCTTGTATTTCGAGGTTTCAGACACAAGATTTGTATTATCAGCACTGTCTAATCTCCAAGCCGTATTCTCCTCCTTTATTCTTTGGATGTTTAATGAAAAAACCTGAGTCATTCATCAGGCCTGGATTGAGCTTTTGCTGTGAGTCATGAGGATGCGGATGTAGAAATAAGGTATTGCTGATAGGTTTGGTTTTAGAAAACCACATGGAAATGGGGTCTGAATACGTTTGGACAGTCATGAATGCCTACATTTTGGGTTTTTAAAAAAATGCTTCTTTTTTATAATTATGAAGAGTGTTTATCAAGAAATTGTCTTGTTAGTCTTTTAGAAGGAAAAGGGAGTATCTTAAGATTCAACAGTTTATTTCAGTATAAGCTTTCATGGACTACACTACCTAGATGGACTAGGGTCTATCTAGTCCAGTCTTCTGCTTCTAGATGCTCATAAATTGAATGTGAAGAAAATAGTCCCACCTACCTACCCATGATGATGGGATTGCAGGCTCTTGTGAGGCAAAAGGCTGTGCTGATGGTGGCAGTGTAGCTTGTAGGTCCTCGCATGTTAGATAGGCTTTTGCTCAGGAGTCAAATTAAATGGTCCAGACTGCTACTGGGCCACAGCAATAGTAGGAGGTGACACTGGTGGAAAGTCTTTCAGAAACAAAAGCAATGCTGAGAGGACTTTTTTTAAAAAATGTGTAAAATGAGAAAGAAGGGAAAGAAGAAAAGGAAGGAAAAACAATAAAAGAGAGAGAGGAAAACATTCAGATTCCTTAAGGTGAGACCTTTTCTTTCCCAAAAAGGGTTATAACATCCTAGAATGATTTGTTCTGTCTCTAGGATGTATTTTCACTATATTTCCTACAACATGTTAAATTAAGGTGTGAAAAACTATTATGTGAAAAACAAATGTGGTTGAGCAATGATTTGCATACAGATTAGTTACCATTGATATAGTGCATTGTGCTGGAGAGTATTCCCTAGGATTATGGTAGCCAATTTGCAAATCACTTTTCTTTCATCTTTTCTAAGAAAGAGAATTTTTCTGCCCATCTGTCATTTGATTCTTGCCTTCCAGTGGAATTGTCAGAAGTAATAAGCTTTTTGTGTTCAGTACTTATACAATGATCACTTACAAACTTTGAAGGAGAATACATTTTCAGGAAATGCAGAGGGTGAAATTTGAATATGTGCTATTATAGGATTTTTTATTTTATTTTTAGGTCTTGACAAAACAATATCTTGGTGGGAATGTTCTGTCCCTTTCGAATGAACTCCAAGATTGCACCATACTCAAGGACTGTAGGGCATATACAATTCATTCATGGTGTCAAAAGACATTTCTTTCTCATTTGTGTCATTTAAACATACAATAATCTGTTGTAAATGCATTTCCAAAGGCATGTAAGATTTAATGAGATGTCTAAAGATTTGAGGATTCCTGTTCTGTTATTTTAATCACTTTGTTCAGTTAAATAACATTTTAATGAATTGTAAGTACCTTTTATTCCTTGTGTTTTTATTTATTTATTTATTTGAAAATGCATTAAATGTGAGATTTGCAATATGGTGTAGTATATGTCTGATATAGTGGTCTACCTTTATATGCAGGGCAACAGATCAGAAAAGTGAAACATCAGATGCTCAGCTTCAAAATTCTAAGATATTTTAGGCCTGCACCTTTATTAATTATTCATAAAAGACTTATATATAGGTCTTTGTGCATTGCAGATGCCATCATCGGTTAAGAAAAGCCAACTGTAGATGTGATGGAAATTGGTTGAGAAAGACCATTCTCATAAGTCACAAATTCCCCTGTGAAGCCACATTTGTTTCTTGAAAATTAGTAATAAGGACAGTTTAGTGTAAACATTGAAGGTGTTTCCCCAGAGCAAAAAGATTGTGCACTGCCAGACAGTACATATAAAGCCTAACTTGCTTTGAACTTGCTCTTTTTAGTTCCCTTGTGTGTTATTTCAGTCATGTTTTTCTTCTTTAAGTTATTGAGTGGTGTTTTGCTATAGTGTATTCTTCTTGCACTTTGTGCTCCAAAGAGGTTTGTTTAAAGAGAATCCAAGAGATCTTAGGAGCTAGTTTTTAAAATAACATGCACATGTAATTTTAGATCTCTTATGTGTTTTCCCCATTGAATGTATACTAGGTAGAAATTATGGGGAAATGACTAATGTTTATATTAAGCTCCTACTGGGAAATGTTGAATCTGTCTATTTCCCTTTCTATATAAGATTCCCCTTTTATTTTTCCCCCAAGGTATTATTCATTGTTATAAGCCACTCCGAGTGTTGTAAGCTTCTCTTTCGGGGAGAGGGAGCGGGATATACATATTATTATTATTATTATGTCACAGCAAACGAGAGAAATATGCTGGATTTCGTATCACAAAATCACAAGTCAATCCCAGAGATGAAACCAATAAACCCCATTTTGACAGGGAAGTTCCAAAGCAAAGGAAAAAATCTGGGAAAGGAAAAGAAGAAAAAGACAAACAGAAAGAGATTAAAGTGGAGGTAGAGGTCAAAGAAGAAAGTGAATTTCAGGACTGTGTGATGTATTTTCAAATTATGTGTGCAGATAGTAAGGTGGCCTTTTGTAGTTGACAGATCATGATTTTGTCAATGTTTATTGTTTCCAAATGCCGGCTGAGATCTTTTGGCATGGCACCCAGTATGCCAATTACCACTGGGACCACCTGTACTGGTTTATGGCAGAGTCTTTGCAGTTCGATTTTGAGGTCCTGATAACAGTTGAGTTTTTCCTGTTTTTCCCCTGAATCACCTGGTATGGCGATATCAATAATCCAAACTTTTTTCTTTTCCACAATTGTGATGTCTGGTGTATTTTGTTCCAAAACTTTGTCAGTCTGGATTCGAAAATCCCACAGTATTTTTGTGTGTTCATTTTCCACTACCTTTGCAGGTTTATGATCCTACCAGTTCTTTATTACTGGCAGGTGGTACTTGTGGCATAAGTTCCAATGAATCATTTGGGCCACAGAATTGTGCCTGTTTGTAGTCTGTGCGATTTTCTTGCAGCATCTGAAGATATGGTCCATGGTTTCATCAAATTAACTGTAGAAATAACAATCCTTATGCTGATGGTCCAGGTATTTTTCTACCAAACCACAACAGAGTTATTCACAAACAGATACCCTTGATTTTTCTACATTTTGTTGAAGAATTGAAATAGTATCCATCCCTGTTATGGCATGATATACACCAAATATTCAACGTTATGAAGATTCAAAGTAATTTTAGTTTGGTGCAAACAGCACTTTTTTTTTTAAATTGTCCCATCCTGGTTAATGGACTGTCGGGAAGTAATTTCTCAAAATGATTTCTTAATACTCTGAAACATTCATGATTTTTTAAAATTCATGAACTTGGCTGATCAAATTTAAGGATTGCATTCAAAAGATCAGGATTATATTTTTTAAAAATAATTTTTGCAGCTACACCCAAAATATGTAGATTTTGTAAAATACATGATTTTCCAAGTTTGTCCTGCCTAGACTCAAGTTTTTATGTGGAAACTTTTTTTCTGCAATCTCATGATTTTGGTAGAGAATTAGTGGGTTTTGCACAAAAACATGATTTTTACACAAAATCTCATTTAAAAGTTTTTTTTACACATGTACATTACAAAAACTGTTGTAGAAAGACACATGACTCTTGTGCAAAAAAATATGAGAAACAAATACCTGAGATTCTGGAAACTGGATGGAATTTTGTATCAGCTATTTGATTAAGTACACTTAAATAAGTATAGTCATCCTGCCACTTTTGCAGGTTTCATACTTGCAGTTTCAATTATCCATTGACTTGTGCCAGTGCTTCTACTTCCACTTCCTGAAATTTGGACTGCTTTGTTGGTATTTGAATGGCATCCCCGTCTTCAGAAGATGGGAGGAAGTGAGGAATCAGATCCCTCTCTGTGCCTTGCTCCTGAAGATGGGGGGCTGCCATGTGAACCTTCCCATGTAGGTGGGAGGGAAAGAGGTTCTTTGGAAAGCGGGCATGCCACATGCTTCTTTTCTGTGTGGTCCCTTCTTCCAATTTGCCCAGGTGAAACAGACACTTGTGGCATGCAGAAAGAGGAGGGGCCAACTCTGCATGCCTTTTCACTTATTATGTATGCTGTGTCAGTTTCACCCAGGCAAAAGAAAAGTAACCAGGTCTGCAGGATAAGTGACATTGCATCATCCTGTTCGCTACAAAGTCTGTTGCCCCAATACCGCCCTTCCTTTGCCTGGATGAAACAGACACTTGTGGTTTGCAGAAAGAGGGAAAGGAGCTGATATTTCCAGGGTAAGTGAGGTAGCATGTGAGTCCTGCTCCTCCTTTTCTCCGGAGTATGGTGTGTCCCCTCCCCAAGACTGCAGCGGTGGCCTCCATTACCACAGCAAGATTTGGGGTTATTTCCTCGAGGGGAGGCTCACTCCTGATGAAAATGTCATTCACCCATGCTCAAAGGGACCTTCTTACCCCTATGCAGCTAATGCCCAGTAAAGTATGTTGGACAGGGGGAGAAATTATGATTGTGGACATATTGCCACCATCATGACTAAGTGAGCATGAATACAAGGAACCTAGATATACTCACCTGTATTTGTTATATATATATATACATGATTGCTACTTAATCTTGGTTTTGCTACAATCATATCCATACTTACTGTACTGGACATCATCTACATGGGGAGAAGGAGATCCAAAGAATTATTTTTCCTCACATATAAGGGTAAAATAGTTGATCGTTTCCACCCCTAGTGTGGCAGGGAAGAGGTTAGGGGTTGAAGGTGATAGGTGGGAAAGATGTGACTTACAACAGCAAAACTTCCATAGCTTTAAGAAATATTTTGTAAAGTTCTCAGACTATCCGGAATGCTCAAGAAAGCATTGAAAAAGTCAAAAATAATTTGAAAGTTAAATATATTACTTTGAGAGATAATGCATAACCAGAGAATACTCAAATTCTTTGTGTGAATATTATGAGAATATTTTCATTCTTGTTAAATATTTTTAAGAATATTCTCACCTCACGTTGCTAACCTTCCTGTACCTAGACTTTTACCACTGAGTAACAGCTTTCATGACTGCATAATCCGAATTGGTTTTCATCAGAAGATAAAATTTGTCACAGTTCACAAGTTGATATGATAGTGCCTCTTTCTAGCATGCTATCAAAATTGACTTCAGTGTAGCTATCACCTTCTCAGATATTAAAGAGTTACTGCAGGAAATAAAGGAGATACTGTTACCAGGCTTTCCCAACTTCACCTAACCAGTATCCTTACATAAAGAGTGACCATGTGGTTTTCTGCTTCAGGTTTTATCTTAGTCCTACCACATCCATTAAAAAACTGTGATATAGCAGTAGTCTCAAACACCTATGTAAACTTGATTCTTTTGCTTAATTTATTTATCGTGTCAGATGCAAATTGAGAAAACAGTTATAATGTATTTTAAAAACCCACTAAGTTAAAAACTTGGCATTATGCTAAATTTCCTTTGACCAGAAGCTGGCCACTGGGAGTGCCTCTGATGTTAGTGTAAGAAGGCCCTCCATTGTGCATGTGGCAGGGCTCCGAGTGCATTGTAGTATGTGGTTTGCTCTTCTCCAGACTCACAGTTCATGGACTCCACTTTATAGCCCCATTTCTTAAGATTGGCTCTGTGTCTTGTGGTGCCAGAGCACAGTCTTCTCAGTGCCTTCCAGTCTTCTGTGTGCCTAGGAAGGAGTTTCTCATCCAGTATCAGCCATTGATTAAGGTTTTGGGTTTTTACCTGCCACTTTTGGACTCCCACCTGCTGAGGTGTTCCTGCGAGTATCTCTGTAGATCTTCGGAAGCTGTTTCTTTATTTAAGTCATTGGCATGCTGGCTAATAACCGAACAGAGGATGGGCTGGAGAGGTCAGTGCCTCGGTCCTTTCATTTTTGCTTAATAACAACTTTCTAACTGGTAGGACGGATAAGCTGTTACTGTTGTTGTTGCATGACTTCAAGTCATTTTTTATTCTAAGACAAATTTTTCACAGGGCTTTCTTTGGCAGGATTTGTTCAGAATGGATTTGCCTTTTCTTTCCTCTAAGTCTGAGAAAGTGTGATTTCCTCAAGATCACCCAATGGGTTTTAATGGCTGAGTGGAGATTGGAACTCTGTTCTCCTGAGTCATAGTCCAACTCTGTAACCACAACACCATATTGGCTCTGATGAGTAACCCCCTCAAAAGTTTGGAAAAACTTGTTTATCTTGGATGGATAAGGAAGAACTGCAGCTGTTTTTAAATCCATGTTCTGGTTGACTGGCAATAAAACACCCAAAAGATGGACTGTTCTAGATCTATTGCTCCAACAAGAAAACATACATCTTAATAGGAGAAAACTCACAGTCCAATTTGAATAGGTTGAAGTGCTATGCCGTGCCATAGATGTTTTCAACCCTAAGAAATAAGTGTGGATCTAATGCCTATTGGTAGAAGAGGCAAGCATAACATACTGTAGAAAGAATAGAGGTGGCTTCTCACAACAGGAAAAGCAATTCATGTTTCTGCAAAAAAAATCACTCAAAACTTAACAGTATGTGCATAAATATTAAACAACCTGGTCAAGACATTTTGAATCTACTAGAGAGATCATTCAAAGCCTTCTTCAAAAATGACTTTTTCTTTCACCCTCTTATTTTTCTTATGATGTCCACTTTGTAGCGAAACTTACAGATCTGTGGCTTTTTAACATGTTGAGGGGAGCTGCTGAAGAATGCTAATTTCCTCTCCTGTGTTTCCTCCATGACAATTCAATAAATAATTTGTGAGACAGCTGCTGTGTACCTTGCCTACTTTAGGCAGGCACAAACAGCTATAGTCAGATTGCCTAAAGTAGGCTCCTACATTCCCAGCTTAAGCTTTATTAATATATATATTTTTACTGAAGATACATTATTTTCTTTGTCACAAAACACTAGGACTAGAGGGCACTCCCTGAAGCTCCAAGGTAGGAAAATTAGGACTAATAAAGGGAAATATTTCTTCACCCAGAGGGTCATTGGGTTACGGAATTTACTTCCAGAAGAGGTTGTGACAGCTGTCAGCCTGAACAACTTCAAGGCAGGATTAGACAGATTCATGGATACCAAGTGTATCGGTAGTTACTGAAAAGGACATTCAAGTGCCACCTCGGAGTTGGTTGAGGTAGGCAGGATTTCCCTGGGTACTGGTTGTGGGGGGTCGGGAGCAGGTCAGGGTTTTGCCCTCCCTTCTGCTCGAGATCCCCGTGTACAACTGGTGGGCCACTGTGTGATACAGAATGCTGGACTAGATGGGCTGAGGTCCGATTCAGCATGGCTCTTCTTATGTTCTTACTGTAATCCGGTACCAAATTTCTGGGTTTCTCCAGCCCACCTTCATTCTCCTCCCAAGTATTGATGCTGCTTAAAACCATCCAGCTAGATGAGGAGGAGAGCAGTGCTGGATGGGCAAAAATGAGCTTCTTTTTCATAGTCTTTCTTAACTAAAGTACGTTTGTACACTCATTGAGGTTGGTATTTTGATCTAAATTTTTAACAATGTGTGTGGTGTCTTGTTGAATACAGATAGACCTTATGAGGGTGATGCAATCTCAGGGGGATAATATTTGGAAAACTGACATTAGGGGATTTTTTTTTCTATTTTTGGATTTTTAAGCTTCTATTATCTTTTGCATTTAATATTCTGTGTGCAGAAATATTGGTCTTTCCCCTTACTACAGCTTTCCTTGCAAGATCATAGAATCATAGCATCACAGAGTTGGAAGAAACGGTTATTTTGAGAGAGCACATTTTAAAAAAGAAACAGAAATACACATCTTCTTCATTTTAATTGGGAATGTGGTAAATATGCAATAATGTAGCTAACATTTAGAATGTACCCTCATGAGAAATCTGTATGTTCATACTGAAAATTCCAACTATTTATTCAGAAACAATAAGAACCACAGAAGTTATGTCGAAAAGCTATCTTGCCATCTGGATGATCAGCTCTGTCTTACAAATATTGCATACCAGGTAGTTTGAGAAGATTTATTTTTTTAAAAAAGATGTTAATTTTGTTCTGTAGATTATGGCTACCAAATATATTCATCCTACATCTAAGAGCTATAAAACTGAGTGACTTAGTAAAAATTATGTATGTAAATATTGTCTTTTTTAGTTATACTACTAGCTTGGGGACCCGGCCCTGCCCGGGTCATTTGAGAAGTACAGCAGGATGTAGAGTGGGTCATGGGGGCTCTGTGTGCCCAGTTTAGTCTTGATCCATCATTATTGGGAGTTGCAGTGGTATCATGAAATTACTGAAGGTAGTGCAAGTCCCATCATCTCTGTGTGTCCCGTCCCCCAAAGTGTAGTAGGATGTAGATTGGGTCATGGGGGCTCTGTGTGCTAAGTTTGGTCTGTATTGGTGAATGGATGAGGGATGCATTGTTTTTCGGAAGTGAGTGAAGGTACTTCAAGTCCCATCATCTGTGGTCCGTCTCACAGTAAACTGCACCAGGCTGTAGAGTGGGTCATGAGGGCTCTGTGTGCCAGATTTGGTGTTGATCAGTCATTGGATTAGGTTTGTAGCAGGATTGGGAAGTGAGGGAGGTACTGCAAGTCCCATCATCCATGTTCTGTCCCCTCCAAACTTCAGTAGGATGTAGAGTGGGTCACTGGGGCTCTGTGTGCCAAGTGTGGACTTTCTCGGTGTTTGTTGGGGGCCACAGTGGTCTGTGGGAACAGAGGGGTGTAAAAGTACTACAAATCCCATCATCCATTGTCAGTCCTCCCCCCCCAAACCTCACCAGGACGAGAAGGCAGACATGGGGGTTATGTATGGCAAGTTTGGTCTCGATCAGTGATTGGATGAGGGTTGCAGCGGACTTGGGAAGTGAGTAGAGGCACTTCAAGTCCCATCATCCATGGCCCACCCTCCTCCGAACTGCACCAGGACGTAGAGTGGGTCATGGGGGCTGTGTGTGCTGAGTGTGGTCTGTATTGGTCCTTTTGGTGGCCTCAGTGGTCTGTGGGAACCAAAGTCTTGGAAAGTACTACAAATCCCATAATACGTGGGTCATGTCATAGGGGGTTATGTGTACCAAGTTTGGTGCAGGTCCATCACCCGCGCTGGTCGCTGTGGCCTGTGAAAGTGGCTGCCACATATCCGCCCTGGCCTGTGAAAGTGGCTGCCACATATCCGCCCTGGCCTGTGAAAGTATACTGGTGTAAAACAGAAAGGAGTAAAAAAAATGGAAAAGGCCTGCATGGAATTAGCAGTAAGGTCCAATGAGGCTGGGTGAGGGGCTTTGGGCCAGAATTATTTATATAAACATTAAAAGGCATTAGAGAAAGGTATTTATTGTTTTCTCTTGTGTCTTTTGAGTGAAGTAGGGCCTTACCTTGTAGAGTGACAGTGCCTGTTCTAAAGATCCTGTCAGAAGCTGCCTTTCTCTGACACTGTGTTGAAGAGGGAAGATGGATGCCTCTTTTGGGCCTATCTAGGAGAAGGGGATTTGTAGGGGCTACAATGTTTTCTGGGAAGTGAATTGGGATGCAAATCCCATCATTCGTCGGCCATCCTGCCCTAAACTCTATTTTGGGGCCTGTAATGTTATGGCCTGCTATTGGTAACTTTAAAAGGGTGCATGGCAGGCAGCCGTTTTCTAAAAGCTGAGGGGGAGGAGAATACAGGAATCCATTTTGTTTTCACAGAGCCAAGGGGGGAGGGAATGTTGATGGTGCATTTTTTCCCCTCAGTGGGAAGAAATCCTGTTGTTTGAATGTAGAGGCCTGGATTCTGGGTTGCTGGCTTTTTTCCCCTCAGTGGGAAGAAATCCTCTTGATTGAATGTAAAGGCACTGCTTCTGGGTTGCTGGCTTTTTTCCCCTCAGTGGGAAGAAATCCTGTTGTTTGAATGTAGAGGCCTGGATTCTGGGTTGCTGGCTTTTTTCCCCTCAGTGGGAAGAAATCCTGTTGTTTGAATGTAGAGGCCTGGATTCTGGGTTGCTGGCTAATCAGTGGCTATCAATGCCCTCTCTCTGGTGCCTTAGAATTTTGGAGTGGCGAGGCTGTCCAATCAAAGGACTTTATGCAAATAGCTGCCACATATCCGCCCTTCCGCCCTCCGCATACACACATACACACATACACACAAACATTCCGTTTTATAAAGGTATATACAGATTAAGTAGCAAGGGGAGAGGCAGCCACCTGCTTGATGTTTACGCAGCTTACTAGAGCATAACAGAGTCTGTTTTTTCGTTTGATTTTCATTTTGACTGAGAGGCTTTGTGAAATATATAACAAGAAGTGTGTATGCTCCCATCTTCCTTTTGCTTACCCCTTTCCTGTCTTTTGACAAGAAGAAGAACGGGAAGCATAAAATTAGGAGTACTTTGTGGAACACATAAGTTATTCTTCAGACATGGAAGTTTATTCTTACAGTTTAAAGGAACATCTGCTTTAGATGCCACTTAAAAATAACATTTGTACTATACATATGTGTACATGTGTATTTACACATTTAAATTGATGTGATGGCTGTAACATCTATAATTGAAACAATCTCCTTAATTTAGGGATTGAACAAAGGTGTACATGAGGACTGCTCTTTGTTGTGATATGCACTCAAGTAATTTCTGATTCATGTAAATACTAAAGCAAAAACATTATGGGATTTTTCTTACTATATTTTGTTTAGCGCAATGTTTCTCAAACTCTGCTCCTCCGGGTATTTTGAACTTCAGCACCCACAATTCCTAACAGCTGGTAAGCTGCCTGGGATTTCTGGGAGCTGAAGTCCCAAACACCAGGAGGAGTAGAGTTTGAGAAGCACTGGTTTAGCGGATTGCCCTTACTTTCCTCTGAGAGTGTGTGACTTGTCCAGGGTATAACATTGGGTTTCCATGTCGGAGCAGAGTACTAGTCTAGCATCCCAAATACCACACCATGCTGATGCTATATAAGCAAACATATATGCATAACATATAAATGGCCGATTTCCAATTATTTTCAATAATGTGAGTAAGATCAATCTTGCCCCCCAAAGAGGCGTCTTCCATCAAGGCCCTTGTTGGAGCCAAACATGTGAAAAAATCTCAACACTAATTAGGTTTCCACATAATTTCTGTCATCTTGATAGCTACATCAATGTTTTTGGTTGGTAGGACTATACTCATTGGTGGACAAGATCTCAGATGTGGTCTTGTTTCTGACATTGTGCTTCATAGCACAAGCTTAAGGACAGCCACTTACTTACCATACAAGGTTTCAACTTGAAACTTCAAGGGGGGCAGAGTTCTCCAAATAAGTATCCAGACAACTCCCTATTCTGAACTGGAGATGGTGGTGGAAGCTTGCTTTGTCTGTGTGCCAGCTAGTGTCACCATGTCTGTACCTCCTTTCTGTATCTTCAGAGGTAGGTGGCCATGAGGAGGGTTAGGCTTTGGCTGTGCACTTGCAGAGCCCGAACAGATTTCCCTCCCACCCATGTCTCAAGCTCTGAACCTGTATTTTTTAGTACATTAAGAACAGCAATAATATCTGGAAATACTTAAAGCCATCCTGGCAGAGTAATCTCAGGGGATTTGCTGCACCCCCATTTGTTTCTGTCGTCGCACTGGTTGAATGAAGTTCCCTGTGCAATTACCACTTTCTCTTCTGACAAGAGGTATTTTAGTCTGCGTTCCCATGTTTGAGTCTCTCTTGTAGCATTTACTCCTTCAGCCTCCTCTTGTTCCTGTAGCAACTGTTAGACATTCCAATTATCAGTATTATTTCAGTTCCTGACACAAACTGTTCGTATCATTCATAGCCTATCCTGCATTATTTGACCTCTAGTAATATTTATCATGGATTATTTTACTGCTGGCCATTTTAAAACTAACTATATTAAAAAGCATACTTTATGTATATGGTATCACCCACTGGTACTGGTACCCATTGGCTAGTGTTGTCTATCAAGCAGTACATTGTGTAGTTTCACATTTGCATAGCTATGTAGCAAAGACACTAAGGAGCCCTGTTAGTGACTTGCAAAGATGTTATACCAGGAAACCTGCAAGACTTTTCCAATGTGCACCAGGTTCTACGAATCCCTAGTTAGTGTCTTGTTGTGCATTGGTCCTAATATGCATCTTTCTGGTTGAGCATCATTCCTGATCTGAGATGGTCAACTTATATTGTTGATGTACCAGCAACCCCTTGCTGAATATGGATCTTAGAAAACTGTGCAGTTCTACTACCTTCAGACGCAAGCCCACTTATGAAGGTGTAAGACCTAAAGTGAATTCAGACATGTAGTTTTAACTGGGAAAAAATGTGGTCAGCATATTTAGATGTGGGTCAAGAAATCTGGAGTTCAAATACTGTTCAGCCAAGAAACTCAGTATTATTTTTGTCCATTCACATGCACAGAATGTTGTAAGTTTTGAGCATAAAATTATGTAAGTAGGTCCTATCCTAAATTCCTAGGTTATAGAAGGTTTAATTGTATTGTACTGTTACCTGTATATCTGAAGTGAAAAGCTTCTATTTTGAACTTCAGCCTCAGTTTCTGGGAGGAAAGTGGGATACAAATCAAAGAAAGAACATGTGGTCAAATGGACCAAATCTGTGTTGTACTTTCATTTTCTTTTTAAATACATTTTCTTATAAAGCACAAAGTAAAATGTTTTATTTACAAGCATTTAATTCCAATCTATTTAAACTATGTTGTTTTCATTTCCAATTACATTTGATTGGAATTATGATCTAGTAGTTTTTAAATTTGAAAGTATCCTTGAGCTGTGGCCAATAGTTTATTAGTATTCATGGTGTAAAAAGGAATTATTTTCAGGTTAAGAGCATTTTAAAAGGATAATTGGTTAGACCGGTATTCTCATTAAACTCATGTGCATTAAACATGCTACTGTAAATTGTCCTTACTGCTTCCACTGAAGTTGCTGAGTGTCCATACTCAAACTGGATTTTAGGATAATACATACAGATTTCAGTGGTGCTGTAGGTAATGCTTGGGTTTGGAACTTCAGTATTTCTGTGTTTGATAGCCACAAATCACAATAGGGGTTGGTTTCATTTGTTGTTTAGTTCTGTTTTTTTCAATGCCTCTGTTTGAAGGAACAGATTATCACTAGTTTAGAGGTAGATCTACCAGACTACCTTTTTCTGCACTATAGAAACGGCCTATTGTATAATAAACATATTTTATTTGACTGTAAAAATCTTTATGTTCATAAATTGATTTATAAATCAGGCCTGTCAGTTTATACCCAAGGAACTGGGAACCACGCTGTTAGTTAATTTTTTTTAGCTTTATTTAGGAGAGGGAATTACAAATAAAGACAAGAGTCAAAATTAGAATTAAAGGCATATTATTATAAAGTGGCCTTAAACTTTACAACTCTTATAGAATGCGTCAAAAGTTCTGGGGCCATTAGCCTTGCTGCAAGGAAGAACTAGTGCCTGTTCCCATTCAGTATGTCTCTATCCCCACTGCCTTCTTTCTTCTCTGCTAGACATCTGTCTTTCAGCCAGCTACTCTACAAGTCATATATGTGCAGTTCCTCACAGATGTGACTTATTCCCCCCTTGCACCTTGCTGAAAATTGCAAGCTTCACTCCCTGAAATGGGTCAGGGTTGTCTGTAAGCAACTTCTGTCATGAAATTATAATTATAGGCACCCATTAAAAATCTCAACTGTGAAGGTGACCCGCACATAAGTCCTGCACTTACTGAAATTTGGTAGGCATGATCCACTTAAAAGGGACTACTATGTGTGCAAATATTATACAGTTCTTTTAAGAAAAAGTTAAAATTCAGTTTTTATTCATCACCTCATGTAAGTCAATAGGAAGACACATGACACCTCTGTTTCTGAAGGACGTTTCTGCCTTGGCCCTGAGCCAAAGTGGGTCATGCCAGAGGTAGTCTGAGTCAAATTAGTGTACTTTCTGATGAACCAAGATAGAGCCTGAATTAAATCTTGCCTCCAGTATACACCCATGTTTGAGAGCTTTCCTTCAAGTACAGTGAACATTTCTTTTTCTCTCTGGATTATTTTCAGCCTATGACTGGTGCCGGGCATCTCATAAATTATACAACTTCCCATATGTTTTCTAAAAATCTGGTTCACATACTGTAAGCAACTATGTAAGAATAAAGCTCCCATGCCTGGAAAATAAGAGGTGACTTGCATGTGCATCCACTTAGATACACATAGGCTTTTGGGGGGGGGGGCGACCCCTAAGGCAGAAGTGAAAAGTGTGAGCCTCAATCATAGTACTTGTGTTTGGGCATCCAGTATACCCTCATTTCTCCATTTTTAGATTTGCTATATGGTGTCTAGCTTATTTTCGAAATGAAAGAGCAACCTAAAGTATTGTGGTGAGGATAAGGTCTATTTGTTCCCATGCATCCCTTATAGTTTTAATATTAAGTGATATATTTACATCAGCTCTAAGTTGATATTAGTGAAAGACTAGATCCTGGAGCTTCTCAAGAGAGCCAAGGCTACTATCCTTACCTTTGAATGTCTTCTTTCAGGGAGTAGGCTTTGTTAAACATCACTGGTAAATGTATACCTGCAAAAGTTTTCCATGGTTGCACTGGTTTTCCATTCTAACTCAACTGCTTCAAGGGGTTAGAATGGAAAACTATTATTGGTTCCCACCCCTATCTCTTAGGCTGGATCTACACTGCCATATAATCCAGTTCAAAGTAGATACTCTAGATTCAGAAACGGAATTATATGGCAGTGTGGATGTTGCTTTAGAGTTAGACAGAGGGATTGAGAGTCCTTGCCACTTGTTAACTAATTTTGGATCCTACCTGGGATCACCTTTATCAACATCTGATTAAACTAGACAAGCCACTTCAAGTCTCAAAGTTCTAGGCTATTTATATGGGGAACAGATTCTTTTTGTTCTATTTTAGGCTTCTTATTAATATTCGTATAGATACATGACCCTCAGGGAGAAACACAGGCATAGCAATATCTAAGCACTTCAATTTTGTTACATTCTGCAATATCCTATATAAAGCACCATACATTAAGTCATATAGTAAACATATTCATTTAGGCTTTCATCTTAATGATAAACAATTACCCATGACAGAAAACAATCTCATCTGTTATTGCCAAGGTTGAATCTTCTTAAGCAATTCTTGGCCTATAGTATGTCAGCATATACTCATCTTTAGCATGTCCTTATCAGCATTTCCATTTAGGGCAACATATCTGGAAGGTCTTCTCTTTTGACATTGGAGGCATGCTGAATAGTAGCCTAATTATGTGGCGGTAACTTAGCTTTTTAAAAATTATTTTCTAAAAGTCTTGCAAGGTATTTCTTATGTAGCCAGACATTTAGAGTCTTGTTCACATGCCACCTTTCGAACAGACCCCACTATCTGCTCTCACATATCTAATATACTAATCCACAGAGTAACCTAAGGCAGTGTTTCCCAACCAGTGTGCCATGGCACACTAGCGTGCCGTGAGTGATCATGAGGTGTGCCGTGGGAAATTGGAACCTCCAATACCCTTTCTTCCCCCTCCTGCCGAACACTTTTTCTTCTCCACTCGGGCTCCCTTCTTCCTAGCCTTGCTCTGCTCGCTTTGCTCTGGGGCGAGTTTGCGCAGTAGCGCCTGCATGGGTCACGTCTTCCTCCCTCCCCCCTCCCCTCCTGAACACGCTCACGCTGCCCCCTCGGATCAAAACGGCGGCAGAAGCGGCAGTGTAGAAGAAAAAGTAAGTGTTTGGCAGGAGTGGGAAGAAAGGGTGCGAAGGGGAAGGGGGAGGAAGAGGTCTCTGTCAAAAGCTGGCATGGGCAAACTTGGACCTTCCAGGTGTTTTGGACTCCAACTCCCACCATTCCTAGCAGCCTCAGGCTCTTTTCCTCCCCCCCCCCCTCAGACATTTAAGCAGGAAAGGACCTCAGGCTGTTAGGAATGGTGGGAGTTGAAGTCCAAAACACCCAGAGGGCTGAAGTTTTCCCATGCTTGTTTTAGGGACCTTAAAGTGGTGAGCCTCTTTCTAACATTGTGATTCTGGATAGAAAACAAACAACAACATAACATAACATTGTTTGAGTCCACAGTGCTCTCTGTGTGTAGGTGAACTACAACTTCCAAACTCAAGGTCAATTCCCAAGCAAACCCTTTCAGTACTTTCTGTTGGTAATAAGAGTTCAATATGCCAAGTTTGGTTCAATTCCATTGTTGCAAGAGTTCAGGATGCTCTTTGATTGTGTGTTAACTATAAATCCGAGCAACTGTAACTCCCAAATGTCAAGGTCTATTTCCCCCCAACTCCATCTGTGTTCACATTTGGGCATATTGAGTATTCATGCCAAGTTTGGTCCCGATCCAACATTGTTTGAGTCCATAGTGCTCTCTGGATATAGGTGAACTATAACTCCAAAACTCAAGGTCAATGCCCACCAAACTCTTATAGTATTTTCTCTTGGTTATGGGAGTTCTGTGTGGGAAGTTTGTGTCTTTCTGCCATTCCTGCCAGGATATCTATGTTGTGTTCATCAAACCAGGCCCAGGTTTCACACTGAGCGTATAAATACTTTAAAAAACATATTAACTATATGTATTACTGTGTTAGAGTGTCATTTTGTGTCATTTTGGTTAATGGTGTGCCCCAGGATTTTGTAAATGTAAAACATGTGCCACAGCTCAAAAAAGGTTTTAAAACACTGACCTAAGGTAATTCTTTGTGGATTTTTTTCATTTTAAATGAATATCTGGCATTCTTTTCTGACTTGAAATTTAAATAGACATCTTTTATTGCAAGATAGAAAATGAGCAGACACTGTCAGGAATCTTGGGACCTCATCAGGCAAGAAGGGGGTAAAGAGTGGAAACCACCAGATTCTTCCAATGGCACTTTCCATGCTGCTGAAACGGAGCCCCACAGAGTCTCTCTGGAAGTTGCCCTGCATCATGTGATTGGCTCCGTGGGACTCCATTTTGGCAGCGGGGAGATCGCACAGATAAGACTGTGTGAGATAAGGTCCTTAGGCTCTGTATTCTGCCATCTATAGGTGTTACCAGGTTATAGGTGTATACCAGCTTCGGCTTAAAATGTTACCAGTACGCTGACAACACCCAGCTCCTTTTGCATCTAGAACCTGGAAGAACAACAATTCCTGATAACGTCTCCTTGTGCTTTGAAGCTGTGACAGGCTGGCTGCTCATGAGTAGACTTAAGAGGAACCCGGCCAAAACGGAAATCTTATGGCCCCGTTAGCCCCGGGAATTGGCCTGCCCCTCTGCCCACCTTTGATGGTGAATCCTTAGCCCCGTCTGCTACGGTGAAGAGCCTCGGTATCTTGCTGGATTCCCAGTTGACGATGGAAGCTCAGATTTCCATCACCAGTAAGCAGGCTTTTTTCCACCTCCTCCAAGCGAGGCAGCTGGCTTCTTACCTTCCAACAGAGGCCCTTGCAATGGTAATCCACGCCACAGTTACCTCGAGGCTGGATTACTGTAATGCATTGTATACTGGTACTCTTCTTTCAGTGACACGGAAGATCCAAGTGGTTCTAAACGCAGCTGCCAGATTACTTACTCAGACACCAATGAGACATCACATAGCTCCAGTGTTACAACACCTCAATTGGCTCCCAATTGAACATCCGGCTTCCTATAAGACACTGGTTCTGACTTTCAGGGCCATCAATGGTCAAGGTCCTAAATACCTCAGAGATCGTCTGTCACATACTTGTCATCAGAGACCACCAAGATCAGCTCAAGAAAACCTCTTGTTTGTTCCCGGTCCTAGGGAGGCACGCCTGGACTCCATGAGGCGCAGGGCCTTCTCAGTTCTTGCCCCAACCTTGTGGAATTCCTTACCTCCATACATTAGAGTTATACTTGATTTGTGGTCTTTCTCTCAAGCTCTCAAAACTTGGCTTTTCGTCAAAATTTGTGATTTATCGTTGATATGTTTGCTGTTTTATTTCCGTGTAAGTCACTCAGAGCACTCCGGAGGAGAGCGACTCATCAAATAATAAATTGAAATGAAATGAAAGGTGTCTTTATTTAATTAAATATTAACATTTTCATGGTATACACACATAAGAGTTGACAACTAAAGTTTACCTGGCCTACAAGGCCATTACAGTCCAACAGCAAGTTTTGACAGTCTTTTTTATTTTGTACTGATTTTAGTTGTCATTTAAACATCTAAAATAATTTAACGTAATATTAATCTTTTCAGAGATATTTAATCTATTTGGAGAAACTATTAAACTATGTTTCATTTTCTTTCCAGGGGATTCCTTTACCCAGTTCAGGTTTGCTGAAGAAAAGGAATGGATTGTAGAAAACCTTTGCCCAAAGCAGGTAATAAAGAACTTTCTTGAAAAGATTCCTTAATTTAGGGCAGGGAGTATTTTAAAGGTTATGGTTAGTTCTAATGAGAATAGGCCTACCAAATCAGTAGAAATTTAGTAAAACAACACTTATTTAAATTCCATGGGGCTATTAATTTAAAAGGTTGTAATCTTTTGGGGAGTTAATAATCAAGTCTGTGGTTCATCTCTGCACCTTATTTACTTATTTATATTTTTTCAATGTCTTTGTAAAATAAAAGTGATACTGCCAATTTCCCTTAAAATGCAATAGATTCTCAGTTAACCAGAACTCAAGCAACCAGGAGTCAAAAGTAACTGGGATTTTTTAAAATAAAAATACTACATTCACAAAGCTGATTTTATAATACAGTAAAACAGTGTTACATTAAGTTAAGTTTGTCTTTATTTGTTTTAATTTGCTTTAAATTATTGTAAATATTAGTATCAAATCAATATATTATTTATGATATGGTAAAGCATGGGGTATAGTATTAGTTAGGCCTGCTTTTAATAGTAATTCTCAAGCAAACAGAAACTACATTTATCTGGCATCTATCAATCCCCACGGGTTCCGGTTAACTGAGTGTCTGTTGCATTACAGAGATAATATATACAATGTGCTCTTAACTGTAGAGAAATATTTTTTTTAAACCTGTTAATTAAGAATACTGAGGTATTAGCCTCACAATGAGTTTAATATTTTCATACTAGTCCAAAGAAATTTACTTCTGTGGAATCATTTGAACCAATTTAATTGTTAGTGTCGTGTTGGATGGGCTGAGTGAATCAATGGGACATAACAGCTGAGTTATCAAGCCTGATTCATCCAGTAGGTTTACTTCAGTTGGGATTAACATTTAGATCTTCAGCTTGAACTATGGCAAATTTAATCAGCTGTGGATCAGTGGAAATGTGGAAGCTCAGATAAAGGACCATAACTCATGTTAGACTAGCAGGGGAAATACAAGGGTGTACTTTCGTGTTGCTAGTTGTATTTCGGCTAACCGAGAAACAACAAGCACAAACAACACAATCCATGCCAAGTCTATTTAATTTACAAAGACTTGTTCAGTGATTTCACTGCCATGAAATCTTGGTGTGAAAATTCCAGACTCTGGTGTGTACTTTCCTCAGGCTGAAACGTGAAGCAGTGATGTATTATCTCCCAATCCAAAAGATTACAACTCCAATTAAGGTGAATTAAATACACTTTCTAATAATCCCAAAATTGACAGTAAAAAGGGATATACAACAGATCAGTGATATGCATATGAATTAGTACAGTGAAATCACATGCAATCAGAACCCCTGTATTGAAAATCTAAGTTGTCAGTAGTTTTACTCAACTTCCACCAAGGATGATGCTGTGGGAATTGTGCACAAACACCTTTTGATAGAACAGAAGATAAGATATACAAGCAATGAAAATCAAGAGAGGAGAGCTGAGAAAAAAATGAAAGGAAGATTTGGCTGATCACTTTAAACCTGGAATGGGTACAGGTATTAAGAGCTGGACGAAAAACCATACACACATACACAGACCATGCTAGCCATCAGAGAATATTGAAATGGAAAAGAAAAGTTGAAGTCTGAAGGACAAAAAGTATGTAAAATGTCTCCTAGAAAGGGTACAAGAAAGGGTGCTGTCATGAACCAAAGCAGGTTTTAGCAAAGAGGAAGAGAGGAGAGAAATAAGGTCTTTGACATAATTACCAGTCTTAAAGTATAGATGTGCTGTCATTTGGATACTTGGGCGCGTAGTCACAGTCCATTGACCAACAGAGACGTTGCCATCTCTAAAGCTGCTGTTTTTATGTCAAGCTTTCTTCTATTGAGTTCTATGAGATTGCTTCATTTTTTAATTGTTAACATTTCTGGCTCCAAAATCTAATTTCTACTCTGTTTCTAGCACCTGTTCAGTCTAGAGAAAGATGGCCACCTATGAACTTCATTAACTGGATAACAGTGTCTTGAAAAGGCATTTCCAAACAGTGTGTGTCATCGCAGGACCTTTCCGTTTCAGACTTACAGTTGCTTCTCTCACTAACTCAGCACTTGGAGGGTTTGGGGGTATGTGTCTTTATAATGGTTGATGCAGTGCATTGTCTTAGTTGATTCAGGAAACAAAACAGTGCAGCTTGCATTGAAATATTATATTTGACACTTGTGCAGTGCTGTGAATAGGATTTTCGCAACAAATTCTTCAATAGGCTATAAGCTGCCATAATGTTCTGTTGGGAAAGGAAGAAAAGGTATTGGCAGTAGTCAAAGGTATGAATCTTGGGCATTACATCTTCACAATATCAAAGGGCTACAGCATCCTCAAGTCATTCAGGTAATAGAATGAGATCCTGGAGTCTAGTTGCAGGAATTAATTCAGTAACAACCCAAGGCAGTGACTGTGATGGTCACAGAAAGTTGAAGCACAACCTTTTTGTGTGCCCCTGACATTGTCATATCCTTAGAGCAAGTGATCCACTTTCTTTTTATGGTGGCATTTCAAAATTTAGTGTTTCATGTGGCCTGAGTGCGTGCAGTAAGAAAAAGAGGCTCGCTCTTAGGCAAAAAGTACAGGGTTCCCTGCCCATCCCCAATTTAGGGGTTGGGCTACATGTCACTGAAATAAAACTGAATCAATGTGGTAATGTTGATCACCAAAACAGAGAAATGAGTTCTTCACAGTTTGCCAACCAACTTTCTAGAAATCTGGATAAAGATTTGGTATGTGGATATCAGAAAGTTTGTGTGTTTCATTCAGTAAAAAAACTGGATGTACCTTGATTTCTTCTTCTGTGGAATTTGAACAGAAATGGCTAAATTATTCCTGTTGTGTGCCTACAGGTAATTTCTAACTGATGGTGACCCTAAGACAAATCTCTCGTGTGCTTGGAAAGATTTGTCCAGAGCTCCTGAGACTTGGGAGAGTATGAGGGTTTCCATGGCTGAGCAGGGATTCAAACCTTGGTGTCCACAAAGTCATGGTCCAATCACTGAGGCCAATGCTCAAATCACTGCCCACTCTGTCTCTTATAAGTATACATTAAACAGACTCTTTATAAGTAATACTGATGAGAGAGAGAGAGGTTTCCACCTTACTAGATACAACCATCTCATTTTACCACTTTGGACTCCTTCACTTCGTAAATAAGGAGTCCAAATTGGTGAAATAGGATGTTTGCAAGATGACCCATCCACGATAATCTATTACTCCTTGTCTTACACAATAGTAGGATTTAGCAATAATAGATATGAAAACAATTTGTTGCCTGGAAATATTAAGCCTGCAGTTACATGGAGAGCTACACAAGTGACAGCAGTTGAGTGGTTGCTGAAGAAACCATAAGAACTGAAAATATATTACCAGCCTTAAGATCTAGTTTCAACTTTGTTTTTTTAACATGGATTTCAGTTTTGGCTACTGAAGAATTTGTCTGCAGCAAATTCATTTCACTTCTTTCCATTTCCTGCACCTCAGTAAAGTTCTAAAGTCTTTCAGTGTTTCAGAAAATAATCAGTCAAGTCAAGTATGCATGTCAATCCCGTTTTGAGTCAAATGATTAATAGTTTATACATATCACATACCAGAATATCAATCAAATACCTTTTGTCACAGACTTTTGACATAATATTTGAATGAGAAGTAGATATAATTTATTCATTTCAAAATCTGGTTTCTCATAATATGCCTACAAAATGCTTTTGCATAATCTCTCTACTTAAGGCTACTCTATGCTTCAAATTAGCACAGATGGTAGCAACAAAGTTTTGAGCTACAGACATGAAACTTTTTGAACCATATTGCAGTTGTGTCAGCAAACTCATATCTAAATGGGCATGCATCTGGAATTTTTCTATCGACCAGATAAACGTTTTCATCTATCTGTTTGTCTTTGGTAATGGCTTCTCTAAAATCGATGTTGTTTTAGAACAGGGCTGTCCAACTTCTTCCGACCCAAGGGCCGGACGACGTGTCACTGATCACCTGGGGGCCGTAGGTGATCAGTGAGCGGGGCGGGCCGCTCGCAGGGGTGGGGTGGGGGTGGGGTCGCTCACGTAGCCTCCTTCACCCGGGTTGCGGCATTGCCCGGATCCCGGGTGAAGGAGGAAGGACTTTGGAGGGAGAAGAAAGCCGGCTACCTTCTCCTCCATAGCCCGTCCACCTTCACCCGGGCCGCGGCATTGCCCGGATCCCGGTTGAAGGAGGTGGGGCTTTGGAGGGAGAAGTTAGCCGGTTACCTTCTCCCTCCATAGCCCCTCCTCCTTCACCCGGGCCGCGGCATTGCCCGGATCCCGGGTGAAGGAGGAGGGGCTTTGGAGGGAGAAGGAAGCCAGCTACCTTCTCCCTCCATAGCCCCTCCGCCTTCACCTGGGCCGCGGCATTGCTCGGATCCCGGGTGAAGAAGGAGGGGCTTTGGAGGGAGAAGGTAGCCAGCTGCCTCCTTTCTCCGAAGCCTCTCCTCTTTTCCCCCGAGCGGCAGCGCGAGTGGGGAGAAGGAGGAGGGGCTACGGAGGAAGAAGGCAGCTGGCTCCCCCGCCCTTCCTAGCAGTAGGCGGCGCCACGGGCGGTGCGTCACCCCAGGCCTCTGATGCGCCGCCCTTGGCGCCGCCTACTGCTCCTTTCGGCGGTTCCCCCTCCCTAGGAAGGGCGGCGCGGAGAGGGGACGGAGGGGGCGGTGCAGGGAGGAGGAGCTCGCTCCCTTCCTTCTCCCTGCCCTGCCTCCCCCCCCCGGCCGCCATTTTTTTTTAAAAAAATTCAAATTTTTTTTTTTAAAAAGGCGGCTGGGGGGGGGGGTAGCGGGGGCCGTGTCCAACAGGCTGGGGGGCCGTGTACGGCCCACGGGCCGTCTGTTTGACGGCCCTGTTTTAGAAAATCGGAAGAATCCTAATTTTTTAATTTGTTACAAATGATTTCAAGGTGTAGTATTAGAATTACTTCTTTCGATAACACTATGCAACACTATTTTTGTTCCTGGGATGTAAATGTGATTTCCTAATTGGTTTTGTCATAAAAAAATGGAAAAAGTTGTCAACATTCTGCAGCACATTTTTGCTATAGTTTTTGAATGAATATCTCATGCTGTCTCAACCAATTTAACAGAGTTTTCAGGAGCCACAAAGCAAAGTTTTTGAAGAATAACAACTACTTTCAAAGTAAATGCCACTCAATTAAATAGGAAATAACACTTTCAAACCAAGAACAGAACATTTGTTAAATTTTGTTACATAGTGTAATACAATTAACCTTGTTTCTTCTTTGACTGTTCAGTTTGTGTTCCGAATTTAATAATACAATTAACCCCTTCCTTCCATGGATAGCTGGTTTTCAATTTGTGTTCCATTCAATACATACAGTTCTGATGTGTACGGATTGCAAGGTCTCAGATGAAATGAATTGGGTACCCCTTGCCTGATATAAAGTATTTGTTAGATCATCATCCATGCTGATTTGATCTCATTTAGATGTTTTTCTGCTTCTCAGCTGTCTGGGCTATACGTTGACTGCCAGTCCTTGGTGAGGGCACTTGAAGAACTGCCTCTGCATCTCAAGTTGAATGTGGCTGCTGAGTTGGTGCAGGTAACAGCTAAACTCCTTACAAATACGTATCTTGGCATGATTTTTAATTTGAGTAGCCTCATCACTTTTTAGTGTAATTGGTATGTATTTTAATATCATGCTTCTAATTGCTTCAAATGTGCAAGGCAAGAGGACTTAAATAGAGGTATTGCCATCAGCACTACTTATGCTTCATTGCTTCCTTCAGACAAAGCATTTTTCACATGCAGAGCGCATCTCAATCAAGGCCAGCATCCCCCAAGAGCTGCTTGCTCTAATTTTGTTGTTGCATATTTTACTCCTTAGCAGCATTGCAGATTAAAACAAAGAATGTTGTAAAAACGAAACACGTGTTGCATTCATTTTCTGCTTATAGCTTTTACAGATCCAGGCAGGATTCAACTCACTGGTACTGCCTGCTACACAGTGCATTTAGTTCACAGTGGGAACTGCCATGTAGACGTGTATAAAATGTCTGTTTATGTCCAGGGTTTAGAAACTTCAGTACCAGCATGAAAACAAGTATATTCTATAGATGAAAAAACAGTGAAATATGCAGGCAGTAGGTTGAGAGTTAATGAGTCTAATGAGTTAACCATGGCTGTTACGTATGATTACAATTTATCAAATGCTAGAAAAAAAATTATCTGCATTAGAAAGGGAAGGCAGTGTGAGTACAAAATCAAGGGCTTGTTCCTTTTGTGTGGGATTACTCGAAGTGACTCAGGCACTGCCATTGCTCATTTCTTCTTGTTCTGAATCCAAATGTATGGAGTAGAGAAATTTGCTTTGTTTTGCAACTAAAATACCGTACATTCTTCACAAGTGAAATGGCAAGACTAGATGTCATCTTTTTCTTACTGTTACTTGTACTAAAGCAGTATTTTAATGCACCATTAAATGATACATTCGGTCTTGTAATGAAGTAACATATTCTTCTGCAGCACATGATTTGAAGCAGTAGCTCGGAACTGCAGACCAATTGGTTTGAATTTGCTTCCATTCCCTTTTTGTCAGTGTTCTAAAGACACATTTACACTATAGAATTGATGCAGTGTGATGCCACTTTCAATGCCCTAGCTCAATATTAGAGAATCCTGGGAATTCTAGTTTGGAGAGGCACCATCACTCTTTGGCAAAGAAGGTTAAAGACATTGTAAAATTACAACTCCCATGATTTCATAACATTGAGCACGGCAGTTAAAGTGCTGGCAAACTGCATTAATATTTTTCTTTTTTCTACAATGAATTCAGAAAACATATTAGAGGTAGCTTTGTAGGCCATACAGCAAAATGCAACAACATAAGGCCATCCAGTCCAATCCCTGCCATGCGGGAACACACAATCAAAGCACCTCCAATAGATAGCCATCCAGCCTCTGCTTAAAAACCTCCAGAGAAGGAAAGTCCACCACACTCCAGAGAGACAGCATATTCCACTACTGAAAAGCTCTGACTGTCAAGAAGTCTTCCCTAATGTTTATGTGGAATGGCTTTTGATTGCGCCGAGTCCTAGTCTCCAGGGTAGCAGAAAATGAACTTGCCTCTTCTTCAATGCGACATCTTTTCAAACATTTAAACATGGTTATTATATCCTCTCTCAGCCTTCTTTTCTCCAAGCTAAACATTCCCAGCTGCCTCAGCAGTTCTTCATAGGGCTTGGCTCGAGGTGGTTACAATTCAAAAGAACACACAGTCGTCTTAAACATTCCATAAAATACACATATTAAACCATTATTTAAACTATAAAATACATATTAAAATACACAGAAAAAAGATTAAAGCATTAGATGTGAGTTTAAAATTCATGATTTAAACTGACTGGGTAGGCTTGTTGGAAAAGGTAGGTCTTCACACATGTTTTAAATTCTGACTGCTTGTTTAGCTTTTAGATCTCTTCTGGCAGGTCATCCCAAAGTCTTGGGGCAGCTGATGAAAAGGTCCTCTGGTTGACGGTCAGTCAGAATTTGGGTTCTGGTAGGTTCGATACTGGATCCTGTAGGTACCCTGGACCCAAACCATGAAGGCGTTACAGGTCAAAACCAACACTTCGTACTTTGTCCAGAAACTGATTGGCAGACAGTGGAGTGACTTTAGGATAGGTGTAATATGCTCAATCCTAGATGCGCCTGTAACCAATCTGGCCAATTTGGTCACTTTTCTCTATCCCAGCTTGTCAATCTCCTTCTTGAATTGTCCAGATCAGGGCACAGTTTTCCAGGTGAGCTCTGACCAAAGCAGAATAGAGTGGGACTATGATTTCCCTCAATTCAGACATTATACTCCTATTGATGTAGCCTAGAATTGCATTAGCTTTCTTAGCTGCTGCATCACTTTGTTGACTCATGTTTAGCTTGTGGTCTACTAAGACTCCTTGATCCCTTTCACATGGACTGCTTTCTAGCCAGGTGTCACTCATCCCAGTGTTTCCCAACCTTTTTTGAGCCGCGGCACACTTTTTACATTTACAAAATCCTGGGGCACACCACCAACCAAAATGACACAAAATGACACTCTTAACACAGTAATACATATAGTTAATATGTTTTTAAATGTATTTATACATTCAGTGTGAAACCTGGGCCTGTTTCGATGAACACAACATATGTATGACTATCTCTCACATATTTATACATGGTTATCATATCTTCTCTCAGCCTTTTCTTCAGGCTAAACATGCCCAGCTCTTCAAGCCGCTCCTCATAGGGCTTGTTCACCAGACCTTTGAGAAATTTCACCCTGAATGAAATTTGCTTCCAGTTAACTATGGATGTCATGAAGCTGTTATAAACAGTTCCTGGGGGAGACTCTTCAAAAACCCAGTAAAATACCAAAAAAAAAACCCAAACCATTTCCAAGCGGAGAGGCTCAATTTGTTTCTTGGAAACCTGTGAGGGGGCTGCTAGGAGGAGGGGGGTGTGTGCCAATTTCCCACGGCACACCTGATGATCACTTACGGCACACTGGTTGAGAAACACTGACCCATCCAGTATCTGTGCATTTCATTTTTATTTCCAAAGTGTAGTACCAAAAAAAACCTTTTTGCTAGACCTCTTAAAATGTGCTAAATACATCATGCAAGCTTTCGGAGCTCCACTGACTATTTCATGGAAAAAAAAGAGAAGGAAGAGGATCATAGGCCTACATTTTAATCAAATTGATATTTCGTTGTTGTCAGTTAAGGTGGTCTTAACACCTTGCTTGATGAAGAATCGAGTAGTGATTCAAAAGCTTGCAGGTTGTTTTTTGTGCATTTTTGGTTGGTTCAATAAAGGCATTGCTGGTTTTTTTTTTGAATTGTGGAATTTCATATTTCAGTGGCATTGTTTTTTAAACCTCTTGTTAAATCAAATTAAAATGAAGATAAACCTGGAGAAAGAATCAATCATTAATATTTAAATAGACTTAAGCAGTTCACTGCCCTTAAAAACAAAATACACTTGCTAAGCTGTCAGTTCTTTTGGTCCACCTTGACTGATTCAGGTGTATCCTATTTTTAATTATTTATACAGAATGCTGGTAGTCATGAATAATATTTCATTGTTAAGAAACAAGCAAACCGAAGAACGTGTAAGAATAGGAAAAATAACATAGCAATAAAAAAGCTAAATAAAGAGAATACACTTCACCCTCCAACAAGTTGGGGGGTGGAGCACTTTTGTCTCCTCCCCTCAGAGAAGAGATTGGTTAATTTCGCAGAACTTTCTTGAAGGGAGGAGGGGCTGGCATAGTGTGGTGCCAGCCCCTTCTCCCCCATTCTGCGAAAGGACATCGCCCACCACTCCCACCCATGGACAGTATAATAATGATCGTCAAATGGTTTAACATTTGGGGTCGGATAGGAATTTGCCCATGAGGGTTTTGCCTATCCTATACTGTTGTCCTAGGGGCTAGATGGAATGGTCGGCTTGTAAACTAGCCAAGCGTAAAATGGGTTAGTTATTCAAAGGTTTGTATACACTTAAGGCACCCCTTAAGGGTGTGGGACATTCTGCAAACACTCACCTAGAGGTTAATTTTAGGGGTGAGGTGAAGGTGAATGCCCTAGGAGCGGGGAGAGATTTCTCCTGATGTTCCCCTTACAGGTTGCCCGGGTTTAAATCTACAGGGGATCCAGGTAGTACGCCTGAATAGCTGATGACCCTATTTATCTCTAAAATTTATATCCTGCCTTTCTTCCAAAATTTGATTTAGTGATTCATAAAATATGCATCTAATTACAAAAGTTGAAATGATTAAATATCACAGTTATTAAATGATGTTTAAAAAAATTAAAGACCTTAAAACATAATGAAAGCATAGTTTGAAACAACACACAATTTCTGCGTGTGCTACAATTTCATAATTCACACTTCCAAAACCTGACAAAATAAAAGAAATCTTCACCTGCCAAGATTCACCAAAAGCAGGGAGGAAGCCAGGTGGACTTCCTGTAGAAGGGAGTTCCACAGTCTGGAAGTAGCTAGAGAAGGCTCTCTCCCAAGTCCCTCTGTTGAATATAATCAATACCTCCCTTGAGCAAGGAGTGTTTCCAGAGGGGTTAAAAGAGGCCGTGGTCTCTCCATTGCTGAAGAAGCCGGGATTAGATCCTACGGTCCCTTCCAATTACCGCCCAGTCTCGAATTTACCGTTTCTGGGCAACGTGATTGAAAGGGCAGCAATGGAGCAGTTGCAGTCTTTCCTAGATGACGCAACTTGGTTAGACCCCTTCCAGTCTGGCTTCCATTCTGGGCATGGGACAGAGACGGTCCTGGTCTCCCCAATTCTACCTGCAAAGGTGGTGAAACTGAGAGAAAGCCCTCCAATTAACTTATACAAAGAAATCTGGTCTTTCAGATCGTCTGGACCGAAGTCATTTCAAACTTAGCACTCCAAATGTTGCCTGGAAATGGAGTGGTAGATAATTCAGCAGTTTCAACAGGAGAGTTACGTGATAATGTAGTTAGTCAATAACCTGGCCATGGCATTTTTGACCCAGTGAAGTTTCCGAACAAGTGTCCAGAAGCATCCCCATGGAAAGTGCATTACCGTAGCCCAAACAGGTTGTAGTAAAAGCATATGTCACTAGATATGACTTCTTAAGGAATGGGTGCAATTGGCATACAAGGTTTAACTGTTTAAATGCACTCATGGCCACAGCCAAAACTTGGACATCCAGGCTCAGACCCAATTCCAGTGGCGCATTCAAGCTGCAAACCTAAAGTTTCAGGGTTAGTATAACCTCAGCTATGACAGGTTGAATCCCTATTCCCTGATTGGTCTTATGATTAAACAGGAGCACCTCTGTCTTGTCTGGATTGAGTTTTAATTTGTTCAGTTTCATCCAGCCCTTTACTGACAGTAGACACTGGTTTACTACAGAAACAGCTTGCTTGGAATTGGATGGAAAGGGGAATGAGTGTTGTCTGTCATCAGCATACTAATGGCACCAAACCTCAAAACTCCAGATAACATCTCCCACTGGTTTTATGTAAATTTCAAATAGCATACAGGACAGAATCAAGCTCCAAGGAACACCACAAGTTAGTGACCCAAGTTATCAAACAGGGTTCTCCCAACACCACCTTCTGAGTCTGTTCCTCCAAAAAAGACTGGAGCCATTGTAAAACATTTCCCCAAGTCCCATCCCAGAAAGGCAACTGGTGGCTGATGGTATACATCACTAAGAGGTCCAGCAGAACCAACCATAACTCACTCCCCTTGTCTATTTCCTATCATGTGGATTTCCATAGTAAGATTGGTTTAAAATGTCTAAACAAATCATGCCCACAGTAACCCAGTGGGTTTCCATGTCTGGGTGGATATTGTGAGTTGCTCAAACTTCTGTTGATAGTCTTCCCTAGCATTCATGACTGCATAATTTTCTGTTCTCTTATGATTGTAGGAGGCAACGCCTGTCGTGCTCCCCCAGATTAAGTTGAAAAGCAATGATTTTCCCAGGAGTGGTGGCCCATTGCAGCAAACTCTGGGGCAAAATACAGGTCCACCCGGCCCTTTTCCTGTTGCAGACTCTGCTACCCAATTGATGGGCCCACATAAAGATGGACGTGGAATTAATTCAGAGGCCCCCCTGAGAAACCCTTCATCTTTATGCCAAGAAAAAGATAACTTGGATGAAGACCTTGACCTCCTCTTGAAGTTAGATGCTCCCGTTAATCCTGAAAATAATATGGGATTACAAATATTATCTCATGATACAGTCTCTGGAGAAGATTTGAAAATGCCTCATGAGGAAAATAGTAAGTATATTTCAGAAATATGAATTACATTAGTTAACCTGGAAATTTTCTAATAAAAAGGAACAAGTTAATTATATTTGTTTTATTGAGTAAAAATCAAATTTCAGTATTAATTTTTGGAATAAATGTATTAAGGTGCTAAGTAAAGATAAAGGTTTTCCCTGACATTAAGTCTAGCCGTGTCCGACTCTGGTGGTCATCTCTATTTCTAAGCCGGAAAGCCGGTGTTGTCTGTAGACACCTCCAAGGTCATGTGGCCTTCCTGCAGAAGCAGTACCTATTGATCTACTCACATTTGCATGTTTTCTAACAGCTAGGTTAGCAGAAGCTGGAGCTAACAACAGGAGCTCATCCCTGCTTCCTGGATTCAAACTGCCAACCTTTCAATCAGCAAGTTCAGCAGCTCAGTGGTTTAACCTGCTGCACCACCACGGGGGGCCCATTAAGCTGTTGCATAGGTGAAAAAATACATAAGAATCAACACTTCACATTTCCATAGTTCTCTTAGAGTTTGCAAAAATGATTCTTGTTTTTGTTAGTACTCCAAGATTGGGGGATTACTATGTTTAGGTCACAACATTCAGGTACATTGAGTAAAGGGGGAGAGATAAGGAGATGAGATTGCAAGGCAAAGATGGGCAACTGAAAAGGGTAGAAGGCCAAATTTACCCCTCAGAAGACCCTTGGAGGGACATCCTCCCATTGTACTTATCTGCACAAAAATAAATTAAAAACATTTTTTCAAAGTGCCTCAAAACAGACTTTTGGGGATGTGGGGGCATTTTCACCATGACATCGGTCCTTCTAAGTCTTTTTAGGTCCAGGATAGACTTTTTGACAAGAACAAGTGAATGAAAGTGGTAGAACTCTTCAGCACATTCAGAGAACACACTGACTTTCTGGACAAAAAAAGAGGCATAATTGAGCTTACAGAACCAACAGAATGAAATTGCCAGTGAAAACAAAGAGGACTACAACACTGAGGGACGCCCTTGAGGACAGTAACTGTCAGGAGCATCTTTCAGCAGATAACGATGGGGAAGGGAGGCAAAATAATTTTAACAGCAATTAGCACTGCATGTCAGGGAAGGAGTAAACTTGCTCACCAACTGCAGCAAGAAGAAAAGACACTAGTAGGGAGGATTCCTTGCTCAAGGTATTCATTGCTCAGCCAGGCAAGAGGAATCAAGAAGTGTGCTGTTTTCCTCGTCCATGTATCCAAAGTGTCACTGACAAGTTGTGAAAGCCCATCAAAAACACAGAGCAGTACCCCTTTGTTTTGATTTATGTGGGAACCAACAACATTGCAAAGAATAATTTTGAGCAGATCACCTTGAACTATGACGTTCTGGAGAGCAAAGTTAAGAGTTTAGAGATATAGGTGGTTATTCTCGCCATTTCTACCACTGAAAGATAGAGGATCTCACAGGGTCAGAAACCTGCTGGTGAACAGCTGGCTATGCAGATGGTGTTGATTGTAGAGGTTTGGCTTTTGGGACCATCAGCTTCATTTAATAAATGGACTGCTAGCTACATATGTGTATTTTTTATAGAAATACATTTAAATATGTTTATTTATAGAATATTACAATTTTTATGTGTTTTAATTTTGCTGCAACCCGCCACGAGGAGAGGCAAGTAAGAAATAATAATAATAATAACAATACAGATGAGGTATACCTCACAAAAACTGGGAAGAATATCTAGGCAAACAAATAGAAACAAAAAGGGTTTTTTCCCCAATATGCAAGAATATGTCGAGGGAAATGCTAACAGATTTACCTATTTTGCTTCTGTGTTTTCTCAAAAAGCAGACAGTGTGCTTCCATACAATAGGCAAAGAACTTGGTAAGGAATATAGATTGTGAATAATGATTGATAAGAGCATAGTCAAGAATTGTCTAGACAACTTAAATGAGTGCAGATCTCCCAGGCGAGATATACTACATCCCAGAGTATTGAAGGAACTTGCTGACATAGTTAAAGAACTACTTGCCATCATTTTTGAGAAATCCTAGAGAACAAGTAATGGAGATGAGTAAACATCTCTTCAAAACAGGCAAACAAGAACATCCAGGAAACTATAGGCCAGTTAATACTAGGGAAAGTATTAGAACTGACTATATAGGAGTCTGTCTGCAAGTATCTTGTTGGTAATATAACAATATTATTAGTAAGAGTTAGCATGGGTTTGTCAAGAACCAATCCTTCCAAACTAACCTTACATCATTTGATCACTAGTTTAGTAGATGATGTGAATAGTGTGCATCTTCACCTGGAAAACTGGCCTGAAATTCAACTGAGAGAAATACAAAATTCTACATTTAGGCAACAAAAACAAAATGCACAGTATAGGATGGGGAATACCTTGTGCTATTGTTGATTATAAAGTGAAAACGAACTAGCAGTGTGATTCTGCAGCAAAGAAATCAAATGTTATGTTCGCTTGCATTCATAGAATTGTAGTCTCCAAGTTGAGAGAAATAATAGGCCCCTTATATTTTGTGCTGATGTGGCCTCATCTGGAGTACTTCATTCAGTTCTGGATGTCTCATGTTAAGAGTGATATAGACAAGTTGTAATGAGTTCAAAGAAAGGTAACAAAGATGAGTGGAGAATAAAATACATGAGAGGCTGAAGAGTCGGTTTAACATAATTAAGAAAAGACTGAGAATTGCCTTAAGGACTACGACATTGAGAAGAGTGTTGGCTTGTTTTCGGCTGCCGTAGAAAGTAGAACTAGATCTAATGGTTTTAAATTAGAAGATGCTAGATTTTGATTGAGTGTTGAGACATTAGAGGACTATGTGAGAATAGTTTGAGAATGAAAACAATTGCCTAACATAAGAACATAAGAAGAGCCATGCTGAATCGGGCCTCAGCCCATCTAGTCCAGCATTCTGTGTCACACAGTGGCCCACTAGTTGTACACAGGGATCTCTAGCAGAAAGGAGGGCAGAACCCTCACCTGCCCCTGACCCCCCACAACCAGTACCCGGGGAAAATCCTGCCTGCCTCCATCAACACAGAGGTGGCACTTGGATGTCCATTTCAGTAGCTAGAGAGGCGATAGGTCTCTTTTGCTGAATGCTCTCAAAAAGAGACTGCATAGCTACCGCTAGGGTTGATCTAGTTCAAGATTTTACATTGAGCTGGTGGACTTATAGCCCATAGGGTCCCTTCCAATGCTCATGCATGATTCTATTACTCAATGAAAGGATAGAGCTCAGCTTGTACATAAAACCTGGGCTAAAATAAAGGTCTGCTTGTTGACTTTATACAAAGGTAAATAGTCATGTCCTGATTGACAAGACATACATCTGTCATTTTCTTGAGTGTAGAAATAGTTCTAAGGCTTAGGTTTACTTTACTGCTATTGGTTGCTAAACTAACAAACGAGAGATTTGTTGGCTATGCAGTGTTGTAAGCTGTATGAAGAAAAATGTCAGGAGGCTCAAAGGTAGACCTTTCCTTTCTACATCAGTGAAGATGTTATTTGAACTTTTCAATAAAAGATAGATGCTTGAATGCTGGGGCCAGTACCACAGTCTTTTGGCCAAGAGGCCAAGAAACATTGCCTGAGCAAACAATCTAGCAGAATTCAGGGCAATGTCTGCCAAGTGACTGGCAGTTGAAGATATTTTGTTGATTACTTGACTGCTGGTTTTGCACCTACCACTCCCCAATGGCAGTACTGAGCTCCAATTTCAGCTAATCAAGTAAAGAGAACTCCAGGAAAATAACAACTTGCTGCAGAGACTTTGAAGGGAGTACATACTTGAATATCCCTTACCTAAAATGCTTGGGACCAGAACTGTTTTGGATTTTTCAGGTTTTGAAATACCTGTATTTGCATATACAGGTATGCACATAATGATGAGAAATCTCACGGATGGGTCTCAAGTTTAACTATGGAATTCATTTGTATTTCATATACACCTTATACACATATACTGAAGGTAACTTTCTACAGTATTTTAAAAATAATTTTGTGCATGAAACAAAGTTATTGGCCCTTGAATAACCAGAAAGCAAAGTTGTCACTATTTCTGTCATCTATGTGGACAATTTTGAAAGATTTTGGGTTTTATCATTCCTGATAAGAGATACTCAACATTTACAAGAAACATTTAAATTTCTCTTTAGTATTATCTTCTAAGTCACATTCTACCAGTGCTGTTTAGGCAAAACATCACATCTCCTTTTACCTTGAGTGAAGAAAAGATGTTTGCTTTTGAAAGAACACTTAAATCTGAGATGAATGTATTGACTTAAAGAGGTCTAGACAGTTTTTCCTGATCATTCCATATAACTCAAAGCCTCTTTATAGTTGTGACCAGAAACCAAAGGTCAGAGGGTGATGAGATAAACTAAGGGCTTGGTGGTCATAGTCAGTCAGTCTAATACAAACAAGGAAGTAACTTACTTAGGAATTGTTCCTTGCTTTGGATAAACTTTATACTAAATTTTTCCTTTCCCAAACCCAAAGGCAAAGCTGTCTTCTGTGGGGCTGTGGAAGCAGGTATGCTTTGCTCTTTCTTTTAAGTAATGGTGTGTTTATGTGTGAGTGTGTGTGTATATATATATGGAGCTCCCAGTTGGGCAATGGGTTAAACTGCTGAGCTGCTGTACTTACTGACCGAAAGATTGGTGATTCAGATCCGGGGAGCAGGGTGAGCTCCCGCTGTTATGCCCAGCTTCTGCCAACCTAGAAGTTTGAAAACATGCAAATGTGGGTAGATCAATAGGTACCACTTTTGCAGGAAGGTAATAGTGCTCCATGCAGTCATGCTGGCCACATGACCTTGGAGGCATCTTCTGGCTCTTCAGCTTACAAATGGAGATGAGCACCACCTCCCAGAGTCGGACAAAACTAGACTTAATGTCAAGGGGAAACCTTTACCATATTCTGTGTGTGTGAGTGTTGAGAACTTTGGTCTCTTACGCTCTTTTTATTTTTCTTGCTGTTCTTTTGTGTTTTAAATGTTTTTTCTTACTCTGTTACCATTTTTTAAAATTTCTGTTGTAGTTTTGTTTAGTACTATTTCATAGTGGTTTTGGTCAACAAAAGGTCTTTGTTAAGAGGCATGAATCATGTTGAGGAGAGATCCTCACATGGCTGGGTGCGACAGGAGTTTTTTTTTCTTTAAAAGAAAAACAGTGGGTTAAGTCCTCTTCATCTTATTTTTAGGAAGCAGCATTTCTGTAATATAGTTGACAGACTAAAGCCTATCCTACAGGGGAAAAGCCTTTGCGTCACAGAGCTTCCTAAGATGTCTGTTCTAATATTCTAACAGACTCCAGCCCCTTTTTTTAGTGTTACTGGCTTTGCTAATGAGATCAGCATTGGGTCAGAGTACCTTAGCCCTTGGAGTAGGGGAATCCATACAGATGAAGATGCTGAGATGATAGCAGCCAATGGTTATTACATCACTGAAGAGTCTATTTTGGAGAAATAAGCATGCCAGAGGCAGAAACAGGCACATTTCTCAGAAACTATGAATCTGAAGGTCATCAAAAAGGAAACACCAGAAATAGTTTCCAATAAAACATTCTGGAAAAACTGTCCTTCTGTTTGAGAAGTGGCACATTCTTTTCCTGTTTGCGGAGAGATTTTTGATTTTGACTTCATTGGTGCTTGTCCTGGAATGCATGGCTTTCCAATGTGTTCAGGTTATTGGATCAATCTCTGAGGAGGGAGTTGTGAGAAGTATCAGTACTGAGAGAAAATCCTTAGACCAGGCTTGAAGTCCAGATATCTGTTCATATATCTGCAGCACCAGATTCTCTGGTGGCGACCAGATCATCCTGAAAAGTTGGGTTGAATGGCTACTGCTCCGGCTGTTCCTAGATATGTCCATTCTGACCACAATAACTTATACCTTGATTATGTCCTATTTGGATTACTGTAACAAAGTCTACATCAGATGACCTTTGGAAATGGTTTGAAAACTTCAGTATGTCCGGTAACTGCTGTCTTGGGAAGCTCTAGGGAGCACATTGCTCCCTTGTTGAAATAGCATCACTATCAGTCTGTTTCTGGGCACAGTCCAAAGGGCTGCTTATGATCCGTGATGCCCTGGATGGCACAGACTGTTTGAAAGCCTGTGTCTCTCCATGTAAGCCTGCAGAAGAGTTGCCATTTTCAGAGGAGAGCTTTCTCCCCATCCTATCATCCTCCCAGGCTGAGGGTATGAGAAAGAGCTTTCTTAATTGTTGTTCCTAAGTCATGGAGCTCCATCCTAATGGAGAAGCGGTTGTTCCCCCTTTGCGGTCTTTCCATTAGCAGGTAAATACTTTTCTTATTTAAGCTGATTGGGATAGAGGGACATGCCGTAGATGTGATATTTAATATATAATACAAGTTTCATGCTTTTGTACTTATGTACTATATAATTTAGCTATTTCATTTTAATGTATATTGTAAGCTGATTGGAGTCCCATTTTGGGAGAATGGTAAGATATATAATAAATAAATAAATAAATAAATAAATAAATAAATAAATAAATAAAAGTTGGTAAAACTCTTTCTGTTAAGAAAACCATGTATTATTTCATTTGGTCTTCTATGGGATCGTGCCTCACTGCTTATAATTGAATTCTCTTGACACTAAGCCAGCCACTTCTTCAAAGGCTGGGTCTTGAGAGGCTCTGCTTCCTAATTGGCTCTCAGGCATGCCAGTATCGACACATGACAGTGTGTCTTCCCTTTCTGTCCCCACAGGGGTTACTGTTTCATGTTCTGTTTTATTTTGTTAGGCTGTTTACAACTGGATGGAACTGAAGAAATCTGCTCAGCATCTCAGCAGGAAGGTACATCCAAAAGTATTACTGAGGAGGATCTTGAAGACTGGTTAGACAGCATGATTTCCTAAGGCCTGCATTTTGGCCGTCGTGCAACTAACTGAAAAATAAATGAACATGACAGTAGCTAGGTATAGAATATCTGTTTGTAAGTCTTTAATTAAGTAGCTGCTTCATCTGGAGTTTTAATTATGTTGCCTGTCTAGGTTTGTACTGAAATTTTGAGACAATAAATCTGGATGTATTCCAGATGAGATGAGTGTTATCAGCAGAGAATTGTATGCATCAGCATGTCTATAAAGAGATTGGAATTGTTTCAGAAAAATGCAAGTACTATTAAAGGTGGTTTGGTTGTAAACCAGTACAGAAAAAGAGAATAATAATTTCATTTTATGTTGAATGAGACCGTATTGCTCAGAGCAGCAAATTAAAATAAGGGAATCAAACGGTGTGGTGGTGTCTTTTTTTTTGTATGAGGTCAAGCTTGGTTTATGATGCAGTGATACAGCACAACATTAAAATTTATTTTGTAAATTCTTTATTGCAGTGGGCACTTTTATTTGAAGGAAAATGCATAAACATAGCAACTTTATCACTAGTTGATCATAAAGCATTTTTAGTATTTGGCCTAAAACTTAGTTTTGTAAGGTTGTGAAACACATCAGCTGATTCTTTTAAGCTGTTTTGAAACAAATATATAACTAACTTTCAAGTATTTCTTATGATAAGACAAGAAAGCAATACAACCAATTAACAAAAATGTCAATCTAAAAGGCCAATATTTTTAAAAATCGCTTGCATAGCTATGTCTGGAAAGATTTAAGGCACTTTAATTATGATTTTAGGGACAATTAAGTATTTGAAAGATTTTAAGCACTGAAGGATTACAAACTTTCTATCTGTATCATTTCACTAAGAAATGGCATGAACTGAATAACGAAGCTTTTTGAAATACTGTTTAATATCACAATATATGTCCACTAATTGAGGCATTGTCACCCAACATTCAAGTTCTTAAACTGCAAATCTTGTGCATGTTACAAAGTAGGATATAGCCCTTTCTTCTACACTATTTTCTAATTTGATCAAAGTTAGGTTAAATAATTTCTGAACTAGACTGAACTGAAAACGCTTTCTATGTGGTTCCAATAAGATCACTGAAATCCAGACAGTATAAGGCCTTTTTCTGCCAGGTGCAAAACCCCCAGCTAGAATCTCATAAAATTAAGCAAAGTGATTTAGTATTTGGACAAGCTAAAAGTACACCAATATTTGTATTCATCCCTTAAACTGTGAGAATTGGATTTCTCTTGATTTTGTATGCTTGACGGTAGTCGCTTCCTTGTTGATGTGTTCATCCAAGTTGATCTTCATACTGTTTTCGGAAGCAATCTCCAGCTGGGAAGAAATCCCAGCATCTTTCTTGATACATTTTCCACACATATGATTCCTGAAAGTTATTGGAACATAAAATTTGCATTGGATTTAGCAAAATGTGTAACATCTAGTTACCCAAAGACTGTATCTATTCCAAGTTAACACCAGCTTATTTTGCATTTTAGCTGTGTTCAATTAAGTATGTGCGCGCACGTCGGGGTATAGTTTGTTTAGCCTCTTTGAAAACAGCTAATATAAAGTGGTCTATTCTTTGACTATTCACACATTCAGGCTAATACAATTGAATACCATATTATTTGTATAGTAAATACAAAAGCACAGTGCACACTTAGGCTGCGGTTTTGGTAGAATTTAAGATGTATAAGAATGTGTTCAATTATTACTTGACAGCATAATTCTTAAACTCATTTCTTTTTCTCAAACTGGAGCTCAGACTCCATGTTTTCTTTTCTTGTGGTTTATCTTGTCGTGCCTTAGCACTTCTTATGTATTCAAGTTTAATATAGAGAAGAAGAAATAAGTAAGATTTCAAAAATAAAAATAAATGATCCACAATGAAGATTGGACAAGCAAAGGCAAATAATCAGCACTTCGGTATAAATCGGAATAGCTGGAAGCCGACGGAGTGTTACATCCACATATATATATTGGCCACCAAAAATCTGTTTCGCTCCCAACGGGTCACCTTACTATCGTAGTAAGGTTATGCTTTGCTTGTATCCAGTGATGAAAGGACACTAAGATTGTGATTTCAAAGCCTTGAGAAAGCTCACTTGGGAGCGAAACGGATTTTTGGTGGCCAATATATCTATATATATAAAAAGAGAGCGTCCGTTTTTGACGCTTATGCACGGACACACCATAACACCCAGGCCCTCAAAACCCACCACACACATTTCAACAGACCAGCAGCTACAATCGTGGCACAAAAAAACCCCAAAGCATAACTCCTAAGACCCCTAAAACCGGCCCCCCCAAAACCCCATGCAAACCTATGGAGGGATCCGGAACACCAAAAAACTACAGCCAAAATGGCACAGGAACCACTTCCTGTCCCGCAAATAACACTCCCCCGGAAGTTGACCCTCAAAAAAACAACCCGGCAGGAAACACATACCTAAAACACTAACAGAAAGTTCCTAGCCTTCTCCCTCTCCTCCGCTGCCTCTCTTTCGCTCCCAGCAGAGGACCGGAAGGGAGAGGGACCGTGCGGGCCACTTTCACAGGAGGAGCTGAGGGACGTGCGGCCAACCACAACAACGTTCTCCAACGCAGCCCTCCTCCCTCCGAAGGTCGCTCTTCGGCCCACCCTGTGGAAGGGAAGTGACGAAGGGGGAGCGATGGCGACGGCGCCATGGCCGCTCTTCCGGCCCCTTTTCGCTCTCCTCCGCCGCCTCCGTGCTGCTCCCTGAAGAGGACGAAAGGGACCCCCGCGCGATCGCTCTCCCTTCGCCCTTTTCTTCTGGGAGCGGAAGAGAGATCACGCGGGGGCCCCTTTCGTCCTCCACTTCAGGGAGCAGCACTGAACCGGCAGAGGAGAGCGCACAGGGGCCGGAAGAACGGCCATGGCGCCGCCGCCATCGCTCCCCCTTCGCCACTACCCTGTCACAGGGTGGGCCGAAGAGCGACCTTCGCAAGGAAGAGGGCTGCTGTGGAGAACGGTGCTCTGGTCGCCCAGCGTCCTACGCGCCCCACCCCTTATTGGGAGAGAGAGAGTGAGTGAGAGAGAGAGGGAGGGGAATGAGAGAGAGAGAAAGGGAGTGACAGAGAGAGAGAGAAAAAACGGAGTGATTGAGAGAGAGGGGGGAGTGATAGAGAGAGAGAGGGAGTGAGAGAGAAAAAACCAGTGATAGAGAGAGGGAGAGGAGGGGGCAGTGATACATAGAGAGAGTGAGAGAGGGGGAGTGAGAGTGAGAGAGAGAGAAAGGGAATACTAGAGAGAGAGAGAGAAGAGGGGGCAGTGATAGAGAGACAGAGACAGAGGGGGGAGAGAGGGGAGTGAGAGGGGGGAGTAAAAGAGAGAGATATAGTGAGTGATAGAGATTGAATGATACAGACACAGTGACAAGACAGAGAGAGACAGAGAAATACAGGGACTGATAGAGAGAGAGAGTGAGTGAGACAGAATGGTACAGAAAAATAGAGAGAGACAGAGACAGCGAGTGATGCAGAGAGAGTGTGATGGAGAGTAATATACAGAGAGAGAGACAGTGATAGATAGGGATAGATAGATAGATAGATAGATAGAGAGAGAGGTGATAGAGAGACAGAAAAATAGAGACAGAGAGACAGAGAGACACAGACAGATAGAGACATGGCACAGCAACGCGTGCCGGGTTCAGCTAGTACTGTATATATTTGTGGATGTAACACTCCGTTGGCTTCCAGCTATCCCGATTTATACCGAAGTGCTGATTATTTGCCTTTGCTTGTCCGATCTTCATTGTGGATATATTGTGCTGATGCTGCCTTATTGCACTATTTGGAACATCTTGGATATACACCACTTAGCGCCAGAGGATATAATCCGGCTTATTTGAGGCCGTTTGGAACTTTCATATTGACTTTGTGGACTTTACCTTACTCATGGACTTTTTTGCGTATGAACTCCTTCCTCAACCCGAACAGGGTAGAATATACGCGCTTGGTGTTCATCCTTGTGTATTTGTATATTGATATTTACTTATGGTAGCTACAGCCCTATATACTTTACTCTTCCATAGTATATATATTTTCTAAGAATTTCTTGTCAGTGTGTGTTGATGTTGTGACCATGTTAACACCACACAAATAATAGATCACTATAATTGACTAGAGATTTCTCAATGGCTTCACTATTAGGGGGTGGTCTGCATTTCCAATCCTTAACATTACTTTCAGCTACATAGCCATGGACACTTCCCCTTTTTTGTTTATCTTATCATGCAAGCTAAGAAATGATTTTTTCCTTTAGCAAAAATACACTGACACATTAATATACTAATATGTTATTGTTGATGCTAGTATACTGATATGATACTTTATATGTGAATCTTATTTTTTTAAAGTAGAATTCAACTTTAAAAAGTAAAATTTCTCCTCCACTAACTCCGCCTCCAGTGGCACAGGAAAGTGACGCTGCCTGGAGAGATGGCCACACCTCTAAAGATTTTATGTAAAACCTCACAATAAAAGGCAAGGTTTTAAAAAATGCTGTAAAGGTCAAAGAAATGCATTAGAAATGAATGATCAGGAGTTCTTGTGTGTCAAGATCAGAACACCTACAAGGTGAGTACAATTTTTTTTCATCCATGTAGACAAGGCAAAGGTGTCTTTCTTTCCCCCTTCCCTTTGCTAAAACTGTGACAGACAAAACTTTATGGCAAGCACACCGTTCTCTCAATCCAAATCCCTGTTTCTTCCAGTGGTAATACACATTAAACCAAGAAGCTAAATCGCATCAGTTTTTCCTTCCCTTTTCCCTCTCCCACCTTTTAATCTTCCGTGACTCCTGGAACACAAAGCTTGATCCCAAGAACTCTTCTTCATGGAATTATTTCCCCTTCTGTGATTGTATTTTTATGCAAAATTGGGAGCCCCCACATGAACAAAAAAATATGGCTTTAATTTTGATGCTAGTATTAACTGGAATAAATCCATTGAAACAATGGGATTTAGTAACGTGTTCACATATTAGTCAGCAGTTCATTCTATAGGTCAATTCTAATTGGGACTCACCACCAGGATTCAAGCCCATATCTTATCCTTATTTTGCTGTAATACTGATAATACATAGTTCAATCTAGCAATTATGTGACGTTTACCTGTCCAGTGTGCTCAGTTTCATCCTTATTAATAAGATACATCAGAAAGAACCTGCAACAAGAATAGGAATGACACATGGTGGAGACCTGTTTTTTCCCTTAGGCAAACATATTCTAGAAGTTGAAACATTTCATGGTTCTTTTGTGTTTAATGTGTTTTTGCTTGTTCACTACTGAATTCTTCACCATAATTTATCTTGATGCCACAATTATTGCAGAACCTGAGGAGATACCTATGTCTGTGGCTACTCAGCTGGACGCCAAGGCTCAAGGTGCTTCAACTGGCCTTCCAAATAGAGCCTTTTTTGGGCAGAGACAGCTTGACCACAGTGGTTTGTGTATAGATAACCTCCTATTTAGACTACTGTTCGCCTGCCCTTGAAAATGACTCAAACCTCAAGCTTGTGCAAAATGAGCAGCTAGGTTGCTGACAGGAAAAATCAGCTGAAATAATACCAGTTCTAAAATTTTATTAGTTACCAATATATCTATAGCCTGATTTCAATGTGCTGATAATAACATTTAAAGCCCTAAACAGTTTTGGACCTCAATACTTGAAAAAGCGCTTCTTACAGTATAGACTACTGCAACGCGCTCTACGTGGGGTTGCCTTTGAAGACTGTCCGGAAGCTTCAAATGGTCCAATGAACAGCAGCCAGATTGCTAACATGAGTGGCGCTCAGGGATTGTACAACTCCTCTGTAGCGCCAGCTCCACTGACTGCCAGTTTGCTACCGGGCACAATTCAAAGTGCTGGCTTTAGCCTATAAAGCCCTAAACGGTTCTGGCCCAACTTACATGTCTGAATGCATCTCCCCTTATGAACCCCCTAGGACCTTAAGATCATCTGGGGAGGCCCTGCTCTCGTTATCGCCTTCGTCACAAGTACGTTTGGTGGAGACAAAAGGCAGAGCCTTCTTAGTGGTGGCCCCTCGAACATCTTCCCTATAGATATTAGATCGGTCACCTCCCTTATAACATTGGCTTTTTTGAACAAGCGTTTACAAATGCTTAGGAAAATGGAATGATGACAATGAGACCGGACAACGTTTTAACAAGGAAACACTGAATTTATAGTTATTGATTTGTTTAGTTTTTATTATATGTTATGTTTTTAATTATATTAATGATATTGTAAACATTGAATTTTACCCTGTTAACCGCCTTGAGTTGCCTACAGGCTGAGAAAAGCGGTATACAAATACAGTAAATAAATAAATACTCTTTAATAGGATATATATGCTAACCTGAGATCTGCTAGATGGGTCCTGCTCTGTGTCCCAAAACTAGGAGCATTATATTGTGGGAGGGAGGATGTCGGACAAAAACATTGTCAACATTGACACCCAAGTTATGAAGTGACCTCTTCTTGAAGAGCCAGTTATTGCTGACTTTGGCTTCATCAAGTTAAATTGTGGTTTTTATCAAAATCATTTAGATTCAGCCCAATTCAGTATTTACACACACACACACACACACACTGCCCTACTTCTCTTTAGAAATACAGGTTTTCTCTCTCTTTTGAAGCCAAAATATTGAAAATACTGTATCCAGAGTTTATAGAATTTTACATATGCGCCAGTACTATTTATGAAATTATCTGGGCTGCAATCACAGAAGAAAAAGATCAGGAATTATAAATCCAGTTATGTTTCTTTTTTCTTTGAAGGTTTTTTTCACCTCAGCAATTTCCACTACTATATTTTCTAGGTATGCATGAAAGTATACTCATCATCCATAGTCTTCGTCACCATATAATCAAATTACAGTAATGAAATTGCACCAACTACTGTACATGGTGATTTCCAGAGACCAAATTTCACAAGGCTCAAACTCGGGAGTGTCCAACTTGTTGCCATCCAGTTGTTTGGGCCTGCCTCCAAATCCCAGAAACCTAGCCAGCTTGTCCAATAGCCAACAATTCTGAGATCTGAAGTCCAAAACACCTGGATGGCCACAAGTTGGACACCACTGCCCTAACTCAAGCAGTCTGCAACAATAGAAGTGTTCACATATTTTCCACCTGCGCACAGATATATCTTGTGTCTCAGACCAGTAAGGACAGAGTTGATAAAATCCAGTTGGCTTGGAGAGTAGTGACGACTAGATTGCCAGATTGAATAATCACCACATCATATGCCTGCTGACTTGTGGGAAGTCTGTGGTGGTGACCTTTTTTCCCCCACCGGCCACATTTAGTTCTATTTCTTCGCTATTTCTCTTCATCCCCCTTTTACTACAGTTGCTGATTGTGTTTCTGGGCCTATTGTAGGGCTTAAAATCCTGTGTGTCTATAGTCCTCCTTGCATGTTCAGTTTAATATCGGAATACTGTCATTGAGACAGTGACCTCTACTGGTGGTCCCACTGGTCAGAACAGAAGCTTCCTCATGAACTTCAGACATTTGCAGAGGTTATATCAGATGCAAATGCTTGAAATCAATATTTAAATCTGGATATTGATGCACAGAATTTCACTGCAAGACTGGATTAGTCAATTTCACTACTCAAAACCCTTTATAAAATATGTTTACATTACCAAAACATAATGTGCACATACTTACAGATAGTTGGCCAGGTTGTGCTCTTGTAAAGTATGCATTTCAAATCCATGGGGAGTTGTGTCAAAATAGTCATTACCAATTCCACAAATAAAACATTTGGTCTAAAAATAAAGAGGTTTAAATCAACACTATGAATGTACTGAAATTTATTAGTAGCAGTTGTTACTGCATCTTCTAACATATAGACTTTACTAAAAACAAATTAAATCAGTATAATACTAATACCTCCATGTCTTCTTTAACTTGCTCTTGCTGGTCTCTTAATTCACCAAAGGCATCAATAATCAGACCTAATTTTTAGTGCAAAAAAAGCAAAAAATCTCCACTTAGAGAAAATAATAATAAATACCTCTCAACAATAGTCTACTTCATTATATTATTTCATCCTACAGAAGTATTGTTTACAACATATATCTTTTCAAACACCGCCTTTCTTGAAGCATGAAGGAGGAAAGGTTTACACAATGGCTAAGAAGAGCAAAGCACTGAAATTGGAGGTACTGAATGAACAGGTTGCCTACCTGTAACTGATTCTTTGAATGGTTATCTGTGAAATCACATAAATTGGGAACCTCATTCTTTCCATCATGTATACTTGATGCATCCAAGCTGCTCTCCTTCAGTTCTGACAAACCAGAAAAAGAGCAGGATGTGAGAAAGATTTCACAGATAACTATTCAAAAGAACCACAACACCGTTAACCTGCTGTCAATGGTCTCTGACTCATACAAATGAGGTCTAGTGATCTAACTTACCAGAGGAGAAAAACATCTTGTGCCCGAACACAAGGCTAACTTGCCCTTTCAAAAGAAGCACTATAGCTTTAGATATCCAATCTGTACTGTACTATTGGAGTTCCTAAGGTGGATTGTTGAGACCACTTAGTAGCTTTGCCCACAACTTGGTGTGAGAGTCCTCATAATAATGTCAGTGAGACTGCCAGAGTTCTTGAGACAATAGGGGGAACAGGCACATACCATAGCCAATGCATGCATTATCTGTTTCAATTGAAGAAGTGATGTGTTAGAACAGGTAAATCTCATGTAGGGCTTCACAAAAGTGCACAAGAAAACCAGGATGCCATTTGGTGTAATAAAAAGTTAATTCTCTTCAAGTATCTTATCAACATAAAGATGCCCAAGCCAGATAAAAAGAGTTTGCATAAAAGGAGGTAAGACAGTAGGTGTCTCGGGTCTAATACTGATACCACATTAGAAAGGAAGGAAGAACATAGAAATTGACGGTGTACTGTATCAATATGATGTGATTCCACAAAAGGCCATCAGAATCACAGTGATTCTGGAAGGATGTGCTGGGCCTGACAGTATGGATCAAACATGTTGAGAAAACGCCTCAGCTGAAATCAAATAGGATTCTTTGTGTGAAGGATCTAGTGGACGTCTCTAGACTCTGGCAGCTAGTTGAGTTCTTGGTATATTGGCATGGTGATGGAGGTTATTACCAAATGGGAACCTGATAGTAATCACCAAAAGTAAACAAGTAATAGACAATGGTTTACTCTTGATATCATCATATCATCAACTTATTATTTCATTAGTTCCCCTCCATCCAAAGTGCTCTGGGTGACTTACATAAAACAGAGTAGACTTACATAAACAAGTAAAACAATTTAAAATTTAGATTACAACTCAAATGACTCATTGGAGAGTGTCCCCATGTGTGTTCCCAATGGTGTGAGTATTTCTGTGGAAATCTAGATCTCAAGGAACAATCTTAAAGTGGATAACCTTGAGTTGGAAGCAGTGAGAATAATCAATGAGAGTGAATTTCATTTTTTTTAAAGTCAACTGACATGACTTCAGTGATAGGGGCTTTCCAGCTCCCTCTTGGAACAGGAACCAACATCAGGCATCATAAGCTATAGGATGGTCAATTACTGGACCAGTGTTGGAGGTTAAAGTTCAGTTTGAGGCTGCATCTGAGCAGTTACCATAAGGTATGATGCCCAGTTGTCAATGGCCCTATCTACTGAACACAACTTTCTGGTATTTTTCTGATCTTATTCTCTTAATTCTGTATTTAATGCTTTTACATTGTTTGGGAAATACGTATTTTATGGTACTGCATCCTATCTCACAAGAGTCCAAACCTGCAAAAATCTTACATAAAAACACACATTGAAAACTACACATTTATAAATATCTAAAATCAGAAGTCACAAAATAATACATTTAAAATTACATGTATCTACAAATATTGGCTAAAACAATACAATGATTTCTATTATATGTAAAATCTTAACGGAAAGAACAAGTGAATCCATATTTTTCTCCATGGACTCTGTGAATGCACAAATGTGGAGTGTCTGCGCCTGCACAGGCCGTAACAGAATTTTCCCCAAATTTAAACTGCAAGTTTTGGCAATAATCATGCCCAGTCCCCGCGCAGGGCATAAAAGGCGCCCCGCGCGGACCCTCCGCAGCTCCTGTCTTTCCGCCACAAAGATTGCTTCGGAACTTCCTTGCTATGTCAACTACCAGATTCAAGCGTTGTACCGACTGTCCTAGGAAAAATTCCGGACTCGGATAAGCATTCCAAGTGCTTACTCTGCCTTGGTGAGGTCCATATTGCTGCTTCCTGCCTCCATTGCCAGACCCTCACGGCTCAAGCTAGGAAGAACAGGGCTGCTCGGTTGAAGTACCTTCTTTACGAGCAATCGCTGGCTCCATCGACATCTATGAACTCAAGTCAGCCCTCAACCTCAGCTGGAGCAAAGCCGCCACCTAAGCCTCATTCGACAGCTTCGAAGACATCGAAGGCCTCGGTGTGCACGAGATAGTCCAAGCTACCATGCACCCTTACAACCAAGATGATACAGCCCCAGCAGTTGTTGACCACAAGCTCTGTAGTGTCGGTGCATTCTGCCCGCTCTATGAGATCGACTTGCGACTCCGCCATCTTCTATGGCAGTTAAGATTGCCTTCAAGAGGGCCCATGAAGAGTCTCACCGAGCAAAATCGATGTTGACTGCAGCCCTGGTTCCGCCAACCCCGGGAAAATTCTTCTCTAGACCGGCCTTGGCTCAACCATTGGCAAAGAAGCAGGCCCTCCCCCGATCTCCTTCCTCCACTTCAGCAAGAAAAACCGCCGCCGCCTCTTCGGCAACCTCGTTGGGACGGTTGTCCCTGCTCCCACCAGTGCAACCGGTACAGCTTTCACAGCCAGTACTGGAGACCGAGCCTTCAAGAGCTCCCACTGTCCCCGATACAGTCAACTGAGACAGTGGTCCAAGTAGAGCAACGGGTGGCTCCAGTACAGAGCCAGGGAAGAACTTTCCACCCACTTCGACACTGGAGAAAGGAAGATAGACTGCACGGTTGGCTAGTGCAGCCCAGGCCTCGTCCTCGAAGCAGCCACTGACGCCTTCCTCACCTCGCTTGCGACCTCCGCCATCCTCGCCTTCAATGCCATCCTCTCCTTCTCCTGCTCACTCGGAGGATGAGGACCAGGCCAGGGACCTCCCAGAGTTGTCGGTTTGCCATTCCCGCCTCCGGGACTTTAGCTTGCTAGTCTCCTCATGTGTGCATTCACAGAGTGCAGAAAGAAAAATGGTGGGTTACATATCTGTGACCATGTTTCTTCGAGTGTAACTCTTTGAATTCACACAAACCCGCCCAGTCTCCCCTCTGACAAACCTCCTCCTTTCTCGCTGCCTTTGCGGTGTAGGAACTGCGGAGGGTCCGCGCGGGGCGCCTTTTATGCCCTGCGAGGGAACTGAGCAGGGTTACTGCCAAAACTTGCAGTTTAAACTTGGAGAAGTTTCCGTTACGGCCTGCGCAGGCACAGACATTCTACATGTGTGAATTCACAGAGTTCCACTCGAAGAAACATGGTCACACGTATGTAACCCACCATCATCTTAGTTGTTACATCAGCTTACCTTGAATGATGGCCAGTAGGATGACAATAACAAAAAAGAAAAATGTGATATCAAAAACAATTCTGTACATCTCATATGGATCTCCTGCTGGGTCTTCAATTTCATCTCCAATGCCTCCGCCTGCTCTTACACCCACATACATATGGAACAGGTAACACTAGAAAGAAGAATGTTCTACATTTCATAACAGAGTATTCAACTGCTTAGAACTTGAAATAAAAGACTTAGCTTTTTATGTTGTCACAAAATTGTACATTACAGTCCAGAACAGAAATTATTTGATTAAAACTATTTGATTGAATTAATAATATATTTTCCACCTATAACAGTGGCAGATATATGATTGGTTCTAGCAGAATGCCCGCCTTTACTTTGGACCACTTGCATCATAGAAAGACAAAAGTCAAGAAAGTTAAAATCTCATTGGGATAGTGATTGAGTTTGCATGCTCTATTAGTCTAGTAATAGATCCAGAACTGAAATATAATGTTTAAAATCTGACGTTATGATTTAATTAGTACATCTTAGCTGATCTCTTGGATGGGCTGGAAATGAGGGGACTTTGTTCATGCCATTTCATTAGGTGGCAAAACCTGTAAGTTTCAAGGGTTCTTTCTTAAGGTCATGTGGCTATCAGATCCCCATGTCTTGTACTGTTCCCAGTTGAGGACAATGCAGGATGGCTTTGAGGAGCACTCCCGTCTGTTTGCTTGGTGTTTTGTTATCCTGACTGAGAACATGCAGGCCATGAAAGAACTCAACAAATGCTGAGAGAAACCATACTTCCAAATATCTAAGCCATCTTAACAGATCAGTCACTGGTCAGAGGTAACATGAGAAGGTGAGGAGGGACATGAGAGAGGGGAGAAATAAGAAGAAAGTAGACAGTGTCTTCGCAAGACAGGTGCTCCCTCTTTGCATAAATGCTAAAGGCACAACTGCAACCCTGCCCTTGTGCAACCAGAATTCATTTCAGTTGAACTTGGATGTGAAAACTCCCTGTGAATTATCAAAAATTCTGCAGATGAAGCCAATGCTGATATTGAATAATGTCTAATTCTGATTTTTTTCCTGATTCGTACATTTTTCACATATATATTCCAATGTGTTTCTTTAAGCTACTCAAATACACAGTTTGAAATGCAAGCCTATAAAATAGATATGCTAGAACATGGGCAGTATATTGCCTTGCATCTGGGGCCACTGGGAAATTGTTTGGAAGCTTCAACTGGTAAAACATTATGCAATGTTAATGATAATGGGGCACAAAAATTCAAACTATTTTACACTCATTCCCATTTTAAGGAATTGATCGTTTCTGTTGGACAAGCTGTTCTGGACTAAGACGCTATCTGAGATGCTACATGAGCTACAGGAGAAGAAAGTGGATGGAAGCTAAGATGGATTCATAATTATTTAAAAATATCTCTGTACAGTATAGGAATACAGTCAACTTGAATGAACAGAAACACAGAGCCTCCCTATTATGATCTGAGCTGCACACCCTGTTAAAAGGAAAACATCAAGAGAACCAAAATATCAAGTGTTTTTGAATGCTGCATAAAGGCTAAATCCTTATCAGAATTCTTTAAATATTGTCAGCCCATGGTTCACATCTGTACATGTTACATGAAGTAGTCCTATTAATAGCATTTCAAATATGTGTCTCCAGCATCAGGTTGCATTAGCTGCTAGGTAACGGCACTCAGTGAAAAGATTTAACCAATCACAGTGATGTCCTAGAACTTACAGTCATCATATCATCGCATTTCATGTCTGGCTCATCTTCATCTTCACTCTTGTTATAAAATTTGCGGAAGAAGTTGAATGCAACAACTGTGTATAGATATACCACTACAGCCAAGAGTCCAACAGTCAACACGAGCTGTGTATTTAAGATAAAACATAACAGAGAAGCAATTTGTGACTGAATTCACTGTCTGTCTGCCTGTCTCAGTCTCCCTCCCTCTCTTTCTCCTTTTCTCTCTATCTCCCCTCCCCCCTTTCTCTGTCTGTCTTTGGACTACAATCCCTAAACAGTAAAATGTGAAATGTTGATTTCTCCATACTAGTAAGATTAGAATATTTGAGTGCTCTCATTCAAAAGCAATACAACAAACATTGTCTGCGATATAGACTCTACGTGCTGTATAGACTAGCTCTTACCCATTTTATTCTGCATGTTTTAAATTGTTCCGTGTGCTTATAATTTGGCAGGTTTTTCATATGCCTCACCACTTGGGGCCTTTTCTCTGCACAATAGCCATAGTCAGGGGGACACAAGTCACTCACTGCTTACACTGAAAGATATGGGCCTTTGCAAACATTCATTTGAAAGCTCACAAATCTTCCCTGTTTGTTACATGGCAAAGACTGAGAATTCTTCTTTGGGGGATGCTCTCGGGACTTGAGGATGCTCTCAGGACTTGAGCAGAACATTATATAGAGGCCAAGGTCCTTTTAAACATGTGGAAATAAACCTCCACCAGCACATTTAAAAGGTACGACAGGGCAAAGTTTGCTACTCATGCCCCCATCCACCCACCAGTTTGTACCCAATCTATGTCCCAACTTTGAATAGCAAAATCTACCATACATTCTACTGGTAATAGGTTTCCCATTCCAAAGGGGTAGAATCTTGTAGATTACTCGGGTACTGGATGGGTGCCTGGCCGCTGTGGCTGTCTGGATGAGGATGAATAAGCTGAAGATCAATCCTGACAAAACGTTGCACCCTAGACCTGAAGGATCCCTCAGTAAACCACTTTAGACCAGCCATGATTAAATGCTTTATTTAGAATAAAGGAAAAGAATAAAAGAGATAAAATATAGTCCATTGATGCCCCCAGCATCAAAGTATTGCAATGCAATAGTCCAAGGAGTAAAAGGTTCAATAACCACAGAAATAGTCTTGGTGCCCCAATGGGCTAAAAATCCTGGATAAGTTCTTGGCAACAAAGGCTTGGTAAATACTTGAGTACGCTGACCTGAAGGCCCAACGGCCCAGGCTTGAACTTGAGTTCCGTGAGCTTGGCAAGGAAGCTTAACGTTGGCACGAGATGCGGAGCATCTCTGGGACCTGACTTAAATAGGCCCCCCAAGGCTTTGATCTTGAAGGCGCTGACTTCGACGCAGTCCGTTCCCATGGACAGTTTGCCGGCTTGATGTTCTCATGCCCCCCGCGGGAGGAAGGTATGTCAGCTCATTAGTAGCTGCACCTGGAGACAGGAGAGGCAACAAGGCTTTGCCTTCCCAGCTCTTATCGGCCTGAGAAGGAGAAAGGCTGCGTCTGCCCTTGACCGCTGGGTGACACAGAGATTTCTGCAGAGGTTTGCTTTCAGCCCTAGCTGAGGTCTTGGAATTAACATGGCTCTTGTCTGGCTTAGCTATGGAACCAGGCTGGGGTCTGACACAAGACAGAGGTCTTCCTAGTCGATCGTAAGCCGGATCGGGGTATAAGGTGGCAACCTGTGCTTGATAGGGTTGCACTTCCCCTGAAGTCACAGCTTGGGTGTCCTCCTAGACTTGTTGCTAACGTTTGAAACTTAGGCGTCGGTGGTGGCTGGGAGGGCCTTTGCACAATTAAAACTCGTGCTCCAGCTGCGACCGTACCTCGTGAAGTCGGATCTGGCCATGGTGGTTCACGCTTTACCTCCAGATTGCACTCTACGTGGGGCTGCCCTTGAAGATGGCCCGGAAGTTTCAATTGGTCCAACGGGTGGCAGCCAGATTGCTAACTGGAGCGGCTTACAGGGAGCGGTCAACCCCCCTGTTTAAAGAGCTCCATTGGCTGTCATTCATCTTCCGGTCCCAATTCAAAGTGCAGGTTCTTACCTACAAAGCCCTGAACGGTTTGGGACCCACCTACCCATGTGACCGCATCTCTGTTTACGAACCTAGGCGATCTCTTCTGGAGAGACTCTTCTCGCGTTCCCATCGACCCCGCAGGCGCGTTTGGTGGGAATGAGGGAGAGGGCCTTCTCTGAAATGGTGCCCTGACTCTGGAACATGCTCCCCAAGGATATTAGACAAGTCCCTACTTTGGCAGTTTTTAGGAGGAGCCTGAAGACATGGCTGTCCCAATGTGCCTTCCCTGAATAAAGCAAATAATGCCCTGCTGTGTTCAATCTCTGTCAATGTCCTCAGAAGCACTTTTGGATGCCTTCCCCATATTGTCCTTGAACCCTTCCTGCTATATGCAAGCTATCTCTGTCTGCACCCAGTGTTTATTTATTTCAAATTTTTTAACATTAACATTTGGCCTGCCCGAAATGGTTTTAAATTGTCTGTTACTGTTTGTGTTTGAGTTTTATTGATTGTATTGTTTTATAATTGCTGCTATGTTATGTGTTATTGGGCTTGGCCTCATGTAAGCCCTCCCGAGTTCCTTGGGAGATGGTGGCAGGGTATAAATAAAGTTAATGAATAAATAAATAAATAAAATCTACCCCTAGGAAGGGAAATCCACTCCTGAAAGAGTTGTCATGGGGAAAAGTGGTCTCTACGGAATTTTCTACCAATCCTTGTTTGCACAAGTCACATTTTCCAAAATCCAATTCTCACAGGGACAGAAAGTGAGGTGAAATCTTCAGAACAGGGACACAGACAGTAAAACCAACCACAATATATATACTTGGATTTAAAACACTTTAAAAATGTACTTGTTCCAACTTACAAATTCAGTTTAAGAAGAAACCTACAGAACCTATATTTTTCATAATGTGAGAATTGGCTGTATACACCAATATAAGTGGTCAGTGTAAATGAGTCCAGTGACCAAGGGGAGAAAACTGAGGCATGGTGTGAATTGGACTTGAGCAGAATAAAGCTGAAGTAAGATGCAACTGGTGATTTTGGTTGCAAAGTATAAATAATTTATTGCTTGTTCCTAATGGTTTCTTTCTTCATTTTAATAAAGGCTTTGGATTGTGATGTGTTCCAGCAATATGTGACTCATAAAAGCACAACATGAGAGAAGAATGCCCATCAGGTAGTCAGCTTTTACCAATTTACCCAAGAGTGATTCTCTTCTTGAAGACTCCATTTGAAGCTATAGGCCACAAGGCATAAAAAAAACTACACTAAGACACACGGGAGGAAATAATTGCAAAAACAGAAAGGAAGAAAATAACATGAATTAAAATAAATCTGAGAAGGGAATGTTTCTCAGCAATAGCATACAATCAGTGGTCTCAGCTGGTAAAGTTTCTGAAGCCACAGCAGAAGACACTGAAAAGATAATGATCACCACAGCTCAGGTGTGCACAGTGGGGAAGGAAGGGCCTCCTCTACCCAAAAACCTTTGCTGAGTTCATGAAAGGTTCCAAGGCAGCTCTGCACAAAAAAATCTATATGTGTGAATCACTAAGACCACAACAGAGCTATTGATCTAATTAAATGTGCATTCCCATGGATAGCAAATGTCTGCACTCCATTTTAATAGAATACATTTGAATTTGCATTCCCATCAAACAGAGGCTAATTAACACTTATATTTTTGAATTATGGCTATATACTGATTAGGGACAATCTTAATATGTGAAATACTGCAAGTTTTAAACAGTGAGTAAATGTACATATTGTGCAGAGAAAGTTGCCTGTTCAATAGGAAATGGCTGGAATTTGTTTTCTTGTTAATAATTTTGTCTGTGATTTATATACTCTACTTTCACATACATAACATAAACAGAGGTTCCTAAAATAACATTTCTATAATGTAACAATTCTTTTGAGGCTATACTAGTCAAGACTTAGGGATGCCAATTTAAAATTGAAATCACAGTACTGCTTTTCATATATCTGAAGACATTTGAAGACAATATTACTGGGTTGTTGTAAGTTTTCTGGGCTGTATGGCCATGTTCCAGAGGCATTCTCTTCTGTTGTTTCGGCCACATCTATGGCAGGCATCCTCAGAGGTTGAGGAAACAAGGCAAGTGGAATGTTCAGGGTGGGAGAAAGAACTCTATCTGCTGGAGGCAAGGGTGAATGTTGCAATTGGCCAGCTTGATTAGCATTTAATGGCCTTGTAGTGTCAAAGATCCACCAAAGGCAGCAACCAGCCAGGCTTTGAAGCTGCAAGGCCATCAAATGCTAATCAAGCTGGCCAATTCACAGATATATAAACCTCACTTGCCTAGTTTCCGATAGGTCCCTCAACCTCTGAGTTTGGCTGCCATAGATCTGAGCGAAACATCAGGCGAGAATGCCTCTGAAACATGGCTGTACAGCCTGGAAAACACATCAACCCAGTGATTCTGGCTATGAAAGCCTTCAACAAGACAATATTACTGTTGTTCAGACACATTGCATGCTCTGCTCATTAACAGTAGTATCATATTTTTTCAAAAGGAATTCAGATTATAGACATGCATTATCCATTACTTACCTGTTTACCATTGTGGGTTACAGAAGACAGGATAGTACGTAACGTCTTAAAGCCCATAGCAATATCAAGCAAGTGAGCAGCAAAGAAGAAGTTGTTGTAGTGACCAAGGATAGACATAGTTGTGTACCACGCTAAGTACAAGAAGGACTGAAGAAAATGTTTAAATGTGAGAGAGCCATGCCTATTATTCTGATTGTGCAAGTATTATACAGCACTTTTAATTATGATTACATTTTATTTATGACTTGCTCATTACTCAGGTGCTGTACTCAGGTGTCATATACAAAGATATACCTATTCTGTCTAACTGTCTATAAACAAATTAATTGTATAATAGGTTTTCTTTTGAAGTTTGCAAACTTAAAGCGTGTCAGCATTTAGCACATACTTTTTAAATATTGTTACTGGGTTGAATCCAGGGATACAATAGCAGAAGAGAAACTGTGGCACTGTTTCATGAACACTTATACGTGTGTTAATAAAAGATACTGCATGAGGTTACACAAGAGATTATGCATCACCTCATGCTGGTGCACATCTTGAGATACGCGAGAGACTATGCAAAATTTTGTGCAAACAAAAAGCATATCCCCGAAGTTCCATTCTTGTTTCTCAGGAAAGGATCTTGTGATAAATCAGAAAAAGCCACATGCAAAGAGATTTTTCAATATATACGAGGGTTGAATGAAAAGTAATCATGGTTCAGGAGCACTGGACTGATGTTACGGTTGATGATATTGTTTTATGGTTTTATATATTACTGTTTTAATGATTGCTGTTTATTTAATTGTGATTTTATTATTGTAAGTGTTAATGTAGCGACATTCCATCATCACTATATGTAAGCCGTCCTGAGTCCCCCTTTAGGGGTAGAGAAGAGACGGGATAGAAATTCCAGAAATAAATAATGCCTCCCCCTTCGTTACTGAGGTTTGAATGGGAATATTTTAATAAATCAAACACAGAAATAATCCTTAGAATGTGCTCTTTAACGACCACTGTTCACTTTTCCACATAATCACCAGACAATTGGATACATTTCTGCCAACGACGAACAAGTTTTCTGAAGCTGTCACAGAAGAAGTTGACACTCTATTTCCGCAACCAGCGTCTCACAGTTCTCTCAACGTCTTCATCAGAAGCATAATGATGTCTCCGCAGATCTTCTTTCATTATTGGGAACAGATGGAAGTCAGACGGTGCTAAATCTGGACTGTATGGAGGATGCAGTACTGTGGTGAGATCCAGTCTTTGAAGTTCTGCTGTGGTGCACTTTCATTTCAGGCTCCAGCATCCTGGGTATCCATCGTGCACAGATCTTCCAATAGCCAAGCAAAGCAATAATGTGACCCACACGTTTTTGTGAAATGCTGGTAATGCTTGAAATTTCTCTCTGAGTGATACGACGATCATCCTGAATCAATCTGTCAAGCTTTTGCTTGTGAAACTCGGTGGTTGCTGTCACAGAACATCCAACTCTTTGACTGTCACGCAAGTCAGATGTTGTCGCCCTCTAGGTCCTGGCTCAAGACCTCCCTTGATAAACCACGCAAACAGCTGAGGTACAACAAGTTTATTTAGAATATAGTTTATAGGAAAGTTGAAAAGGTTGGAAGCGGTCTTACAGCGCTTCCAATAGCAGCAAATCTCAGGAGCAAGGCAATGAGTAAATAGTCCCATTTAAATCAGGATTCAGCCAAAGCAATCAGGAACAAAAGCTGGGTTCAAAAGCAAAGGAAAGTCTTTCAGGAACAGCAGGAACATAGCAATGAAACAAGGGATCTTAAAGCCATCATGGCTACAGTATTGTTCATGGGAAACTGAGGCCTGTGAGGCTTGAGGCCTGTGAGGCTTGGGGCCTGACAGATGTTCCCACCTCAACATCTTTAAACTTACTTGCTCAATGATGCACAGTACTCACATCAACACAATCACCATAAACAGTTTGCATTCTCTGATGAATCTATTTTGGGCCGACACCTTCTGCTGTAAAGAATTCAATGACTTCATGTTGATTAAGTCGCATTGACCGGCCGTCTGCGCAGGGTTCCATACTTTGCACTTTAACAACACAACCGTTCAATGCTAAGGCTTCCCACCAAAATGGAACTGTAGAGGAGAATCTACTGAAAAAGCCAGTACCTGCCGCATACCAGTACTACCATCTATTGAGGACTTACGAAGGTGGAGGCATTATTTTTCATTCAACCCTTGTAGATATAGTTTCCTGGATCCCTTTAAAAAAAATCTTTGTGATATTATTCAGCTTACATGTGTGTTTAACTGCTACTAGATTGTGGTGACTATCACTATCATCATTATCAGCAGCAGCAACAGCATCTTCACACCACCACCACCTTTATTTGTCCCTGTTTTCCCCCACCATAATCCAATGTAGTTAGCTGATACCTCTAGTTGAAACTTTAAGGTCAGGTAAAAATGGAACAATATTACAAGTTCATAGCTGAAAGTTACCATGCACTTAATAATCACTTTGCCCCCCTTCAAGTCTAACCAATCTGCCTATTGCTCTTGATCCCTTCAATAAAAAACTGGTTTCTGTTCATGTCATTTTCCCACCTTAACTATTAGCAGACTTCTCTTTGGTGCCTTTCACAGCTTGATTTTGTTCCCTCTATCGAAAATTCCTTCGCAAGATAATTTACCACTCTCTCTGTTCATACGAGGGTGCCACCCCTCTTCACCTCCCTTTAGTATTTTCCAGTTGCATTTCAGTCACCACTTCTTTGTTCCTGGTACCAAATGCCATCTCTCTTCCTATCTTGTATACCTTTCTTCTGTGACCTTTGATTTTCCAGTTCTCTTGTATTCAGGTTCCTCGCAGATCTCTTGCTGAAGTGCCTTGCTTCCTTGATTACTTTTATAGTTCCCTTTTTCTGAATTGTCTACAGCAGGGGTGCTCAGAACCAGGGTGACCTTTGGGCCTCATCCTGGTGATCTTCAGGCCCCTGACCAGGTTTTTTGCTGTTGGTCCTCTTCACGTGCCCCTGCACGCTGCAAAGAAGTCCTCCGTCGTTGCTCCTCCCCGCTCCCTGCTCGCGTGCCACCTCCAAAAGCTCCGCCCAGAGTCTAAAAGGCAGAATGGGCCCCCTCTTTTGGATTCCTCCTCCTCCCTCCATCCTTCTCCAGCCACTCAGACTCGTAGGAGACCAAAGGGGGTGGGCCTGGATGACGCGATGCATGGCTGGCCCCGCGCGCATGCGCAGAAGCGCCCATTCTGCTTCTCGGACTTCTCGTGAGCTCTTGGAGGCAGCACGCATGCTGGAGGTGTGGAAATAGGAGCAACGACGGAGGAAAAGAAGGACGCTTTGGGGTCATTTCCTTACCGCATCTCAAAGGTCGGTCTTTTTACTTTGGGGTGGGTGCTTGATTGTTCTGTGGCATGTCTCTTTGTTTATTTTTAATGTTTAAAAATGGCCCTTTAGCTCCAAAGCCTCTCTGATTGCTTTGTTCCTTGAGAAATATATGTTGGGGAATATGGAAATGTGGGAGAAATGGGGTGGGTGCTTGATTGTACTTTGGCATGTCTCTTTGTTTCCTTTTTATTTTTAAAAATGGCCTTTTAGGTCCAAAGCCTCTCTGCTTGCTTTGTTCCTTGAGAAATATATGTCGGGGAATATGGAAATGTGGGAGAAATGGGGTGGTTGGATGTATTTTTGCATGCCCCTTTGTTTACCTTGCTGAGTATTAAATGGCCTTGCAGTTCAACAGCCTCTCTTCTTACTTTCTGGCTGATAATATGTGTGGTAATATGACAGTGTGGGAGAAATGGGGTGGTTGGATGTATTTTATGCTCTGTTTTATATTGTTGATATTAAATTGAAATGTTGATGTTTTATAACTTCATTTTATGTAAACTGCCCCGAGCCTGCTGGAAGGAGCGGTACATAAAAATGAATAATAAATATAAATAAATAAATAAGAAAATAGTTATACATTTTACATTTCTGGGTAGGTGATCTTTGGGACTTGGCTTTTTAATCACTAGCTCCCATGCTGAAAAAGTGTGAGCACCCCTGGTCTACAGAGGCGATTAAGTCCAGAAGCTAATTTTCAGCCCTTAGGACTGACTGTAAGTCACATAATTGAGCAATGCTATTCTTTTCCCTATCCTGTTTCATAGAAACATACTTTCTCCATCTTGGGTTTTTTTTGCCTCTAAATACTTATTTTAGTAAGACATGTTTAGGATTGCATTTTTAATTGCTTTAATTTATTGTAAAATTATCAAACATACCCTTACCCATAGCAAGGAAGTCAGTGTAGCAAGTCTCTTATTTAATATGCATGCAGTAAAGTTGTTTGTTGTTATTCTCATATTATGGCTATGAATCAATATATTTGTTAACTCCAGTGCAGAAAACTTTTAAACCCAGGGCATGGATAAAATCATTCTGTAATTTGTCCTGTAAATTGTCCTGTTCCACATGTCAGTACTATCCAGAACTGAAGGAGAGTTCTGGAGTCCAGCCATCATTTCTTACACTAATAAAATTTACATATAGCACAGACTTCATGGCTAAACATACAATAGATTAAGGAGCAAATCTAAAACTCATGCTCTTCCACTGACTTTAAATGGGTTTATAGTATTAAATGTGAAATGATTGCTTGTAGAATCCTATAATTTCCCAGCCTACAAGTGTTCCCAATTTGTAACTGAGTTGAATTTTAGTTGTTAATTTATTTGGTGTTTTGTTTTTATGCTTTTTCCTCCCCCCACCCCGCCCCAAAGTGTATTCAATCTGTTAATTTTGTTATATGCTTCTGGTCCAACCTATCTTCAAGACCACATCTCTTTCTATGAACAGGGGCGGGCATTGAGATCTTCTAGGGAGTGTCTTCTCTCGGTTCCACCACTGTCTCAAGTACGGTTGGTGGGGATGAGATAGAGGGCCTTCTTGGTGGTGGCTCCCCAGCCCTGGAATACTCTCCCTAAAGAAATGAAATTAGCCACCATTCTCCAAGCCTTTTGAGCAAATTTAAAAACATGGCTGTTCAGACAGGCCTTTGACCCTGTGTGGTCTATTATCAGCTCAAGGACCCACCAATTTCACCACTCTGCGCTTTGATTTGTCACGGCAGATAGCGAGCTTTATTCACAGGTTCTACTGTGTTTTACAAAATTTTATAATCTTTTACAATTTTTATAACATCAGTTGGGTTTGAATGTGCATTGTTGTTTTATATTTATCTCACTGTGTATACTAGTTATGTACTTTTGTTTATATGTGGCACTTATGAGTGCTTCTATGAGCTGCCATGAGTCCGTTCAGGGAGATTGTGGTGGGGTACAAATAAATATTTATTATCATTTATTATTATTATTCCAAAAAATCTATATCAAAATTTTAAAAAGGGTTTGGGGGTCCCAGTGCTAAACAGGTGGAGAGGACCTAGGAATTAGAAGCAGCTTTAAAAATGTATGTATTGTTAGAGAATGCAAGGACTGTTCTCTATTTCCTAAAAAATTTACCCCTGATGTACAAATAACAAAGAAGAGGATTTTTTCCCCACATAATATACTTACATTATCAGTGAAAACTACACCAAGTTTCCAGATACGATACTTGGCATCAACAGAACTTAGCCTAACAGGATACAAAATAATTTGAAATCAATCCACGGTCCCATTCATTACATATAGCACAACATCTTTCTTCATATTTATAATTTTTTGTCCCATTTCTCCCTCTCCCATGTTTAAATATTCTGTGAAGGTATATTAGAGGACAAACAATAAATATTGGAGTTTTCAAGATGGAATCCAAATGAATATTCATGTTACATGGCTGGTTAATATCACCAAATATACTAATGGCATCCTTATTGCTTTTGAGTGACCGGTTCTTGTGTAGCAGAGCAGGACCACCCTTCCACAGAAGAAAGGCATCAATAGACTTAAGGGAATATCAAAATATCCACATGTCTACCATTTTTTAAAAGAAATCAACATGGGGAAAGGTTGAAACAATTGAAATTTAATGAATGAATTATTTTTTAAAAAATCTCCCACTTTGTCTCCAATCTACTGTGATTATAGCCTATTTAGGTGAAATGACAAACCATACCATGAAATAAGAGATGCTTCCTCTAGTTCAGTATGTTCTACAGGACTGAAATCCAAAGCGTTTTTATCCAGACCCAAAAGTTCTGCAATGCGTTCTGCTCCATATAAATCACCATACTTGTTGATTACCTTCAAAGTAAATGATATATAATCAACTTTAATTTAGCCAGTATATTTCAGAGTTTTAACAATCTTAACATTCCAGGGTTGACACTCCTAAAACAATGACAGCTCAGACAGGAGCGGAAAAAAGCATTCAAAAACCAAAGAAGCATAAAAAGTCATTATCTGAAAGCATCTCTATAATTTAAAGTAATTTAAAATGACATTTCCCCCTCTTTTAGGGGGATGTGTACCCTGAGAAGGCAAAGGCAGCTAATAAGGCCTGCATATATTATAGAAAGAAAAAAAATAACCCAGTAAAGCAGCCAAAATAGTCTGCCCTTTTCTCCTTGTGCATTACGTAGGTCAAAGCTGACTGTTTCCAGTGTAATTTGTATGGAATCATTTCAACGAGACAACACGCAGGTCAATATGTTTGGACTTTATCAACCTGGCATCCTGCAAATAGTTATCAGTCTTACATTATTCTCATCACCAACGTTGTGCAATGGGTCCATTCTCTTCTGCACCAGCACGCTGGCACTGAAGTGATGCCTGGTGTGAGATTCTCCCCCCCCCCCTTCTCCTCCCCTCATTATTCCAGAGCTGGGGTTTTTTTAGTAATATTTGTGGTTGGGGGGGTCACAATTGCCAGAACTAGAAAATTGTTTATTACAGAATCCTAGAATTGGAAAAGACCAAAGGGACCACCCAGTCTAATCCCCTGCCATGCAAGAACACATAATCAAAGCACCCCTGACAGATTGCCACCCAGCCTCTGCTTACATAATTCCTGAGAAGGAGATGCAACCAAACTCTCAGGCAGAATATTCCACTGCCGAACAGCTCTTACTGTCAAGAAGTTCTTCCTAATGTTTACATGGTTTAAAAATAATTATAATAACCCCATACTGTCCCACGAGAACACTTAGATCTGAAGAGAGGAACCTTCTAGCCGTGCCCAGTGTCAAGCAATACCATCTAACTTCAACATGGAGAAGGGCAGTCTCCATCATCGCCCCAGTCCTCTGGAACACATTACCTCCGGAGGTTAGGGCCTTGCGCAATCTGTTGGCTTTTTGGAAGGCCTGCAAGTTGGTCCTATTCCGGCAGGCCTTTGAGCTGTGATATGCTATCTTCTGAGACTGTGTTTTCTTTTAGGAATCGTTTTATTCTGTGGTTTTAATGCTATTGTAGATTGTGATTTTATCGTGGTGTTGATGTAAGCCGCCCCGAGCCACTAGGAGTGGCGGCTAATAAGTCTAATAAATAAATAAAAATAATCATAATGTACAATTGGACTGCTAAAATCTTCATGGAAAAGTGAGGGCAATGAAAAGAATTTGAGCCAGTGCTTATAGCCATGCTTCTGATACATTTTAATTATGTTTTAATACCTGGCTGTTTTTATTGTTTCACTAGATTGTGATCTGTTACTGTGTTTTTAACTGTGTTTTTAATTGGTAAACCTTGATTTTTGCCCTGGGCTTGGTCCCACATGTAAGCCGCCCTGAGTTGTTGTAAATGTTGTTGTTGTTGTTGGGAAATTCCAACTAATAGCCTCTAGGACATACATTTGATAGGACACATTTGATTGATAACTGCCAAATAGAAGGAGAAAACGTGGAGGAAGTGACAGACTTTGTATTTCTAGGTGCAAAGATTACTGCAGATGCAGACTGCAGTCAGGAAATGAGAAGACGTTTACATCTTGGGAGGAGAGCAATGACCAATCTCGATAAAATAGTAAAGAGTAGAGACATCACACTGGCAACGAAGATCCGCATAGTTAAAGCGATGGTATTCCCCATAGTAACCTATGGATGTGAAACCATAAGGAAGGCTGAGCGAAGGATGATAGATGCTTTTGAACTGTAGTGTTGGAGGAAAATTCTGAGAATGGCTTGGACTGCAAGAAGATCCAACCAGTCCATAATAAAGTCCGACCGCTCACCGGAGGGAAGGATATTAAAGGCAAAGATGAAGTACTTTGGCCACATAATGAGAAGACAGGAAAGCTTAGAGAACACAATGATGCTTGGGGAAAAGGAAGAGGAGCCGAGCAAGGGCAAGATGGATAAATGGTATCCTTGAAGTGACTGGCTTGACTCTGAAGGAGCTGGGGGTGGTGACGGCCGACAGAGAGCTCTGGCATGGGATGGTCCATGAGGTCACAAAGAGTCGGAAGCAACGAAAAAGGACACACACTAACCCAGTGGGTCCCAACTCATGGGTTGCAACCCCAAATAGGGTTGTGAAGGGTTTTCTTTGGGGTCGCCAGGCAGTGGTGAGCTATGAATTTTTTTTAAAGAGGAAAAAATTCATGTCACCCAAATGTCATTATGCTTGCATTTCGAGTTTGCATTTTGAGGTTTACTCCCCTTTCTTTCTACATATCTGTGAAAGTGGATTTTCTCCAATTGAAAATTAAAATAAGAAACGGATTAAATGTTGAAAATGACATGAAGTTGGCATTAACAAAAACTCAACTGTGAATTTTTCAAGCTTGTGAATGAGTTACATTTTCAATCATTGCATTAAATATGTTGTGCGTTATCATTATTTTGAATTATATTATACTTAAAAACCTATTTATGATGGGTTTTCATTTACATTATTAAAAAGACTAATTTTAATGTATTGGTTTCGTGGTTCACTTTACCTCTATAAAATGGGATCGTGACGAGCTGTGTCAGTAGCAGCTTTATTCTATCCAATCTTCCACAGTATTAATCATGATTGGGCAAAGTGAAAGCTCCTAGTCTGAGCTTTTCCAAGAGGCAGAGAATAAAACTGAGAAGTAAATCAACGGCTACAAATCAATCACAGTCTTTTAATGGGATAAGAAGTGATATGAAGACAGAAGAAGAGGACGGCAATAGAAGGCATGCTGCTACCAAGTATAGTGTCCTCTTGACTATAAGTGGAACACTGAAAACCTTTGGGGCTTTTTGGTGATGGTGGGAATAGTGTGTGGCAGCAATCAGGGCATACTTATCAATCACATCTGTGGATCTAGGTAGCAACAGTGCTCTTGCAGATGACAGTATTTTCCCTTTTAGGGACAATTAAAATAAGGAGGGCAAGGGGTTGGAGAGTGCAGCAACCAGGCTTGGTAGGCTGCATGGGCAAAATGGGCAAATGTAAGGCTGACTCATAAGATTAAGAATAAACAAACCATTGGTCAGAAAATACATAAAACATATATACATCTGTTGTAAATTAATTTGAAAGATCAATTTGCAACTAATCCATATAGAAAGTAAAATATCTATAGTAAGCACACCATACAGCCCATTGCCATGAGGCATAGAGACCATGAAGAAGACATTTCATAGAATCACAAAATAATAGTTGGAAGAGACCACATGGGCCACCGGGACTGTGGCGCAGCTGGCTGGGAGTCAGCTGCATACGATCACTACTGACCGAAAGGTCATGAGTTCGAAGCCTGCCTGGGTCAGGGTGAGCGCACAACCAATTTGTGTAGCTCATTGTTGACCTTTGCAACCCGAAAGACAGTTGCATCTATCAAGTAGGAAATTTAGGTACCACTTTGTGGGGAGGCAAATTTAACTGATTTATGAGGCCATAAATCTCCAGGAAGTTTGCAAAAAAAAAACTTGCAAAAAGAATGAAGGAATGTGACAGCTCCCCCTGGTAGCCAGAAACTGGAATATTAAGTTGTCTCTGAGTGTCTGTCTATATGTGTTGTGTGTGTCTATGGCATTGAATGTTTGCCTGTATAATTACATTGTAATCTGCCCTGAGTCCCCTGCGGGGTGAGAAGGGCAGAATATAAATGATGTAAATAAATAAATACATCTAGTCCAATCCCCTGCTAGATGGTCACCCAGCCTCTGTTTTCAAGTTTCCAAGGAAGGAGCTTCCACTACACTCCAAGACAGAGAGTTCCACTGTTGAACAGCTCGTACGGTCAGAAAGTTCTTCCTAATGTTCAGGTGGAATCTCCTTTCCTGTAATTTGAACCCTTTGATCAATTTAGTTGACCTCCAATGGACACCTTCCAGCTTGTTGATATCTCTTTTAAACTGTGGTGCCGAGAACTGGATGGACACAGTTTTCCAGGTGAGGTCTAACCAAAGCAGAATACAAGGGCACAATGACCTCCTTCGATCTAGACACTATACTCCTTTTGATGCAGCCCAAAAATCCCTTGTATCTCTGCATTCCATTTTTTTCTGCCTAAGTGTAGTATCTTACATTTGACCTTGTTGAAATTCATTTGCTAGTTTTGGCCCAGCTCTGTAATCTGCTAAAGATCATTTTTAATTCTGATTCTGTCCTCTAGAGTATTAGCTATCCCTCCTAATTTGGTGTCAGCTACACTTAGGCAGGAAAAAAACTTGATCAGCATGCCCTCTAAACCATCATCCAAGTCACTGGGCCCTGGACCGAACCTTGCAGCACTCCACTAGTCACTTCTTTCCAGGATGAAGTGGAAACAATGGTGAGCACCCTCTCTTTATCTCTCTGATTTTGAGGCTTAATTGTTGTGACATTCTCTGATAAATTGCAGCGAATGTCTTCTAATCTCAATATATGCTTGTTCCGGTCAAAACGCTGCAAGCCTCCTATCTACCTATTTATAAAATAATAATAATAGCATTTGTTACCCTCCTCTCCTCATGGCTTGTGGTGGGGCACAACACAGTTAAGACATCACCATGAAATCCATACCATAAAATGCATACTATAAAACACACAAAATACATATATCAAAATACATAGTGCAAGGATTAAAAGACAATACGAACACATATATTAAAAAACAAAATGTAGAATATATATACACACACAAATATGTATTCAAATGTGAATACAAACAGAATGCAAATCTAAAATTCACAATTTAAATTGACTGGGAAATATTACTTGTAAGAGTATTTTTAAAAATAAGCAACCTACCTTTCGTTTTACAAATTTGTCCCAATAATTATTTGGAAAAGACCTGCACAGATATACAAATAAAAATCCAAAATTAATTAGGCAAAATGCATAAGATGTACTTTTATTACTAGTATTTTGTTATTATAGTTTTCATTAGACAAATACAAATGAGCTTTCTTTCATATAAGTGGATAGATGCCTTTGGCTCTGAGGAAATGACAATTCACATATAGGAATGGGTAGCTGGTTTTTTTTAGTGGCTGTCCATTTTATGAATAGCCATCAGGCCTGCTTATTATTAAGCTCGTTCAATGCTTTTTAAAAATTCGTATGCAAAGAATTTGTAATACCATAGAATTGCTTTGCATCAGCTAGAAAATGTTATCTCTAGGCCTCCAAGTTGATTCTATGGTCAACTTTTACTGCTGTAGGCCTTAAAAGAACATTTCTTTATACATTTATAGGTCCTCCAAAGCAATTCCATGGTAAGATTCAGCTGGGATCCCAAGATACCATTCATTCCAGGGAAGAAAAAAATAGGTTCCAGATTATGCAACACGGTATTACGTTAATGATCCAGGAACTGATTCTTTATGTAATAGGCATTTATTTAAACCTATAATTCCATAATGTCACGGAGACTGTAAAGTTGTTTAGTAGTACACCATTTTAGTTATTCTTTACAAATCTAGATGATTTTGAGGAAAAATAAAATTAACCCTTTCTATAACATATATATTGCTTTTTAAAAGACTGATTTTATTAGACTTGCTGAGATTTCACTTTTGCCACAAGTTCATTATCAAGTACAGAAAGGATACGCTACCCTTTTTTTTTTTTACAATTTCAGCTAGAACTCCTTATGCTATAGTTGCACAGATGCAGGCATTAGAAAGGAAAGGGCCTATGGCACACTTCTTTCATGTGAAGGAAGTAAGACACTGGAGCGGAAGGGTGTTCAAGGCTAGCAGGTTTCATCTGCCTTCACACACCACCACTGTGCAATCCTGGACTACTAGCATTGTGTACCTATAGGATTCCAATCTATAACAGTTCCTTGATTACCATTTCAATTCTGTTTGGGCTTTCAATATGTATCTTTGTGCCTTCAAGTCAACTGTTGCCTTATCACAACCCCATGCATTTTATAGGGTTTTCACAGGCAAGGAATAGAGATGATTTTCCCAATTCCTTCTTCCGAAAAACAGCCTATAACACCTTGTATTCATTGGTAGTCTCCTATCCAACTGACAACCAGAGCTGAACCTGATTAGCTTCCAAGATCAGAAGGGTCCTAATATTAGCACCACTCAGTTAATAACTCTTCTTACACAACTGGAGTTGAAGAAAGACCACTGTGAAAGGGGGTCTATGTTTTTAAAACCCAGGACAACTAAATGGTTCAAAACTACCCAATGATTGTTGAGCATCCATGGTGGCTTCCAGAAAGAAGGCAATGTGGAGTATCATTTGGAAAATAAGAACGCAAAAGGGGAAAGGAGCTGACAGCTCGTGGAGTACGTTTCGGGAGATGGGCAGAAGAGATGCAGCAACATTTCGTAATGGGTTGCACTTGTTCCTAACTACTTGCAAAGCTGAAGGCAGTCATGTACATGTTTACTGTAACTAACTGTTATTTTGTTAAACTGTATGTTTCTCTAAGATCAGGCACTGTACCCGAGGACTGGAGGGAGGCAAATGTAACTCCGATCTTCAAGAAAGGATCCAGGGGTGATCCAGGAAATTATAGGCCAGTTAGTCTAACCTCAGTTCCAGGCAAAGTGATGGAAACCATTATTAAAGAAAAAATTACGAAGCACATAGAAGAACAGGCATTGCTGAAGGAAAATCAACATGGTTTCTGCAAAGGCAAATCATGTCTTACTAACTTGATAGAATTCTTTGAGGGTGTAAATAAACACATAGATAAAGGGGACCCAGTCGATATTGTTTACCTTGACTTTCAAAAGGCTTTTGACAAAGTCCCTCACCAAAGGCTCCTAAATAAGCTCTTCAGCCATGGAATCAGAGGACAGGTCTTGTCCTGGATTGAACCTGGCTAAACTGTAGGAAACAAAGGGTGGTAATAAACGGACATTTCTCTGGGTGGAAAGAGGTGAGAAGTGGCGTACCCCAAGGTTCAGTTTTGGGTCCGTTACTTTTTAATTTATTCATTAATGACCTGGATGTAGGAGTGAATTCTGAGGTAGCAAAGTTTGCAGACGACACTAAATTGTTCAGGGTAGTTAAAAATGAATCTGATTGCAAAGAGCTCCAGAAAGATCTCTCGAAATTGAGTGAATGGGCAACAAAGTGGCAAATGCATTTTAACCTAAACAAGTGTAAAGTCATGCACATCGGGGCAAAGAACCCCAACTACACCTACCAATTGATGGGGTCAAAGCTTTCCGAGATAAACCAGGAAAGGGATCTTGGGGTTTTGGTGGACAGCTCAATGAAGATGTCAACCCAGTGCGCAGCAGCAGCGAAAAAGCAAATTCTATGCTTTGCATGATCAGGAAGGGAATCGAAAATAGGTCGGCAAATGTTGTATTGCCTCTCTACAAATCTATGGTAAGGCCACATTTGGAGTACTGTGTACAATTCTGGTCTCCGCACCTTAAGAAGGATATAACGGAACTGGAAAAGGTACAAAGAAGGGCAACAAAAATGATCCAAGGGATGGAGCGGCTCCCTTATGAAATCAGGTTGCAACGCCTTGGTCTTTTCAGCCTTGAAAGACGGCGTTTAAGAGGTGACTTGATCGAAGTGTATAAAATCATGCATGGGATAGAAATGGTAAATAAAGAAAAAATATTTTCTCTGTCACCCAACACTAGGACTAGGGGGCACTCCCTAAAGCACCAAGGTAGGAAAGTTAGGACTAATAAAGGGAAATATTTCTTCACCCAGAGGGTCATTGGGTTATGGAACTCACTTCCAGAGGGGGGGGTCGGGAGCAGGTGAGGGTTCTGCCCTCCTTTCTGCTAGAGATCCCTGTGTACAACTAGTGGGCCACTGTGTGTCACAGAATGCTGGACTAGATGGGCTGAGGCCCGATTCAGCATGGCTCTTCTTATGTTCTTATGTTCTTATGTTCTATGTTAAAAATACGCAAATATTTGTTTCCCCAGGAGATGGGAGAAGAGTTGAGAGAGACGAGAGCAATGGAGCTGGCAAATTCCATGCCTCTGGAGCAGTGAATAAACAGCGGGTTTTCATCTGAATTTTAAAGGACCCTTCTTTAAAGAAATATTAAGTAATAAGATGCATTTATGAGGGAGAAACTAACCAACAGACAGTAACATCAGTTAGAACATCAAGGTAAAATGAGTGGATGATTAAATACAGTATGTCTTACGGAGTGTTTATGACTAGCCGGTCCCATTGCCCTTTAATATCATCTTCAGAGGGCTGTTCAGTGATGTACAATCCATCAAATTCTAGTTTCCTTGCAATGTCCTTCTCACGTTTGAAAACAACAAGGGGAACCTTTCATAAGAGACAAAAGTTTTCCCCCCATTATTTTGCAATACAAAATAAAGCTAAATAACTTCAAATTGAAAACATAGTAAACTTGGCATGTGGAAACAATTTGGTTTTAAGAACCTAAACAGGCATTCTGAAAATTATAGGACAAGAAAAGACATTCCAGGAAAATCAGGTTTTTAAACATCCCAAGGAATTAATTTAGAAATATGGCTGAAAATGGAATTTACTAACCACTTTAAGAACAATAATATTTGTTGTGGTCAATAACACATACAAAAGATGATGAACAGCTTGTGTGAATATCTCCAGGTGTTGGTGCCATATAGCCTGTACTCTCTTGTAAGACATAGAACACCACTCCATCTTCATCTTCATCCTCATCTAAAGCATGCCATAGATCAGAATCTTCTTCCATCTCTTCAAATGGCTCCTCTGTCACCTTATTTAATTTTCATATGCAAATACATATCAATGAAAGCTGTAAATTGACTTCATGGAAACAAAATTTGTCCACTGTTGTCTACAGAATTTGTTTTAAAAGGGAAGGTATAAAATAATCTAGTTTATAAGTATTTATATGACATTTGAAATGATGCTAAGATGATAAAGCATTTATTCTCTTGGAAAGCTGAAGTAAAGAAGGAATTCATACTCCAGCCACCTGCTATTTTTGCATATTTGTCAGGATTTCAAATAGCCTTACACTTCTGGATAATGCTTTTCAGGCCTATAGGAGACATGATAGTTTGGATACAAAAGGGCTTTGCATTGTTGAAGAAAGCGTCTTGACTTCCATGGTTCACTGCATTCAGCAGGGTCTCCCAACTCTCTATGTAGCATATTAATATGGTGGGAAAGACAGCTGTATTTGTACATCAATTTCTTCATTCAACTAGGGACATGTAAATAAAAAGATCTGTATACATTTTGTTAGATCAGGATAATGAAGTTAGCACTAGGGTATAATTTATCAAGGGAACGGAATCCAGATTCACTTGACTTGATGATGTAATTCTATTTGCAGATGTGGAAAATTGAGCATTGTAATCATGTGCCGGTGTTGTTTGGCAGTTAATAGACTGAACTGTGAACAAAGGATTTCCTAGCTGAAATCTCAGCTTTGCTGTCAACTCACTTGTTAGCATTAAGTAAGATACCCACAACTGGTTCATGTGTATTACAGTGGCAATAATACGTATCTACTATATCATGTTGTTTTAAAAATGCACTCTAAATGTATATAGTTAATGTTATTCTAACAGTTGAAGTATGTATGAAACCATTATATTTCTGTAATTTGTTAAAACTAAATACACATTTTTCATCATTGGGAATCATAATTAAATAAAAAGCTTATTGGTTTGACCCACATTTGCATTCATCAGAGTTCTATTTGTGGTGGTCTAAAGGAGGTGATGTGAGAACTTTATCTAATTCCTCCTTCCTTTGCAGGCTCCAGAATCACATCCTACCCCATGGTTTCTGAATCAGGTTTCCCCAGAATGCTAGGGTTCAACAAGAGGCTGCTAAAGGTTCTGGGAGAGATCATGAGTGGAAAAAAAGTAGCTCAAGATATAAGAATTTTTATGCAGAGATTCACAGGAATGTGAAAATTATTTTAAAGGTTGGAGTTGAAGGACACAACAGAAAAATATTGCTGTGTTGTACTGAAGTGGAAATCAGAAAGCTCTCTTCTGTCAGGCAGAAATTTCTGAGAAATTCTGTTTCCCCCCATAAATTGAAGACACTCTTCTCTTTCTAGAGTGAAATTTGATGCAGGGGTATGTCCAATTTTTACAACAGCAACATTGATTTTAATTAATTGCTGCTGTTTAATTGTTATCCAGGACCAGGGAGGTAATGAATCCAACTGTCCATCATTCTGCAGGTGGTTTAAACAGTGTCCACTTTTGGGTAAGCAAGGAAGCAGTGCCATGGATAATGTAAGGGAGAAGCCACTGGTTCCAAGCAACCGGTCTCATGAATGTTTAGTTTTGGTGCCTTCAAACTATAGCAGGGGTGGCTTAGAAAATAGCTCTTGGAGCCAGCCTCTCCTTCCTCCCATAGCTTTCATATTCCCATCACTACTGCTGGCTTCCTTTTGTCTCACAGCTGCGGCCACCTTTCCCCATTGTTTGCACAGCAATGCCACCAGAGCTGGAGGTTCTTGGCACCACAGGAAGGTATAAGAAATGCCACTTTGAAAACCACAGTATTGTGCACAGAATACAAACAGTTCCTTTACCTTGTAGAACAGGAGAATAAAGTTGATGGCAAATGCAACAAAAAGTGCAAGAAATCGTAAATTGTAGAAATTTCTGGCCAAACAGTGCTGCAAATGCAAAGAATGTTATTAGTTTTTAAGCCAAAACAAGACAAAACAGGTGGATAAACAAAGGAAATGCAAATATTGCAATGCTTCTATTTCCAGGCACAACAACATGCATAAGTTTCTCCTTCCTTTAGTTTAGATTTCTTTTCCTTTAAGTGTTTTGTTTATGTTATTTCTTTCTATTATAATTGCTGCCTCTGTTCACCAAAGTCCCAGGAGATGATTTTTCAAGATGTGAAAAACTGCTACTTGATGTTATTATGTCATAATTGATTAAAAGTGAGAAAAAGGTTCAGCTTACCAACATTTTTGTCTGATACACTTCCAGCACTTTAAAAAAATTAGCCATAACTGCATCAGGTTTCTCTATTCTTTGCCCACGCCTTCTTTTTCTTTTCTTGGATTCTTCAACTTCCAAATTTTCAGAGTATACATCATCCTTTATTTTATCTTGTTTCTCACCATTCTCAATGCTACAGGAATGAGATATCATTGAAGAGAATAAAATTTCAAAGTTGCCTACGAATATTTATTATTTCAACTTGCTATGAGAGTAAAGACAACTTAATCCTGACAATTAAAGGTTGAAGAGACATAGGAATGTACATAAGTGAGATTAGTATAATATATACATGGGACTGCCTCTGAAAAGTTCTCAGAAACTTCAGCTGGTCCAAAGAGCTGCAGCCAGGTTGCTAACTGGAGCTGGCTACAGGGAGCAGACAACACTTCTGTTCCAATAGTTCCACTGGCTGACAGTCTGTTTCTGGGCGCAATTCAAGGTGTTGGTTGTGACCTTTAAAGTCTTAGACAGTTCATGCCCATGGTATTTAGCTGACTGCATCCCCTTGTACGAACCTGCCCATGCCCTGTGATCTTCAGGAGAGGCCCTTCTCTCGGTCCCACCTCCATCTCAAACTTGGTTGGTGGGAACGAGAGAGCAGCCTTTTTGGTGGCTGCCCTTCAACTCTGGAACTCTCTACCCAGGGAAGCCAGGATGGCTCTCTCCCTGCTGTCCTTCGGTACCAGGATAAAACCTTCTTATTCAGACAGGTTTTTTAAAGAGTAAGCCAGGAGGCGCTATGATTTTTAGCTTTGAATATGTTTTAATGGATTTTAATTTATTTATTTATTTAAAACGTTTATATCCCGATCTTCTTGACCTCCGTAGAGGGACTCAGACCGGCAATTTTAATACTGTTATATTTAATTCTGTTTTAAATGTTTGCGTATTTGTATATTTTAAATTATGTGGTCATACTTTTAATTGTAATTCACTGTGAGTCTCCTTCAGGAGAGATAAAGCAGGGTATAAATAAACATAAACATAATAATAGATGGCCACAGGGTGAATAAGAACAAAATGGGAATAAGTTTCAACAAAAATGCATTGTTATGGACAATGGAGCAAAAATATCCTAATGTCACATACATTGAAAGGTGCTAGACTTATGTCGATTAATAATGAAAAAAGATTGCAGAATAATGGTAATAGTGAACAGCTCAATGAAACATCAGTTCAAGTGGCAGCCATGAATGATGAAATATACAAATTAATAATAAAAAACAAAATTGGGAAAATGCCCTTATCATAAATCATAATGCCCTTTGTATTATGATATCTGTAGAAAGCTTTTATAGTAATGATCTGAGGGTTGAAACAAATTTCCTTTAAGTAAAGACCAATATATTTAGGCCTTTTTAGTTTAGTAAATAGGCTGCTAAAGGCTGCTAAAGGCAGATAATGATTTATGAAATTATTAATTGTATGAAGAAAGACAGAAATGAGCTTTTCTACTCTCAACACTACAAGTCCATCCATCAGGTTTGGCAGTAGGATTAGAATAGACAAAAGAAATACCACTTTATATGTAGAACTGATTTCAATTCATCCAGCTTATTATGCTAGGCGAAGGCATGACTAATACAGCAAAAGTACATATAATTGATTCAAAGAATTGCTTGTAATAAGATAACAGTGAATAGCTTTAAAAAGCTTTGAAATAGTGGTAAGGAAAGTGCAGCATTTAACCTTCACATGCCCCACCAAACAGGGGATGCAGGGAAGGTTTACAATGGTTTCCTTTGGCATCTTCCACCCTAACAGAGATGTAGACCACATACTATTTACATAATTTTATACCAGGCAATGAAGACATTGAAATAGTTAAATGATTTATTATAGCTTGGCTAAATCATTAAACGAAATAGAATCTACAGTCAAAATCAGAAGACTAGGACTTGGAAGTGTAGCTATTAAGGAACTATTTATTTATTATTTCAAATTCTATACCGCCACTCCCCGGAGGCTCGGAGCCACTCCCCAAGCATAACATATAAAAACAGAGAACATACAGTACTAATATAGGAGACCAATTAAACAATTTAGACAATTAAACAATTTGAGAATTTAATCCACCACATAGAGATCTACTGGGAGAGATCCGATACAGGAACTATACAGGATCATGAAGTGTAAAGTGAAATACCAAAGTTGTGTTTCCAATTTCTATGTATGGTTGTGAAAACTGAACAGTGATGAAAGCTGATAAGGAAGATAAATGCCATTGAACTGTGGTGTCAATAAGCGTTTTATGTATACTGTGGACTGCTAAAAAGACAAATAAATGTTCTTGCAGCAAATCAAACCTCAAGTATCCCTAGAGGCCAAGCTGGCTAAACTGAAGCGGTCATACTTTAGCCATATCATGAGAAAATGTGATTCATAATAATGCTGGATAAGGTAGAAGGAATGAAAAGAGGATGACCCAATAAAGGAAAGCAGTGCCCTGAGCCTGCAAGACCTGAGCAAGACTGTTTATGATAGAGTGACTGAGGTCTTCGTTCATTGGGTAACTGTTAAATTCGACTTGATGACAGCAACAATTGAGAGAATATCTCAGATTGGATATCAGTTAATTGGATCTTATTATCTCATTTCCTTTGAAATTTGGATTTTAAATTCAAAAAGAGGAAAAACAGAAGATTCAAGAGGATTCTACTTTTTCCTACCCTCTTTTAAATGGTCTGTTTTTAAAGGAAGCTTGTGTTACCTTTATTATTTGCAGAAAGCTTTTAAACTAACAGCCGCTCAATACACATATTCCATTTGGGTTTGAGATCTTTCTGAACTTAATTCACTGAGGTACACTGAAACATTAAAATAATTATCACAAGAACATATAGCTAAATATAGCTTACTCAGCCTTCTCAGATTCTGTTCTCGTTTCTGATTCATCATCCTTTCCAATTTCACCTGTCTGAAATTTTTCCGAAGTAAAATGTATGTTAATTTTATACAGGACTAAACATATATAACTTTTTAAAAAATCAGAAAGTTACAAATATCAAACTATGTAAGCTTCTTAAAAACCAAACAAACACACTAACTATTCTATTAGAGAATTACAACATATCCAGTATTTGAATTATCCAGTGTGTGGGGGGGGGGGGGGATAAGGCTCCCATTCAATAGTAATTGAAATGACATGCTGATTTCGTTAAAGAAAGGGCTGGCAACTTTTGTTTCTCCAGATTTTAGTGGACTGCAGTTCCCATGATTTGGCTATACTAGGTAGGGATTCTTGGAAGTTCAGTCCAGTGACAACTGGAGGATCATACTATGCCTACTTCTATCTTGAAGATATTATTTCCTATCTTTCCATGTAGTAGTCTTCAAATAAAAATACAGTAATCGTAATAATGAAACTAGTTCACACAACATCAGCAGTAGTAACATCAAATTTAAAAAAACACAAAGCTACAATCCTATGCAGTTTTAGATTTAAAATAATCCTGATTCAATGTTGTGGCATTACTTCAGAGTAATCGTTAAAGGAAGTATAGCATAAATTAGGACCACCATTGTAACTAAAATGTGACTGCTAAGAGCTTCAATTAATATTTTTGCAAATATCAAAAAGCTATTGAAGAAGGCTTAAGTTGTCACAGTCACATCATTTTACCCAGCGCAGGTTATCTTATGGAAGGAAACCAGATTTTTTTCTTCCAAATGGGCCAGGGACTGGGACCATATTTGTAATCCTTGACTACAACTGTCTTCCTCCTTCCAAACTCAGAAATCTTCCATGGACTACCATGCTTGCTGATTGGTACAGCTCCATGGACCATTACCCTGCATAGCACTGATTTAGCATATCTCCAAATCTGGGGGCACCAAAGCAGGGAAAGGTTTTAGGAAATGCTTATCTTAAAGTCATTTAATGCAGGTGATTACAGGATTAAAATGTTGTTATTGTTGTTGCTATATAATAAATGCTATTTAAACAGCAGCCATTTCACTTGCTTTAGTAGATGAAGAAACAGGGAACAGAGTTCAATGCACTGTTTTTGCATGGAAGCAGTCTCCTTCAATTCTTCATTGCCCTGAACCATTTCCTTTACAACTGGTCATTATAAAAATGTGGTCTCCATCCAGGTCAAAGAGCTGTGACAGGACTAATAGAAGACATACTACTTCTTCTCCTGGCAGGTTCTCAGCCCATCCAGAATCCTCGTATGACAGTTTGGAGGACCTTGCTAAATGGTGTGGGCTATGAAATGAGTGCCAGACAAGGAAGAAGAAGCTGGACATCCATGTGATGAGTTTGCCTTTAACCATTTTCCAGGATAATATCTTAAGGTTTATCATCTATGGTGTAAAAAAGATTTTATGCTCAATATTAGCATAAAAATGTGTCTTTGATGTAAGAAGGTGTAATGGCTTTCAAGATACAGCTCAGCATAGATGTCTCCTGAATACACTTTTAACCAGAACGATGTTTCTGAATCTTTTATTTGACAAGCTAAAATTTATGCTGACATTTTCATAAATCTTTGAAAAAATATAAAGAAGCAGAATTAAAAGTAAAATATTGTGTTACACAGTATACTTAATGTTTTATCTACCTGTGCTTTTTTCTTCTTGTGAACTGCACTTTCCAAAGAAGGGGGTGTTTCTGATCCAATAATATCTGCAATATCCCCAAGGCCAATGTCATGGCTATGTTTTGATCCACTTTCTTTCTTTGTATGAATGCCAAAAATATCAGACAAGATGTCACTTTCTTCTTTTTCATTTTTTACAAATTGAACAATTTCAGCTGTAATGCCATGTTCCGTAACTTCAGCTTTCTCTGATTCTAGGACATCATCGTGGATACCAAACTGTGTTGGATCAGGCATATCTCCTAAAATTTTGGTAACTCTTATATTTTTGGCTCCTTCCACTAAGCCACCCCCAAACACAGTGCTCCAAAGAATCTGGAAAATACCCCATATTATAGCGAAAAGCATTTGGAAGAACCCTATGAATAACATCCACAGAAAGGAAAAAAATACTTTCACCAATTCTTTTAAAGTCATCTTTCTCACTTTTCTATACTGTTTTCTTAGATTCTTCAGTCTAATTGTTTTAATTATCATGGTAGCATTTTTCTTTGCTGTAGCACATGCTAATGCAAAAGCTGAAGCTGATTCAAGAGACTGCTCTTCTTTCTCATCTTCTCCAACTTCCCTCACATAGCAATGTTCATCCTCGTCCTCCTCCTCAGGTCTGTCAGTTGTGTCTGATTCAGAGATCTGAGATGCCAATTGCATTTCAAAAATCGTGTCTTCGCAAAAGTTTACAAAAAGTTCCATTTTTTCTTGTTCTCCACCTTCGTTTACAACATCAAAAATAAACTGACGCTTTGATTCTTTAACTTGAGGCTTTTCCCACTGTGTCCGACTAGATTCACTGATCTCAAAATAAACCCGCTCTATCTTCTTGGCACCTCCCATTATTTCAATGCGTCCCAGGTAAGGTTCAAAATAATTAAGAACACTTTCTGCTGGATCTAACAAAGTTTGAAGCCGTGAATCATTTGGCATATGTTCTGAAAGGTTTGTTAAGAGTACTGCCACATTAAATCCAATATCTTTGGCTGGCTCGTGGAATCTTTCAACGAAGTCAGCATAATTAAACATGTCATTTTCATCTGTTTCTGCACAGGACAGCAGGAACTCAATCTCTGATTGTGTATATTGCTTTTGACCTTCCATGGCTTTTTGGAATTCCTTCTTTGAGATTACACCTTTGCCTTCTGGATCATACTCTTTGAATGCTTCAGAACTTGTTAGATCTTTCAGCTTGAGAAACATGTCAAAGAACTTCAAGATCATTTCTACATTGCTAGATGACTCGACCAGAGTGTCCACCATCTGTTTTCCAATTGTGCCATTTACGACATTACCTATATTGTAAGTTTAAACACTGTTATTTAATTATTAAAACACACAGAAAGTATGATAATTTAATACACATTTGGAAATGTTCATTTCCTCTCATTTTATTTAAATGTTTAATACCAAATTTCAACATACAGTAGAGTCTTCCTTATCCAACATAAACGGGCTGGCAGAACGTTGGATGAGCAAAAATGTTGGATAATAAGGAGGGATTAAGGAAAACCCTATTAAATGTCAAATTACATAATGATTTCACAAATTAAGTACCAAAATATCATGTTTTACAACGAATAGACAAAAAAGCAGTTCAATACACGGTAGCATTATATAGTAACTACTGTATTTACAAATGTAGTATCAAAACATCGCAATGTATTGTAACAGCTGTGGATCCAGGCAGGAGGCAGGCTATGTTGGATAATACAGAACATTGGATGTGTGAAGGTTGGATAAGTGAGACTCTACTGTAATTATATGTCTTATATTACACATATTTCTGATTTTAAATTACCAAATGGAATGACTATAGTGGGCTTAGTTAATATCAACTACATTAAATTCTGGTTTATTGACCACAGTAAAGAGCATAAAACATATAAATAAAAGAAGACTAAATTCCAAAAAAATAATTCTAAACATCATAATGATGTTTGAATTTCATTGCAATGGAAAGAAGAACTACAAAAAAATAAACCTTCAAGAAGTGACAACAGCATCACCACCATATCCTTCAGAAGATCCAATAGCTCCTTCAGCAGTTCAATTTGGCTGGAATCCTACAGAACAAACAATCACAAATCAATACAAGGTTATGTGCTTTTGGTTGTCACTGTCCCTCCTCAGTCTCATTATGCTCCTGCTTCCATGTCCTAACTGCATTTCCTTCTACATCTTGCTTGTTTCTCTTTTCTTTCTCTGTCAATTACCATGCAATTTCTTCCTCTCTTCATTCCTCTTCCATCCTAATCTTCGCTGCTTTGTTTGTTTACTTCTTTTTTTCCCGGCTGGATTTTGTTTTCATTTTATTTTCATCATCACTCCTCAGATCCCACTTTCTATTCCCTTAAACTGCATCTTGTCTGTCAACCTTGTTTTTATTTATTTTTTGCTCAAGACTATTTCTGGCTTCTGTCACCTCTATTCCTTTATTTGATTTATATCCTGCTTTTCTCCTGAATGGAACTTAGAGCAACTTACAAGACCAATGATAAGTGAGTAACAAGAACTACACAGATCATGCTGTTATTTCACCTTTTTATTTTACCTTTGCCATACAATATATGTTCAGCAAAACTGCACCATAAAATGTACCTGAGAAAGTTTCATTTGCATGTTAGCAAAAACATGAAGAAAGCCAACAACTGCATCCCACAATCTGCTGTGAGCCAGGCTCTGTTGGTTTCCAATACAAGGACCCTAAATTCAAGGGAACATTTTAAAATTTTATTTTATTCATCTATTCAAGTAAGCCAAGAAATAAACGAACATGTTCATGAAGTACATCTGCCATCACAAAATGTTATTTACACATTTCTATATATTCTACACTAATTCTATCAAGAAGGTTTCAAAGACATTCGCATTCATTAAGATACATGAAAAGCAGAATGGAAGTGGAACGAAAAGGAAATAAAGAAATGTAGAGAGCTTTGGTGATAATCATGACAATCTGGTGAAACAAGTAAGCACAGTAGGAAACTTGTTGAAGATATCTACCAAGAAGAAAGCAACATCCTTTGTATGTTTTATAAATAAGAGCTGGACTGAGCACTCTAGGAATGGCTGCTTTTCATGACAGCTTGACTAATAGTATGGATTAATTCCAAACCCCTCTATACCACACCAAAATGTGTTTTTCAGACCCAATAAACAATTGAACTGAAAGAAGTAAAGATGGAGTGGAAGCCTTCAGAAGATATGCTTTTCTCACACACATATTACTATATACAATAGAGAGAAAGAAATGCTACGTACTTGAATATATTCAGTGAGTGAATTAAAAATCTGCTTGGTGACAGCTAATGCTTTAGAGAAATTACGTTGTCCAGATTCATCAATAACATCTTTTCCAGAGTAGTACCAATAGAAGTCACTGATGGATTCCTAAGAATAAGTAACATTGTTTTTTCACTACATTTTTGTTGTTTAAACAACCACATAATATCTCATAAAGATGTTTTCAATAGTGGATGGTTGCATTTTGCACCTTCAAGTTACCTGTTGATTTATGCCAACCCCATGAATTTCACAATGCAGTCTTAGGCACAGAATACTCAGAGGTACTTTGTCTTTTATTTCTCTGAAAAATAGCCAACAGCATGGCGTATTCACCAGCAGTCCCCCTGCCCAGGTACAAACAAGGCCTGTCCCTGCCTATCTTCAAAATTCAGACAGCATCTGTACTATGTAATATCCTGTATATTTATGTGTTGTTGATGGTTGCTAATCATGATGGTGGCAACCTATTTATAGTCCATGATGATAATATTTATTTATTTATTTACTATATTTCTATACCCCCTTCTCAGCCCGAAGGCAATCCGAGGCGGTTTACATATGGCAGTAAATGTGCACAAAATAAAAATACAATCCAAAACAATTAATGCAATAATTATATAAAAACAGTAAACAATTATCAATTAAAACCATAAAATACAATTCTCAGTGTTTTTTGTAATACTTATGTAACATCTGAATACTGAGTTCTAGTAGTTAAAGAATTCTCAAACTCAGTAAATAAAGATTATAAAGGAGCATGAAAGAAATATGTATACTATTTTCATCCATAAAATATCGCAACTGCTTGACTTTCGGTCTAAGATGGTTTATGGTGTGCATTAAACCAAATCAGCTTAAAATAATATGATCAAATATGTAAAATATCCAGAACAGCAGAAGTACATGGTAAATAAATAAAACCTAGCACTATAAAAGGCTTGAGGAGTTTTAATCCTACTTCCAAACACAAAGGCAAATGTGATTAGGAACAGCATTTCACAACTCAGAGTATTACTGCAGAAAATTTCCCACAGTGAAAATTATCTTCCCAACCTTTGATGGATACCTAATATTGTTAGATGATCTACCAATCAACAAAGTAACGCTTTCAAAGAGTAAAAAAAAAATCCTGCTTGGCATGGTGGTTCATCTGCATTTAGTTAGTGTAAATACAGTGGGTCTTTGATATCTACCCGATTTGGTTCTGGGACCTTGCATGGATACAAAAATCCATGGATGCTCAATTTCCACTATAGACAATAGTATAGTAAAATAGTGTTCCTTATGGAAAATAGAAAAGTCAACATTTGCCTTTACATATATATTCAAGCCATGAATGTTTGAAATCAGCCGATATGGAATCTATGGATATGGAGGGCTGAATGTATAATGCTTGATCTCTATGGGAAGTTCAGAACACTCCACATAGCCTACAAGACCACACCTTCCTAATTAATTTCCAGAAAATACTGTTTACTCAAATTAGTGTAATAACTGATATACTCTAAAAGGATAATACTCGTTGCCTTAAGAAAGCTCAGCGCATTCTTCAGGATCCATCTCACCCAACATATTCTTTTTCTGAATTATTGCCATCTGGCAGATGGTAAAGGGTGACAAAGACAAACAGACTGAAGTATAACTTTTATCCTAGAGCTGTGACTATGTTGAATGCCATGGTTTCGCACTGATGTGACATTGGGGGCTGTGTGGTGGTGGTGAGAGTGTGGAGGGATGGGTGTGTTGTTTTGTGGTATGTGCGGGGGAAGGCATGTAATTTTGTTGTACAATATCACAATGACAAATAAAGTGATTTTATTAGGTTATGTTTTTCATTTGAAAATATTAGCATTATCTCAAAGACTCTTTGGTACTCTATAACTGGAAAAGGTACAAAGAAGGGCGACAAAAATGATCCAAGGGATGGAGCAGCTCCCTTATGAAATCAGGTTGCAACGCCTTGGTCTTTTCAGCCTTGAAAGACGGCGTTTAAGAGGTGACTTGATCGAAGTGTATAAAATCATGCATGGGATAGAAAAGGTGAATAAAGAAAAAATATTTTCTCTGTCACACAACACTAGGACTAGGGGGCACTTCCTGAAGCTCCAAGGTAGGAAAGTTAGGACTAATAAAGGGAAATATTTCTTCACCCAGAGGGTCATTGGGTTATGGAACTCACTTCCAGAGGAGGTTGTGACAGCTGTCAGCCTGGACAGCTTCAAGGCAGGATTAGACAGATTCATGGATACCAAGGGAATCAGTAGCTACTGAAATGGACATCCAAGTGCCACCTCTGTGTTGATGGAGGCAGGCAGGATTTTCCCGGGTACTGGTTGTGGGGGCAGGTGAGGGTTTTGCCCTCCTTTCTGCTAGAGATCCCTGTGGTGTGGGCCACTGTGTGACACAGAATGCTGGACTAGATGGGCTGAGGCCTTTCATGGCTCTTCTTAGTTCTTATGTTCTTATCCCTGTTCACACCGTACAACCATTTCTCAGTTGCCTCCCATATAACCACGTTGTACAGATTGAGAATGTTTTAATGGCGATGGGTTTTATGTTGATGTTTTTATGTATTTTAATATGCCCGTATTCAGCATTTAAATTTATAGCATTGAATTATGTTCTTATGTTCTTATAATAGAGGTGAGAAGGTCGAAACACTTTTGTCCCTGCTTTTGGATATTAAATGCAGCTTATTATGCAGCTTAATAACCAAACTTTCAGGTTTTTTGTTCAACAGATGTTTCCCTTATTTATTTCTCATAGCCACTGCAGATACAAAGGAAAAATAGTACATTTACATTTATATACTCGTTCACTCAGTTTCTGGAGCTGTAATGGAAAACATGTGGTCCCACAGATGCGAAACATTGGCTATGTGGACTGGGTTAAAATAAGATAAATTAACATTTATAAAGGCATATATGCTCCTTCATTCTACATCTCAGACATATATTCTCTCCATTCCACACTGAAGACTCAGAAATAGTCCTGTTTCATATATAGTGACACGTGTCGTCCCCCCCTCCTCCCCACCAATCTAAGAGTCATGATTCAACTGCCTCACTTACCTGAAGACGTAATAGATAGTCAACTGTGCTAATAATAATATTCACTGTTGTGGTGTTGCCCATCTGAGTACGTAAATAATTCTGAAAATCTGAAAGGAAAATTAAGTTAAAAAATAAATTAAAAGAATGCAAAACATTCATAAAATTTTCATATACTGTATCACCTTGTTTTTAAAAAGTGAATTAATTCTCTTTCCTGAAGACCTGAATATTGACTGAAATAAAAAGTTATGAACAGTATATTCCTTTCAGTAAATCCAGTAAATTAATGAAACTTATTACAGCCCACTTACCATTGTTATGGCCTTCACACAGCAGTTGTAAAAATCTAAACAGATCTTTAGTAAACTCATCATTCTGTAGTACTTTCTCACCTTGAAAATACACAGTACAATAAATTATGTAATCATCAGTAACCTTTCAAACATGCAGAACAAATAGTTTTCCCACAGCATCCTTCAAACTAAGTGATTTTAATAAAAAAGCAAATACTGTAAGCTGATTTACAGTAATTTTTTAAAAAGAAATGTATTGGGAAGAATGATAAAAACGAACTATGAAACAGAAAAAGCAAAACCAAAATATTTAGCACTCCAAAGCATTCATGATCAAAACTACAGGACTAAAGTTCTAATAGGAAATGGTTAGTCATTATCAAACCATGCCTTAAATATGAAAGACACTTCTTTAATTAAGCATCAGATTGTTTCTCCAAGCTCAACACGCAACTGGTTGCAGACCATGAAACTAAACCTAAAAGATGTCTGGAAAGATGCAATTAAAGAAGATTTCTTTCTGTATTTGCAACACACAATAGCATCAAAAGCTGTAAACCCAAACGTACCACGCTCACGTACGATGACTGTGGATTAAAGAAAAATAATAAGAATATAGCATAAGCAAGTTATAATTTACATGAAATCTTTTTGTTTAACTGTTTGTTTTGGAAACTTAAAAAGGGTAAGACCTTATTACGTCATCAGTTTAATGAAATTATCAATAACGAAATCTTTGGACAACTCACAATTTTGGTGTTAAAAAGAGAGAAAATGAAATGTAAACCTTATGTGTGATCTAGAAACATTGCATTTATTATACTTACGTGTTCCTTCTTCAGTAACCATCCCAAGGCCTTCTGCTTTATTTTGTCTCTCAAAGGCATTCAAGTCAAGAACACTTGAGCAAACAAAGAAAAAGGCAGTTGAGAAAGGATTGCTGTATCTAATAGCAACAGAGAGACCCTGAACTGCTTGAATACACTAAACAATATACAATAAACAAAACACCCAAACTGTTGAAATGACTTCTAGAAGTTCAAAAAGGATATTTCTGCAACTTTAAGTTCACTAAAGTCAGTGATAAAAGTTTCACTGACCTCAAATAAGTAAAACTTGATTTACAGTATAGCATGTGTTGATACTAGGGCAAGCAGAGTATTAATATAGTGACATGAAAATAAACCTAGCACGCCTTTCAGAAGACATCATTCATTCAGTCTAGTTATACTCAGGATAAATTTTGGACTAAATGTGATTTTTAGTCAAAACTAGAGCAAATCCATTCAAGCAATTGCTTATTTTATTATTTATTTACTTCATTTCTACCCCGCCTTTCTCAACCCTGGAGGGGACTCAAGGCAGCTTACAAACATAACCAAAGAAGTAAGGATATTATGGCACAACCTCATTTAGGTGATATTGTGCCATGTACTAGACATCACTTTTGCCCTGAAGTGGTCAGTTATGGAAGAAGTCTTACATTTGGGCCATGTTGGATGGATGTTTAGCTTTGTGTCTAAAGAACTGATAAAGCACCTCAACAGATGGGGTGATTTTAGCATCCTAGGACACTTCCACCTCATCTGGAGGACTGGTGAGCTTGCTGTCCATGTAAGGGAACTTCTGGTGGAAACCCACCTCCAACTAGGGTGAAAGCATCACTGGATGCTTCCCCAGCAAAATGGGAGCCTTCCTTTGTTGTGCTGGCTCCAATGAAGCCAGCACAGGGCCACCTCACGTTGGCAATGCTTTCCCCTTATGATGGAGAAAGCATAACTGAGAGAGAGAGAGCTGTGCGCAGGGTGACAGATTTGCCCTGCTGCTCCCTTTTTTCTTCCCGGAAGCCTGGTGAAACAGGATGCTTCACCAGGGCTGTATGATGAGGTCGTTAGACTTGCTCTGACCTTGCCTATGCAACTCCTGTTTACAACACAGCTTGGAACATTAGGTTTGACCATTGATTCAATAATGTTAGATATTTTAAATTACAACTCCATTTTTTGCCACTGGCACTAATCACTGAAATAGGTTAACAAGTCAAGTGACAGTTCATTAACTCTTTAAAACTATCATGACTAAATTATCACAACCGCTGTTGATCTTTGGGGCACACTTTATCATTGCCACCTTCAGATGTGTTCTTTTTAATCATTTCAAAATTGCCTTCTGGATTTCTGGATTTCCTTCCCCTTCCAGATGTCAATGGTCATTGCCAGGATATAGTATTTAACATCTGAAAACTGTTGCATTGCATCTTACCATTAGTTTTCTAACACCTTTGAATATCTCTTGTCGTCTTTCTACCTTCCACCCCGGACAGCATGTACGCTATTCACCTGTCTTTCAAGTGCCTTGTTAAATGTTAACATTATACTGTTTTAAATATTAGTAAGGTACAAGTTGTTAATTTCAGCTGAAGGGCACAAGTCCATTCCAAGTGCAGCAATCAGTGTTTTGTTCATTTGAATCAATTAGAATTTTGGGGGGTAAATATTTTTCAAAAGAAAAAAATAGGGATGATGTGAGTTTAGCACACTCTACTTTTGGCTACTAGCTCCCACTTCACCAAATCCTGCAGTGTTTAATCAACTGAAGGAGTGGATAAGAAGCAGACCGGGAAATGTGGGAGGGAAGCAGGGTAAGAGAGAGAAGGGAGAGGGAAGAACCTAGGAGAGAAGAAGGGAGCAGGGAGGCTTTCCACTAAACTATCCAAATGCCCAGCACTCTATAGCAATAAGAAACATTCTGAAGTATTTCAAAGTCATTCAATGAGATTTGCTTCTGAGTAGCCACATAAGACAGCATGGGTATAGAATCCTTTGATTCCAAACTATCAGATTCCATCTTAACAAACTCCTCAAATCAAGAGATGGATTGAAACCGGATGAGGGATGAATAGAAAGAGGGAGAGAAGCAAAGTGGAGAGAAAATGGAAGAAATAATTTCATTTAAACACACATGACTTGTACTGTGTGAGTAACACCACACTGAAGGATTGAAAATATGTTCATTGCATCTCAGAGGAAATAATATACACAATATGTAAATTAATGTATAATAGGAATTAGAACAAAGTCAATAGAGGAAGATTACTGAAGAAAGCCATAACATGTCCTTATTCTTCCAGAAAGATAAATAGGCTATAGATGTATGTCAGCATAAAGTGTCTAATATTCTGCAAGTGCTATACACGATTGAGAAGCAAATAAATGGCTCCTTCATTCTATTCCATATGTGCACACATCTTTAAATATCTGAAGGACTAAGCATTTAAAAGAACTTCCTGGTGGTCAGACCTGCCAACAGTAGAATACAGCTGCCTTCAAATCTTGTGAAATATTTTTCTTTGGAAGTCTTTAAATAGAGGCAGGATGGCACTCTCTCGGGAGTGCTTCAGTTGTGTATTTCTGCATGAAGTGCAGTTGGATTGGATAGCTCTTCCATTCTGCAATTCTAATCAATTTGTTAGTGGGCAGTTCACCACTATTTTCACCATTTTTAGGGAGATCTAATTTGCTGAGCCACATTACTAAAAAAGAAATCTAACGAGTGAATTAACTAGATATTCTCATCCAGAGGTGACATGTATAAAATAAATGTCCAGCCTGTTTGTTCAAATGTGCACTATGAATCAGTTAAAAGTAGCACTGGTTTGTGTTTTACCTGCAAGATTGCATTAAGCCAGATAGAGACTGAAAAAATCCAGCATCTTTTTTCTCCTTCAGATAATCCAACATTTTCTGAAAAGGAAGAGTTGACAGAAATCATCATTGTAATTGGTCAGAGTGTTTTATGACAGAACTAAAGTGACAAAAAGCACATCTATTCAGCTTTACATGAATTTTACTTTGGCACACGCTGAAAGGACAACCTTGCCTTATTTATTCACTCTTCTGAAACAATCATTTTTTCTGAGAAATAAATCTAAACATAACAATGTTTCCAACTGTAATTATTAATATTCTTAAAATAATATTCTTTCAAAGAATATATATACATAAGATATGTTTACCTGTTGAACAACTGAGTTACCTCCATTGAGAACAGCAATGCCAAGTTTTAAGGTTTCAACTACCATTGGCCCCATTTCACCTGTCAATCAAGAATATAGTAATGATTACAGTACAGTACAGTTCAGGTGATAGACATTTAAATATATATCTATTCCACATTCTGCATTGCTGTTAAAGTTGCACAAAGGAAGAAATATCTGTCCAAAAGTCCATTTCACAAAGTGTTACCTTTACTGGCACTAATCATCTGTAGTACCATCTCAGCAGCTCCACGTTCATGAAGTCGCGATTGTTGATACAGTGTTTTTTGCTTTTCCATTTCTTTTTCCTATGATAATATACAGATGCAAGTATGTGGGTTTCATAAACATATAATGATATTTGATGTTGCAAACTGAAAGCTAAGTAAGATTTGTAGAGCATAATAAGCTGGTGAAAAAAATACAGGCAGGAAGAAACCTAAGCACAGTATGCAATTACTGAAAATGTATCATTACAGCGTACAAATCTATATAATTGGATGAATATTTTTCAGTAATGTACAATTTCTCTCAACATGCTTATTATATCATTATTAGTAAACTAGAAAGGCATGTTGCTTTAGTACTATAAATTCTAAGGTGGAAGAATTATATACATTTTAGAAGCCTCTCACCTCAAATGTTTTCTCTTTTTCTTCTTCCTCTTCGTCATCATCTTCTCCACTCTGGCAGCTCTTTTCTCATAAGAAAGAAATAGTCTCAGATGAAATTAATCTGTGTTTATTTTTCATTTGGTTATAACAAATCAAAGAGATTTTAAAACCACTTTGTAGAAACACAGACTTCAACATCTTTCTGATAGTGTTTTTCACATGCAAAGCCTAGCACCTTATCTGATTGATATATTGGAAAAATTAATTTTTGGCGCTATATCTCCTTGAATCTCTCATTTTGTAAAGCCAGAATCAAAAGATAAAGTTTCCTTGCTCTGATGTGATTACAATAGATGCCCCCCCCCCCAAATAGAGTAGGGAGCAAGGGAGCAATCCATTCAATCAAGGAAGCAGTCCTCATGCATAAAAAGGATCTCTGTGAAACATAACAAGCACCATCTTCTCCTCAGTTTTTTGGTGTTGTGGGAGTGGGAGTTTTTGTGACTCAATCAATTTCTCCTCTGTTCAAAAGTTACAGGATCTCTAAATGTGTTCCATTACTGAAAAGAGCATCTGAAGCTGGACAAGGTATATGTGTGCTATGAGAATGGGAAGAGAAAATGGAGCTCAGTTATGTCATATGGAAAATCTTTCATGTCTGTGTGGTGTTTCCAAGGAGCGTTGGGTTCAAATTTAAATTTAACTGTTACCAGAAAAAAGTAAAATTTCACTCTACTGGTGACAAAAAAACCTAAATGAATATTTATGATAGATTTTAAAATTAAATACTCACCTTTGCCATCATCGCTGAATATGCAGTATACAAAGGGTCGTTTTCCAATTTGCTGTAGAAAAGTAGAGGTGTTATTGAAACTTTCTCTGAAAAGAACTTCAAAATCAGTGAATTGCGGTTCCATTAATCTTGAAAGCTTAAAGAGCTTCACTTCTTTGTAGCCTTTTGATACCATCTCATAAGCTTATAAGGCTAGGAACTATGTCGGATTATTTGTTAAAACATATTTACGGTGCATTCACAACTGAATAATATATCGAGCTGCATCACAAGAGAGGATTTTTCAGCCTCTATTGTGCCTTCAAAATGCTCATCAGGCAGAAACTCTAGCAACTTCTTTTCTATAGTACTGATTTTTAATCTCTGATCATATCAGACATGGAATCTGTTTCCTATAAGAACTGGAAACTTTTTCTTACTCAAAATATTTCTTGTTTGTTTCCTTACGAGAATTTTTAAAGGGTGCTATCTCACTCCAAAATAGAGATTCTTCTTAAATTGTTAATATTTCCTCTTTCTAGTTTTTAATCTTATAAAATGGTACTATATAACATCTTAATCTCAATATAATATAAAAATGACATGATAGCTAACCCATTAATAATAAAATGGTTAGATTATTTTTAAAGACTACACATCTTCATTGCCATAGCTTCATTACCATAATCAATACCAACGACCTCTATTTTTGCATAAAATTTTCAAGAGGGAATAGACAAGTGGTTAAAGTTCTGTAACATTTTGAGTGAAGTCCAGCTACCTTCTCTCAGTAAGAGCATTCCGACTGAAATGAAGAATAATCTGATGAAGAGGGTCAGGATGCTTTTCAATCTCTTCCTCCTCCTCTTCACTATTTTGTGGGAGAGTCTGAGAAAAATTATATTAGGCTGTTTCATAAAGAATCAGCAATCCATATATAAAAAGAGAAATGCATACATAAAATGAATATCTGTAAATCTTCTATATTATAAATCAATACAGATTCAAATTCAAATATTTTCTCAGTACTTGCACCTTCAAGACCCCGAAAAGCACATCATTATAGTGTTTATAAGTATTAACAGTATCTAATTCTGTAACACAGAATTAAGTTTATATAAGTATAAATAATAGACTATAAAAATGTTTATCATATTTGAGGTATGTTCTGTAAAACAGTAAGAGAGAAAAGGCTATATGTAAACTCAATTTAACATGTGATGGTGACACATCTTTATTATATTTGCTAACTGCATAACTTTTAATTTTTCTTTTAAAATGTTTTGATGGGGAGCAGCCAGGGACTGCAGAAATGGCGGTACATGTACCATACATCATACTCTTGCTATGTCTGATTTAACATATTAGAAAAAAGGAGCATTAAGATCACCACTGGCAATTTTTAATTACAAATAAGCTCTATAAAAGAAAAAATGTTAACATAAACAAATATTCTAATTCTAATATATAGCAGTGTAGTTTGAAGTTGCATATAACAATCATAATCATTATCATCATCTTTATTTTTAGACCACCTTATCCTCCCAGGAGGACTCAGGGTGGTTTACACATAGAGAGGCAAACATTCATACTATATATACACACAAACATGAGCATATGCATACATATATACATACATACAGTTCATTAGAACACCACTCAGGGTATCAAGAAAAATAAAGGCAATATTAATTTTTTAAAGCTTAAAATGCTGAAATAAAAAGGTGGTTATGCAATTGCTAATTTCAAAACACAAAGAAGCATTAACATTGTTAATTTTGCTTAAAATATGGGAATTGCCAAACCAAGCAAAATAGGGCCATGGTACGATTTAGTTCAAGGCTATCCCTAAGACATTATAAAAAATCTGTGTACATCTAGGTGGCATATACAACAGTGTTGTAGACCTTTTATATACATATATTTTACAGCACAGCAAGTAAACCATTTACAGTTCACAAATTTAAGGAAATTTAGTGAAAAGGAGGGATAATCTACAAGATATACACACACATCATATAGTATTGATTAATGTGGGTATTTGAAACTGAGCCAATTATAGCTATACTTACAGCCAGATCCTGAACTAGTTTCTCCTCAAAGGAATATTCCTCTGTTTCTATCCAATATTTCTGATAGCCATGGAGGAACAGGTTAATAGAACGGTGCCTAGCAGGTGGGGTGAAAGTCAGATCAAGAGGGATAAACGGAATATAGGACAAAAGCTCAGGTAGTTAGTGATTAGTAAGCAAATGTATTTTGTACAATTTTCCTCCTCTGATTGGTCAGTAAATATTTAAAAAGCAAATATCCTCACCTATGCCCCAAGTTATTGTTTTACGCTCACATTTTCATGTCTATTTTGCTATGCATATCCCATTTGCTTCTCCAATTGCCACAGAAAGAAATCCAAATCCTTGGTTCTGACCATTGGTGTGGACATGGATCAGTGGCTACAAACCACTGGCCTTAGCCCAAGTTTACCTTGTGTTCACTCACCAACTGCTAATTCCTAATCAAAAGCCTAACCAAATGAAGGCTTGTATGGATGTGTCAAACTCAAGGCCCGTGGGCTGAATTTGGTCCAGCACATAATATTTTTGTGCCTCACAAGGCATAGACACATTGATCATGGAAACACAGTAAGCATTTTTAAAAACCGACTGGTTGTGTTTGCTTTTTGTTTAGTGTTTGTTGTCATTTTCAGAACATGATCAATGGATGAGGAAGGATTGAGCGTAAAATGGTGTCTCAAGGTCTTTAACAGTATGCTAAGGAGCAGTTATATTTATACAGTTCTACAATTAAAAACGGCCCTTTGAAGGCAACCATGAGGCAGATGTGGCCCTTGGTGAAAATGAATCTGACACCCCTGGGTTAAAAAAAATCTCTTGGTTTACCACTAAGGATTTTCAACACTGTACACAATTACAAAAAGCACAGACCCTATTACAATACAAGGATAACTGATAACTCATGTTATCAGCTATCCTTGCATTGTAATGGGTGTGTGCAATAATAAGTAATGAAATAAATAATAACTCGGTACATGTTATTTGAACTGAGGAATTATTTAATTCATTACTCATTTTTCACTGCTGACATTTGGACCATTTTTCAAGTCCATTTGAGGACTGACCAATCAGAATTGCTCATGAAATTGTACAAACTCGTTGTATGATATTATATGAGGTTCAGGGGAGGAGTGTGTGCAGAAGTAAGAGGCTCTCAGTTACATTACCGTTAATGTGAGTACGAGCCTGCTATATTGGGTTTTTTCATGTACTGTTTCCAGCCAAACAGGTTGAAAGGTGCTCAGGAAGAAATTGTCAATTTTGTGTCTGAAAAAGTGTATAGTTTTTAACTAACAACAATTAAATAACAGCAATTACCAATAAATAACACAGTTTTTACCTACAGTTATATTGTATGTCATTATTTCTTAATATTTGCATGTGCATGTTAAATAAAGGTTCAATTCTATATGTCACATCAATCTATATTTATATCTCACATATATACACACATTGTAATATTCATACTGTAGCACATATTCCTTATAATAATCTATCAACACAGTTATCAAATAGGAATCTCGCACTGTCATGAAGATGAGTAAGAAAGAATTCCACATTTTAAAGGGCACAATCCTAGAAGTGCATGGGTCTCGTAGCCCCTATCCTTGTTATCACTAATATATTGTCCCGCCTTTTACAAATATCATGTAAATGTTCACATAAATCAGAGAACGAGGCTGCAAGCAACAATTAACTTATCTATTTAATCATTAGTCAATAGCTTGATTTTGAAGTTTAAGTTACTGTAACTCAAGGCAGTTCTGAAATGCACTGTATGTTTTCTATCTGCTCTGGTGCTTTTCCTCCCAATTCTCTTGTGTTACAAAAATTTCCTTGGAAGGCTCGAGAAAAGGACAGGTTATTTCTGCAGGCCAAGTATGCCATTTGCATTTGAGTATGTTGAATGTCTTTGGTCTAAATCAGTGGTTCTCAAGCTGTGGGTCCCTATATGTTTTGGCCTTCAACTCCCAGAAATCCTAACAGCTGGTAAATTGGCTGAGATTTCTCGGAGCTGAAGGCCAAAACCCATGGGGACCCACAAGTTGAGAACCACTGATTTAAATACAGATGCAAGACTGCACTAAAGTCAATGAGGTCAAACTAGTTAGAATTCTATTTAGGCCTTTGCTTGCTTTTTTTGGAATATATTGTTATTGTCCTCCATTCCCATCCTTAACATCTCATAGGATATAAACCCAATTTTGCAGATTTTAACATTAATTGCAATAGGAGGTCTGGGCATTTTCCTTACAAAAGGACCCAGCAACTATGTTTCTCTATGATGTATAAATATAGACAAGGGCGGGATTTTTAAGGCTTTTAACTAGGAATAATGTGTGGAGATTTTAATTACATGAATGTGCATTACACCACACACATATCAAACTGAAAGTTGGAATGGAGAGAGGATAACATATAAAATCCTTTTGGGTTAAAGCCGTAAACCATCACATTGAAGGACATTGAAGGATAACTTACATAAATGTTTTAAATAGTAAAGATATGACCCACTTTCCATATACCTAGAAGGGCGTGGATTATTTGCTGTGTGTGTGTGTGTGTGTGTGTGTAAGATATAAAAATCTCCCTTGCCAGTGAATAACTAGAATATACCCATATATATGTCCAGTTAAGGAATTTGTGGATATAATTCAATTAACTCTCTCTTTTTCTTATCTTCCTTGTTCAATTTGTAAATCATTACTATATGTCTAGGAAGGTTTAAATGTATTGTACCTGGTTTTGGAGTATTGACATTTCTCATATGGGTTTTGTGGCCATTTATCCTCTTGCATACATTCTATCCCACCCCCAAAACTGTATAAATATGTTTATACTTAAGGCCTTGATATCACTCTGTACTGCATCCGAAGGAGTTGATTTATATCCACAAAAGCTCATTCTAAAATAAAAACCAATTAGTCTTAAAGATACAGCTAACTTTTTTCTCCTGCTCCCTTTGTCCTTTTTTACACTGCAAGAAACTAACACAGTTGCTTCTTTGAAAACTTCAACTATAAAAGTGTCATGTAAAACAGCTTTGTTAAAAAAATTGTACCTTGGAAGATTGTACAATGGTGCCATCCTGAAACAAGCAACAACAGCTCTTTTGCGTTGCTTTGACAAGAGTTTGTGCCAAACTGCTTTCTTTGATCTTAATGGTTGCTCAACCTATGGAAAACACAACTGACAATGAGGATTTTTGTATTAACCTATTACTTAACTGAACCTTACAACAGCCAGATACAACCTAGTTATATAGCAGAGAGAAAGTCACATCATATCAAATACTTTATAAAACATAAAAGTCTATGTAGGTCATCTGAAATCTACAACTGACAGAAATGCTTAGGCTTTTCTAGTGAAGGAACTGTACACTGTGTGCTCATAGATAAGAAGACACAATTCCCTTTAACTGAACTTCATATGTCAGTGAGATATGAAACAAGTCCTCATAAAATGACACAGCAAGCAAATTGGCTCATGGCAGTAGGGGCAGTGTGTGTGTACGGTTGGAGGGTCATCCCTTCATGTCACATGAAGGACATTCTCCACTCAGACTGACATCTCCTCCTGAATATTCAGACAAGATCCTACCAATTCTTGCTTCTATAGCCAGTGAAGCTGTCCATTCTCCCAGACCACAGTAGAAAAGCATCAGAGTTCTCTTAAATCTGAATGGCTGATTACAATAGGCAATGATAGGAGATTAATGCCTTACCCTGGTTATGGGGTGGTTATAGCATAGGGTTCTAAAGGGATCTATAAAAAAATTATTGGGAGAGGCTATTTTGAAGTGCAGATGATGGTTTCACTAATATGTGAGTGATACCCAACTCTTTGTCTTTTCATCAAATTCAGATAAGACAGTAGTGTGCAGTCTGAATAAATACCTTGATGAAACTAGATGAGACACAGATATAGATATTATTACTAGCTGGTTCATCTGTCAGGCTCTGCTGTAATCATCCTGGAGGGAGTTATACTGCCCCTAAAGATTGTGTTCATCATATAGGTGTGCTCTTGGATCAAGCACCATGGAGGCACAATTGGCCTTGGTGGTGTATAAGTACCACTTATTACCTTAGGTTGATATGACAACCAAGATCTTGCACAAAGATGGTCTAACTACTATACTTTATCAGTTTTTCATCTGGACTGCTTTTGATAATGGTATAAATTAACTGGTTACAATTAGAGTACCAGGAGTACCAGGGCAGGACTGCCCAGTATGATCAGATAAGATTTGAATTGGAAACTTCCTGATTAATATCCCAGTCTTTGTTTGCAGTATCATGCTCTACAATATCTATGTTGTTTACAACAACCATGTTCTACTTTTCAAATTAATACTTTATAAGCATGATCATTTTCACCTGTTCCAGATGATACACAGCAGCTGAGATCCTCTGCACACGTTCCACAGTTTTCTCAGGATCAGCAGGTTCACCAGTTTTCAAGACGTCTTTGTACAGATTCAACTGCCATTTCACAGCTGGGTCATCTGACTACAAATTAACACATTAGTTCTTGTTTTAATAAATACTTAAGTCTACTTTAAAATAGACATTTGAACATGTTACAGAAGTAATGGTGTCTTGTTGCTTACACTCTTCTGATAACATGGATAGGATGGTTGTAGACTTGGGAGTATCTATTTTCTAATTTTCTAACGTTTGTCATTTCATTTCTCTTTGCAATTATGGGAGTGTAAAGTTGAACCATTTATAAACTGTATTCTGAATTTTGGGAGATAGCACAAGTATGGTTTTTCACAGGGATGCCTGTGTCCTCCCAAATGATCCCACTTTATTTCAGCTATTCTGTCACTCCATCATCAGTTAAATAGGTACACCAACAAAGTGGTTCACTGGCTAGCACCATAGCAATGTTTTACTTTCTGTTCTGCCAGTCCATTTGGTGCATCACTTATTTCACCAACTCATCAAAGTCCTCAGCCACCATAGCATAAATGTGTAATTAATCTGAAAACAGTAAAATATTTTTTCTTATTATTTGTCTGACAGAAAATCATACCTTCTCCTGTAAATGCAAATTATTGCGTAAATGTTCTTTGACCTCTTCTTCTGTGTCTTTCTGTAGACAAACATAAACATATAGTCAATTGCACCATAATGTAATCTCAATTAATACAGGTCTAGTATCCCTTATTGAAAATGCCTGGGATGTGATTTTGGATATATATGTGTGTGAGAGAGAAAAATCCATACCTATATAGTGAGATATCTTGGAGGTGGGATCCAAATCTAAACACAACATTAAATAATGTTTCGTATACATCTCATGCGCTTATTCTGCAGGTACTTTTATACACAAAAAGTAATAATTTGATGCATGAAACAAAGTTTGTGTACAATGACCCAACAGAAAGCAAAGGTGTAACAATTTCAGTCACCATGTGGACAATTTCAGATTTGAGAGTATTTCAGAATTCCAGATGAGGAATGCTCAGACAGTATATTAAAATAGTCTCATGAAGACAGCTAAATTGAATGAAGAAAAGATAAAAACTGAACTGAGATCACAATCAACAGTTTTTTTCCCACATTTTGGGATTTCTTCACAAAACATGTTGGCAAAAAACCACCCAACAACCTTGTTTAGCCCTACAAAAGCGCTTCACACAAATATATGTTTTTGGTAACAAAAATCCTGAAACATAGAAAATCATCATAAAATGTCAAAAAAATCCCAAGAAAATGTTGACATTATTTCTTTCTGTATATAAAAACAAAATAAGTGAACATTTACAACCTTACTGTAGGCCCTAAAGGGTTCCATTCTATTCTCTGTGCTGTAAGCATATGAAATTACTGACAAGAGCCATGCATAGATGTGGGGCACAATGTCATAAACATGCTGATGTCACTCAGCTACCTCTCTCCTCATCTATAAAAGAAGAGACTTTACAAGTGTGAGACAAATGCCTGGAGGCAATAATGAGAGCCAAAACCTGCTCATCCAGCCTGCGGGGCTAATCTCATGTCCAAGAATGAGACAGATAGGTTGCTTTGGATAGAATCCCACCACCCAAGACTAATAAGATGCCTAATTTGGAGATGATTCAAATTTATCATCACAAAAGGAGTGGGATAAGTGTAGCTTCTTAGGCCATATATGCTGTCTAAGGCAGTTTTTTCCGGTTTCAAACTCCTGGGAGCTTCCCTCTGACTGGCAAAATCTCAGTAATCACTTGGAACTCCTAGAAGCCTCAAGGAGCAGCAATTCATATTTTCAAAAATCACAGTGCCACTGTGTAACTTTTAATATTAACATTCAATTTTTCAAAAGCAGACAGATTTTTAGCTGCGCCATCTTGGGACCCTCGGCCACCGTCCTCTCCTCCAGGACTGGGGGTGTCCAGTGCCCTAATGCCCTCCAAGGGCTCCACCAGGGCCCCGTCGCAGCTCCCGTCCTAGTCTCGCTCCCAGGTGAAGGCCGCTCTTCAAGGGGAGGGCCTCTCACAATGGCCTGCTCATCAGCACTCTGAGGTAACGCCACCCACGAGGCAGTTCCATTGGCCTCGGCGTGCCTCGTTGTCGATCGCCCCTTGGTGGCCCCGGGATCTGGCGGGCCTGGCGAGCTTGGACAGGGCTCGTGTTGCAGGCCAGCCACAGCTGCCCCACTCGCCCCTCGCTCGTCACGCTCGCCTCGACCGTCTCGCTCTTCTCTTGCCTCTCGCACCTCTCCCAACTCGAGACCAGGGTGCCCCGAGCCCAGGAGAGGCAAGCCCGCCGTTCCATCAACCGGCGTCCCTCCAGTCCCAAGGAGAGGGTCCTGGCGGCAGAGCCCACCCTTGCGGCAAATGGACGCCAGCGCCAGGCTCAGCTCCCTCACCCTCAGGATGAGCATCCCTTATCCAGAAATCCAAAATCTGAAATACTCCAAAATCCAATATTATCCACATGGGTGAGTTTGCTTTCTGATGATTAAGTATACAATAACTGTTTTATGCACAAAATAAAACATTCAGGTTATGTGTAGAAGACGTATATGAAACATAAAAGAAATTCATGTTTAGATTTGGGTCGCATCTCCAGAATATCTCATACATAGAGAGATAAAGTCCCTATGTAAAAGCCCATGATAAATGCCCATGAAAGTAAACACCTGAAAAGCAATATGATGTGACGTGCTATCTTACATAGAATGTATTGAAGCTTAAGCGCCCAGACATTCATATGTCTGCATTTTTCCCAAAGCAGAATATTATGTTTATATATTGATGAATGCTTACAATAAATATTCTAAATAGTGCCAAAGAGCTGTCTCATTTCTCATATAAATACCATGTGATTTCAATATTTAAGGATGCTTGAGTGGAATGTTGATGTTAACCCGGCCTGTAATACATGGGGATTCAGATTAACAGAAATTGATAAAGGTGACCCCAGATAGAATCCAGAAATAGCTGACAAATGGCAGGGCCCTCAATTTTGATGTCTGATGGGTGGAGAATCACATCTGTTATAGCAAATTTTCCACCTCAAATCTTAGACATCTAGCAAATGTTTGCAGAGGGGGTGGAACCAATGAATGCTCTGCTTCATTGAATGAGGGCAACACAAGGGGCAGGATATGTATCTACCAGTTAGACTAAAACTCCCTGCACCTCTAAAGTGGTTATCTCATCCACTGATGTTTCAACAATAGATTTGCTGCTTAATTTTTGTGGTTGCCTGGTTATGCAAATTTTCTGGGTTTTTAAAAAAAAAGGTTAACATTAAAAATAAACTACAGTACTCTGAGTACTTTATAATAGGTGAAATAGAGAATAAAGGTTTACAAACAAACACAATAAGCTAAATTCAATGCTAGTTAAATCATAGCAGACCTTTTAAAATGAATGGGACTTTTTATTCCCAACATTCATAAGTCTTATTGATTTTAATGGAATTAATCTAGTTTAGCACTGACACCAAATTTGATCTAAAGTTCTGCAAAGTATATTCATGGGCACATTAAATTTGCATGGTGTTTGTGTGTGTGTGCGCCAAATTGTAACATTCCATTTTGTATTTTACAATTTTATTTGTTTGCAGTTAAATCATTTTGCTCTATTTATTTTTTAATTTTATAAATAATAATTATAAAATAATTATATAGTATAGGTCTGATGAGGGATGGCTGATGAATAAATAAACACTCCAAGATTGCAAAACTTTGTGCATACTTTGAAACCCCTTCAATCAGTATTACAGATTATTTGAAAACTGAATCCCTATGTTGATTTTGTTCACAACATGAGTAAAACATTGACTCACACAGCTATATCTGGACTTAGCAAGAGAAATTAATTCTTGATCTCCGGGAGTACACATATTCAATCCGATAGGAAGCATTTTTTTAAGTGCAGCTACAATTAGAGAAGTCTGTATTGAGTACAAATCTCCTCTGCGTTTTGATTTCTTTCGTTCTTGATCATGACCACCAGACTACAAGAGGGAAATACATAGGAAATACATACTGTAGTTAGTTCACTCATTCATACTAAAAAAGCTATGTTTCTTAAATAATCAAAACTATACGTTCATATTTTCTATCATAAATGGTCAAACTTGGTAAAATATAAGTGAATTAAAGAAATGCTGCAGAAAATATGTAAATACTTTGTAACTGACTTTACAATAGAAAACCAGTAAGTACAAATAATAATTTTCTAGAAGCAATACATCCCTATAAACACATATCCATCCACATGTGAATAATAGGATGAAAAATTAGAACAATAACATTTGTGTTTCTGAGAAGACAAGTGTATGCTTCTTTGCGGGAAGATCCAGTAACGGACTTCTTCTGAAAGTACCGAAGAACCCTTTGTCTGAGAAATAGAATGATTTATGATTTATGTCCCTCACTTAAGTCCCTAATAAAATCTCAAAACGACTCTAGAGAATTGGGTAACTGCACAGTGTGGAAAGCTGTACAGGAGGAAGAAAAGAGAAACCAATTCTGTTGCAACCTAATGCGAAATTCCATGTAACTTCAAGACTTACACCCATGTGTGAAATGTATCTGCAATACTCTTTAAAAAATCTTACAACTGCTAAGTATTATTTCAATAAGGCCATAGATTTAAGTATATATACTCAAATACGAATCTGTTTCAGCTCCACTGCTGATACAGAAATCTAAGCACCACAATAGGCTATCAGGAGTTTCACTCACAAAAAAATAAGAAAAATGAGCCTTAGAAAAGACATAGTAAACAGACTGCACATCAACAGAACTTCTATCCTGTTTGGGTCAAACAATATAGAATTTTATTTTAAATAACAATTTTGATTTAAAGTAACAGATAAAAGCTCTGAGCAACAGCATGGCTCTTATCATTAACAGACCCATACTGTGAACAAATTTACATAAAATAGCCACAAATAATGGATCTTTTCTGAATCCATGCATGGAAGACACACACGTTGACCCCACTGAGAATTGTGCCACACACATGAATTCAGGGTTTATAGCATGTAACCCCTACAAACAGCAGATACTTGCTATTAACCTGCCACATATTTTGTCTCTGCAGATGAAATGCTGAGCAGAGCAAATATATATACTGTACAAGCTTGGTACACTGGTACAGTAAAGCCATTAACACAGATTTGCAAATAATTATCATTTGATTCTATTCTACTGTAATAGTGCACACACACATACTTAGTAAGCTGTTGCAAAGCACTTTTTAATGGCCTTTAGCCATTCCCATGTGTATTTAGTGCTTTAATAGGAATATACATATGTTGTGATAGCTTTCTTCAACGGCAAGATTACTTCTCCTTTAAGATTTGCTTGTGGAAATGCCTTTTAAAAAGGTTTCTATAGATGCAATGAGTTAATGGCTCTATATTTAATGAAATTAATTTATATTCTACTTTGTTAGCAGACAAACAAATACCACAATGTACTACAGGGATCCAGTGGCGTCACGTGCCTCTTAATCAGGGGAGGTAACTGGTACAACAAGAGATGTTGTGGTTATTCTCTTTTCCGGTCTTTGGAGAACACTTTTCTACATACAATACTTTTTTTGCATTTACTTCAGTTTAGAGGTACAAGTAAGCCATAAACAAAATAAATTATAATGTAAGATGAATATATGCTCGATTCTGTCTCTGCCACCACTACATAGAACAATACATTCTGTTGATAACATTAACATGATTGCAAATTGCTCCTTAAAGATCTGCTCATATTTATTATGTTCTATTTGATGCACATCAAGAGCATTCTTCCTTTCCTCTGCTCAGCTATCATTTGCTTCATTCTCTAATAACCCAAGGATGGAATTTTTCATCTGCATCTATCCATTCTCCCATCACAGAGATAATTATTGTGTCCCCTGTCTACCATCATTTCAGACTGTAAGAAGGAGATGAACTAATAAATACATCATTCTTATCACTAAAAAGCTACAGTCCCCCCATTTCATTCTGAAATACAACCTCTCATTTGGGGAGGAGTGATGATGAATATCACACCCATGGTTTTTCTTCTCAGACAACAGCAAGAAGGCTTCTGCTTCCCCTACTATCACTCTGGGTGGTCATTAGTCAACAGTGTGTAAGGGGTGGTGTGGCTAGGCTCAACTCTATTGCCAAATGTTGAGAAATTGTAATATATTGATAGATAAACTGTGACCAATAATGGTGCAAATGCGTTCACTGGTCTGGTTTAGACATAATGATTAATCATTGTTAATTTATTTGTTGCATTTTTGCTAGAACTTAAAAATTGAGCTCTTGACAAAACTTTCAAAATACTTACACCATTAAACTGTAAAAATGATGAGGTTTACTAAAGAGGTCAAAGATGCACAAAAGTCATCCTTCTGTCGCCCCCAGATTTTCCAGCTGGCGTTCTACTGCTTAATCTCTGGGCTACATTATCTCCCACCTGGAAATAGCTGCTTCAGGAACCAAATGCCAGTCCCATACAGGTTTTCTTCAAAAATTATTGCTCGTGTCTTGCAGCTTCTGCTGTCATGTTTTACCATTCTATGATTTAGTCCTTTCCAAGATATCTCATTTACTGCTACTAATATCAAACTTTTTAATACTCATGATAATGGTAAATGTTTCCCTATGCTGTTGGAACTACAATATGATATGTTCTCTGGTGACCGATACATAAAAAGAAACAGATGTAAACTGATGCTATAGTGGATGCAAAAGATATTCCACTAAAATCGGGGAGTCTTGAATTTGGAAGATGGTCATGGAGGGTGATCAAACACTACAATTGCTCTTAAAACATGTGAAGTTATGGTGCTATTAGAGAAAAATGCATAAGTAAATCTGCTATTCCTGTAGATTTTACAGTTTCTATATGTACATGCACTTTATTTACAAAAGATATTACCTATGTATTGACGGTCATGGCTTTGGAAAGCAGCCAGCTGCCCTACAACTTATCTTTGAATTCTTTGACAATGTTTGTTTGTCCATTAAATCCTGTTTGGGCTGGAAGTCAGCCTGAAGAAAACAGAAGTCCTCTACCAGCCCGCACCACAGGAAGAACACCACCATCCTCACGTCAGCATAGGCACATCTGTGCTTAAGTCCGTTCAGCAATTCACCTACCTGGGAAGCATCATCTCTTCAGACGCCAAGATTGACAAAGAGATAGATCACAGATTATCAAAGGCATATAGTGCATTCGGAAGGCTTCACAAAAGAGTCTGGAGCAACAAGCACCTGAGACAAAGCACCAAAATCAGTGTGTACAGAGCTATCATACTGTCCATTCTCCTCTATGGGTCTGAAACATGGGTCACCTATCGCCAACACCTACGACTCCTCGAGCGCTTTCATCAGCGCTGTCTTCGCACAATCCTAAATATACACTGGACCGACTATGTGACGAATGTTGCTGTCCTTGAGCAAGCAGGGATCACCAGCATTGAGGCCATGCTATTGAGAACACAGCTGCGCTGGGCAGGGCACGTCTCTAGGATGGAGGACCACCGCCTCCCAAAGATACTACTCTACGGTGAACTCGCCACGGGTCAGCGCAAGAGAGGCGCCCCAAAAGAGATATAAGGACTCCTGAAACAACATCTCAGGCTCGGCCAGATTGATCACCAACAATGGTCCACCCTGGCCTCACATCGGGAGGCATGGAGACGCACTATCCACAATGCTGCGGCCTCTTTCGAGAAGACACGCCGAATGGGTCTCGAAGAGAAACGACAACGCAGAAAGAACAGCAACTTGGAAAAAACATCACCCAAGGAGACTTTCTGCTGCGCTTTCTGCAACCGAACTTGCCTATCTCAGATTGGCCTTTTTAGTCATCAACGCGCTTGTAAAAAGCGTGGGATGAGTCCTTCCTGAATCTTCGTTCGCGAAGTAATGCCGAGAGAAATCCCATTGTTACCCCCCAACCTATAAGAATTAACAAGCTGTGCATAAATGTTCCAATGTACCCTAGAATTGTTTTGTTTCAGTAAATCTCTTTGAGGATAATGCCAGCAGAGATAGGAGATAAAATTAATGAATTTCATTTATATTAGTTGAGAACAATAACAGTGATAATCACAGAACTGCATTATTTCTCCCCCTCCCAAAAATGTTCAATATCCCAGCGCATCCATGAATCTGTTCAACAAAAACTTTCATTTTAATAAACTAAAATAAAACAGTTTCCATAAAATGAGGATGGTAACAGAGGCAGAAGAGAGACTGCTTGGACTATTTCCCCATACACCCATCCATGAAATCAGTGTTTATGCCTATAAGGAACAGGGTGCAGAAGGATAAAAGCAGATGTTCTGGTAACGTCTGCCTGGAAGCCAATTGGGCAGAACATGTACCTTCCCTTTGTGACGCCACTGTGATCAATGGAAAGAATGCTCAGAGCCTGGTCACCTCTAAAACTAAAACATAAAGACACATCATGCACTTCGACCTGTACCTTTACTTGCATGGCCTGTATGAAAGAAAAAAAAATACAAGGGAAAAAGTAATTAAAGATGATGGAAAGATGGAGTTTTACATGTTAATCAGAGACCGTATCTACTAATGCAATACAGAAAGATTAAAATCTGATACCTATTTACTAGTTAAGCCACATTTAACCCAATGAGATTTAGTTCTTGGTAGTTACATACAAAATTGCAATGTAAAATCTCTTGCGCTTTTAATTCACTATTATTAACAAAGCCAAAGAGTGTAATTATACACTTTCTTAATGAAGTATTTATTTACATGTATATTAGGGATTTTATTCCATTGTTACATTTGTTGAGTGCTATTTCTAAAGAGAATATAGTGAGGATTTCAATGCCATACTATAGTTATATTAATCACACCACAGTTATATTCAATTTAGTAATATTTAAACAGAAATGTTGTGTTTAATGTTGAAATGTAAAAACATTAAAATATTAAATCAATGATAAATGCAGTTGTTAAAAATTGTCAACACACAACATTCACAAAAAATGCAACAAAACATGTTTCACTTTAACAGGATAAACTAACATTATAGAAAACTTTGTGCAGGTTACAAGAAAGTTTTTTTTAACATTTTCTCATGGCTCTGGTCTTGCTAGGTATATAAAGACCAGTAATCCAAAATGAAGAGTTAAAGAAAGAGGTCTAAAATATTTGCTATAGTAGAATACGACATTGAATATTTTTGTTCCATGGATTTCAAGGCATAAGAATTAAGCTCTTGCTAAACTGTCTTTCCGAGTGAAGGCTTGGGCACTGTATGGTTTCTGGCAAGTGGTTGTTTAAGTAGATGTACTTTGGAATATTTATTACTTGTTTGACTTTTTCCTCTGCTTTTGCTGCATTAAAATATTACTATTAAATGCTTCATCATTCATCTGGTTTAGGGATGGTGCTATCTTATGTTTGACTAATGTTTTCCTTTGGATTGTATGTGCCCTTTTTGTCCAACTGGTCCTTTTGAGAAGGATAAGAATGTATGCATATTGCTTCTGTTAAGCATAAAGATCATACTAGACATAATGTTAATTGTAGGATGCAATTGTAAAAAATTAAAAGTAGCACGTGCTAAGGAAAAAAGTAAGATTAAGCCTGCAGTGAATTGGAAAGAACATTTGTATGATGCCTTCCATGTGACTGATAACCAACATACCAGGTGCTCTGTGCATTCACTGACAAGTCTTTAACAACTTAATTCCTGTATGTAAAGGGAACTTGTAGCACCTTTGAGACTAACTGAGGGAAAGAAGTTTTATCATAAGCTTTTGAAAACTTTACCTACTTCCTCAGGTGCATGGAGGGAACTAGTGCCTAGGAACAGACCTTTGTGAGCAGGATAGTTCATGCCAAGGTCCATACTTACACAATAGTTCACTCAATGAATTTGAGGGGCTAGAAGATCCTTTTCCATACTGATATTCCAGAGTTACATGGCTAAGTTTATTTTAATTGAGCTTCCTTTCTGATTAAAACGCTGGACTTCTGCAATGTGCTTTACATCGAGCTACTTCTGTACGAAGTTTGGAAACTCAAATTAATTCAAAAAGCAGCAGTTAGATTGGTTACAGGAGCATCCAGGAGTGAGCATGTTTGACCTATCCTAAAGTCACCACTGGTTGCCAATTAGTTTTTGGGCAAAGTACAAAGTGTTGGTTTTGACCTTTATAGCCCTACATGGTTGAATCTAGGTAACCTACAGGATCACCTTCTTCCATATAATTTCCCCTGAACACTGAGGCTTTAGAGCACCCCTTAATCTATATAGGGCACCCCTTAATCTATCTGGAGGAGCACAGTTTTTAAAAGTCTGATATAGAGAATCAGTGAGTCTAGACCAGGTTTGCACAACCCTGGCCCTCCAGGTGTTTAGGACTCCAAGTCCCAGAAGTCCTAGTCAGCTTGTCCAATGGTCACAATTTTGGGAGTTGAAATCCAAAACATTTGGAGAGCCATGGGTTATGGAAGCTGAGCATCATGTTAACCTACATATATAGACATTGCCTATTATTCTAGAGACTAGCACAACGAGGTGCATTGCATTATACTACTCCAAAATTGAAAGACTCAACTAGTGCTGACAGGGTCATGCAGTGTTCTTAAAATAGAGGAGGACCCATCTGGTCATGTTGTAGAAGGCACCCTACCAAAACTGATTACTGTTAAAGTGTTACTGGCTGTGGAAAAGCTCTGCAGTCACTGCATTTCAAGTTTAAATATATTTTGGATTTTTACACCTAGAAAATACATAGTGGAAACTTAACATGGTGAAAGAATGTATGGCATAAAAACACAATGCAAACTATTTAAACAAATGACAACCAACTGTGTGAAAATACATTTTAAGAATGGGGTAATTCAAGAATTTCTGCAAAATGACTAAATATGTTGAAACAGAGTATTTTAAATGAATATCACATTCCTAAAGAACTTAGTTGTTGTGGAAATGATAAAAATCAAACACTGAACTGAACTGAACTGAACTTTATTATTTATGAGTCGCCCTCCACAAGTGTGCTCCGGGCGACTTACACAGCTAGCAAGTACAGTACTAGAGTGTTAAAACATTATAATATTAAAATGGCTAAAAATATCGGACTCGGAAGGTTCCGGGTCGCTGGCTGTCGTATTATGCATAGGCTTTCCTAAATAGCCATGTCTTAAGTGCCGCCAAGAATTGGGGCAGGTCAGGACTGGCTCTTTGGTCTGGCGGTAGAGAGTTCCACAGGACGGGGGCTGCAACAGAGAAAGATCTCTGTCTCGTGGACTCCAGATGAGCCTCTCTCGGACCCGGGATACAGAGGAGGTTCTCGTTTGCTGGCCGTGGTGCTCTTGGGTGTTATAGTAAGAACAGTAATGTTCTGCTCTGGGTACTTTACGACAAAAGCAAATAATTACTGCTGCCATGTTTTGACGGCACAAATCATCTACATTAGGAAAGATAGCAAGATGGACAGATGCTGAATCAAGTCTGACCTACTCTTCTTGCAACCTTACAAGTCAATCATGTTCTTGTGGGACATTACCACACAAGACTTACTATCCTATAGCATTTTCATAATACGGGATAGTGGCAACTACTGATATGATGGGGAACATTGCACAGTTTTGGAATCACATAATTATAATGCCTCAGCAGTATGAAGCTGCAGTTCTGTGTAGGCACTGTAACTTCACCCTCCCACTATGCATTTCTCCCTCTTTGTTTTTTTTTTCATTTTTGAAAGGAGTTGGCAGATCAACAGTGGTTATCACAAGATGTCATGCAGTAGGATCTGGCAATGCTCCTGTTACTATACCTGTTTCCACCCCTGTGCGATACAAGTTCACAAAGTACCTAGACTGATTCAATCAATTCGTTTATTTTATTTTATTAATCAAAGGCAATTTTGATACATTTGGAGGATTCAAAATTCATGATTTTTTTTACTGCCAGCTAATTCATGCCTGGAAAAGAGAAAGGCTGTATGAAAAGGAGGGGATGGGCTTTCACATCTGCTTGTAACATTCAAAGCATTTCATCATAATGAACAATGACACAAAGCTTTTCATGTTGTTTTTTTTAAAAAAATAAAATAAAATTAGAAACCTGAAAGAAGGAACATTGAATTTGATGACCTCAATCATTTGTGCAGGCAGGACTGATTTTTATTTTACATAATTTATTTTGCTTCAATTAGTCACATAGAAGAGCAGAAAGGATTTTATTCTAATGTTCCTTTGGACACTGCGATTTGTCCGGATATTTCTAGCAAATGTGCTAAGACATTTTCAAAATTCTGCCCTAATGCTGTGGGAGATGGTTACGCACATAAATATTTTATCTCTGTTCCAGTCAAGATACACACACTCCTGACCAAACTGTACTTTTGTTGAGAAAGAAGATGCATCTTGTATCTTGAACTACCAGCTAAACATGAGGATTTGCAAGTTAATACAGTTACACTGGGACGGTGCTCTTAAAAATGATACTTAAGAATGGTAGTTTCTTGCATTTGGTGAAATTATGAGACATATTTATCTGTTTTGGCATGTGTGTATTGTTTTAGATTATTTATTATATTTATATCACCTGTATTCATACAGATTAAAATGGCAGCAAGGGACTGTAGTTCTCCAGTTCCCCATTTGCTCAAGTCTATATGAACAATGGTCCAAGGTGATGTAACAGTATCTGAAAAGTCACTGGTTCTCCAGCCTTGGAGTAGAGCTCTGACATGACTGGAAAACTAGGTACAAATGTCTGCCTTGTGATGTGCTTGAGTATCCTTGGTTAATGTTAGTACCTCTGAATGACCTTAAACACCCAGAAAGAAATACTATTTTAAAATGAAAAATTAGCCTACAGTATATGCAATACATTAATTGGTAGATACTGAATTGTGATTAAATACTACAATATAAACACCTACACAAAGTTAAAAAATAACAGATTAATGGAGTGGAATGTATGTTCAATAGTTGATTTGACACAAATCTGTTATTTCAGATCAGCCCAAATAAAGCAGCTTTTCAAATCAAAGTCTGCTAACTTACCATTCCCCTTCGAACAATCTGCTGCCGTATTATCGGAAAAGAAAAGTTAAAAAAACCCAACTTGCCAGTTTTTAAATTCAGTTTAATGAATATTAATAAAGTGCAATGCATAATTAAAACACAGCAATCTACTCTACCAACCTTAGAATTGGGATCAAATGCCACTATTCGACAAAGCTAATATTAATGATATTAATCTTCTGCATATTATAGCCAAGCTATTGTACTATACTACCATATTTCAAGTATATATTATATTTTCCATTTCCATTACATATCTTAATTGCCTAGCATAATAATTTTAAGCCAGGGAGCACACAAACCACTTTGCTAACCAAAGGAAGTTATTTGATAGATATTTGAAAAGGCTTTTTGTATGATATCAGAAAGTATCGGAAAGTTGAACAGACATTTAGTTTTTCAAAATTGTGAAGGATTTTAAGTCTTCTTTCTCCTTTTGTCATACAGACATTTCATTCAAACAGTAGGAGGCAATCATTTTTTAATTTAAAAAATCAATAACTTTAAAACCAGAGGTATCTTCTGCTTTTCAGTATTAGAACCTAGATTATTATTACAAAATAACCAAATTCTGAGAGCAACAGGGACAGACAAACCTTACTCTAGATTGGAACAAAGTTTTCTCCTGTTTAGAGTCCATGAGGAATAGCAGCGGAAGCAGCGCTGCTTCTTGCTTTTTCCCACTTTCTCCTCTGATAGCTTTATAGTGTTTTCAGTTTCAAGTTGGAGTATTGCTGTATTGACCAAGCAAATGCAGAAAGCTAAAATTCTGTTTATACAGCATTCTCGCTTATCCAACCTTTGCTCATCTGATGTTCTGCATTATCCAACGCAGTCTGCCTCCTGCCCAGATCCACAACTTTTTCAATGCACTGTGATGTTTTGGTGCTAAATTCATAAATACAGTAATTACTACATAACGTACCATGTATTGAACTACCTTTTCTGTCAATTTGTTGTAAACATGATGTTTTGGTGCTTAATTTGTAAAATCATAACATAATTTGAGGGTTAATAGGCTTTTCCTTAATCCCTCCTTATTATCCAATATTTTCACTTATCCAACGTTCTGTCAGCCCGTTTATGTTGGATAAGCGAGATTCTACTGTACTTCATTGACTCGGCCAAAGCTGAAGCATCATAATTGAGGAAATTGGTTCGCATTCCTTTTTTCTTCTGCCTTTCAAAAAGGTATTGGGCTTTATGCGTACAAAATAATGAAAAGAAGGTCTGGCCCTCCTTCTTTCAAGCTCCAGGTTCCATAATCATTGTAATTCATTGTCCGTTTCATGTCTGAAGCATATTAGATAATATTTAGACTGCAATACTCTTACTAAACTCCACAATACAGGGGAGACTTCTTTCCATATAACCATAACAGGATTAAGCTGTATGTATACACACTATTTATTCCAGTAAAACACTAGCTAATGGTATCGTCACTGAACATAAAGTAGATCATCATGAAAAAGGAAAGACAAACTGGTAAGTGCCAATATTTATCATTTTGCAGCCTGTAAAGTGGATCAGACAAGTAAAATGATATAATCCACGGAAAAGCTAAATCACAGAAATTCACTAAATTAGTTAACAAAATAAAAATTCTTTTAAAAAAAAATGAAACCACAAAGGAACTCAAGTAAACAATAAAAAAGAACAATCAAACATAAAGCATTGCACCATAGATGACCTCATGAAAAGACTAGTGAAATAAAATAAAATAGTTTTATGTTGGTGGCTCACAGCATAACCCTAAGTATATCAAACCAGATTCCTATGAGTTCAATCGGGTTTGCTGTGGGGTTGGAAATAATGTTTGAGCAACTGAGAAAAAAAATGAAAAAGGGTTTCCTTGATTGTTAGGAAACAGAAACCTATCCAAAGCCCGTTGATAAGAAGCCTACTCTTCACTTTTCCAAATAACTGATTTAGCAAGATCATGAGCAGTGGGGCTCACCAGATTTTCTGTCCATATGACAGCTTTCTTTCCAGAAGTCCATGTGCTTTATATGAGCCTCAGAGAAGTCAGCCAATTACTCTTTTACCTGTATCCTATTACCGTACCTCCTCCTCTGCCTCTCAGATCTTGCTCCTGAAGACTGCAGTGAAGCGGTGCAGGTGCGCAGGTGCGAGATCTGAGAGGCAGAGGAGGAGGTACAGTAATAAGAATATTATCATATGGAAATCAAATCTGATGCTTTAAAAAAAAATTTGGTGTGTGTTGGAAGAGGGGTACGTTTATACAGCAAGTATATCCCAAACTCTATATTTTAACTGGAAAAGTTGGGGATAGTCTTATACACCCAGTCATCTTATATGCCGGAAAATACGGTAAATAAGAAGTCATAGCCTTCCTTCTGCATGTGGTATATGTTTTTCAACATCTCTGAAAGTGGATCTCGAAAAGTTTCATAAGTTGTACTGATGGTAGAACTTGAATTGTGACTAGTGCGTATGCCTTTGACCAGGGCTCAAATTCAATGAAGAATGTGAAGTAGCATGTTTAGATGCCAGCAAATAAGGAAAACCGGCTGAAGACGTGCTAACAGTGATTATTGACACACAAAGAGTATGGGATACATAGTTACAGATGACACCTTTTAAATCTATTACAGACATGGAGAACCATTTGAGTCCAAAGGCTAAATCCAAAATTTGAAATTATCTCAAGGGGATAATTTCACAGCTGGAGAGAGCAACAGGCATGTGGATGAAATTTTACACTTTATGCTTGCTTGTGTTTTCAGAAGTAAAGCAGACCTTAAATATGGAGGACAGAATGCAATGCAAGGCCATACATGTATTAGGAAGTAAGGCAGTTCCTTAACTTGAAATAACAGTTCAGACAGATTTACAAACTATGCCTAATATGAAATGCAGGGTATGTTTGTCTACTCAGCAAAAAATATATTTTTAGTGGAAAGCCACTCAGAGGCAGATTTTCTTCAAGAAATTCTAACGAAACGCAGTGCTTAAGTCAGAGGCTATAAATTGCAGAAGTAAACAGTTGGGAAGGTAGATTGCTTTTTCTTTTACCGCAATTGCAATCCCCCGTGAAACCACCTAATCTTCACTAAATGTGTGTTGATAACAAAAACTAGTCATAAAAAATTGAAAATTCCCATTCCAATAAAAGTAGTTATAAATGTCATTCATTTCTGCTGCTTTATTGTGTTTTGTATTCTGCTGTGTTCTGTTTATACAAATAGGGCATAGCTGTGTGGTTAAAAAGGGCAATTCTTTCTCTTGTCCTTTCCTCTAATGGAAAAATCTCTACAGAGAAGCTCTGATGGTTGTTTTAAAGGCAATAGTATTGTCCTATACCCCTTGCACCTCCTCAGTTTTATCTTCCTTTAGCCAGGGCTTTGCGCTACATTTTATTGCTTCCCAAGTCTGATAGCAATGATTTATAAATAGATCATTTTGATTTCTTTCTTTACAATCACCAGCAGAAACCAAAGGAAAATAACATACCACATTACAGCTCCTAAAACACATCAAAGGCATTGTTTTCTCTTCCTCTTTAAACAGCAGAAAAAAGGAAAGGGGAAATGGGAGGGGGGGAAAGGAATATAGCAGCACCTTTAAGGCTGATTTATATTTTAACCAACAGTACTGTTTTTTTTCTGAGCCTTTTCATCACATGACTGTTAAGGGAGGAAAAACTCCAGCTTATTCATTAAAGGAGCTATACAATGCAACTTAATTGCAGCCTATAAATGAGCTGAACATAAAATCTTGCACCTTATCACACACACCTCAAAAATGCATTTGTAAGTAGGCAACCCATCATTTAAAAAGGATAGATGAGGACCCACCACATTTTACACACTTTTCTCCTTTTCTTATCCAATGAAATACTGTGTGTTTGACTTGCCACATGAGGAGCCGTGATAAGTCAAACACACAACTCCCAGAAATCCCAGCCAGTTTACCAGCTGTTGGGGTTTCGGGAAGTTGAAGGCCAAAACAACTGGGGACCCACAAGTTGACAATCACTGATTAAATCCTTGTGCTGGGTGAACTGCTGGCCTGAAGGTTGGGTTGCTGGTTTAAATCTGTGAGATGAGGTGAGCTCCTGTCTGTCAGCTCTAGCTTGCGGGGACATGAGAGAAACCTCTCAGCAGCATGGTAACACATATGGGCATCGCCTGGGTGACGTCTCTGTAGGCGGCCAATTCTCTTACACCAGAAGCGACTTGCAGTATGTTCTCAAGTCAAGTCACTTATAACACAATAAAAAAAACTTTCACACAGCTGATGGATGACTCCTCACATTCTGTCCAAAATTCCTCAATATCTCTGTTTCCTGTTGTTGTTTTTAAAAAATGGTGGGTCTTGCTGCCAACATTTGAAAATTAATAGACATGTATAGCTTTACTCAGGGTCTTTCTCTATGCCACCAGAAACATACTGTCAGCCGTTTCAGCAAAGGAAAATTGAGTTGGGTGAAAACATGCCCCAAAACACACATAACTGTCATAGAAGATATGTTGGATATGACTCTACCACCACACACACAAAAACGCTTCCGGTGCATGAAAAAAATTAATGACAATTGAAGTTAATTAATTAGAACTTTTCACAAAGAACCCATGGCAGATTCATTGCCCATGAGTGCCTGTGTGTATCTGACTAAACAGACCTTGTGCCACGTGATAGGAACTGTAGGCACCAGTAGGCAAAGATAATCAGAGATGAGGTATAAGGGCATGTAGTACCCTTGTGAAGGCTGTATGGGGGACAAATCCATCTAGACTACACAGGCTTTCTACTCCACAGTGATAAGAATTGGCAAGAATGAATCCAGAACACTTGAGAGAGGCACACAATCACATTCTTTGCTGCTACGAGAAGTAGAGACTGTTTAAAAAAAACCTCACAAAGGCTGCAATAAACAGAAAGAACTGATCAACTAGAGGGAAAGTGCACACATGTGTACATAAGACCTATCCGTTACAAGTATGACAAGGGGGGGGGGGGGCACTTAATCATTATTTCCGGATGAGTTACTTTAATCTTAAACAGGATATCTACAGAAAGCCAGGTATTCACATAGACATATGACCTAATGTCTTATTTTAATTTGTTTTATGAAGTAGAATTCTCCACAGAAATTGAGTCTCGGTGTATTCAGCTTAACATCTGCATAAAGAGGCTTTCATTTATTGCATTGCTACTGCTTACAAGATCCCATTAAACAAATCTTTACAAAAAAGCTGCCTATACATGTATTGAATGTGAATGTTCTTTCCCCCCCAAATATACACTTTATATACATTGTTTTATTCAGTACAGTTACTGCACCAGTAAAGTTTGAGTTTCACTTAAAGGATAAAAGGTATTAATTATACTGTAATTCATTTTGTATGGTTTCCATGTCAGAACTTTGAAACTTGTCTTCTGATGTCAATGAATACTTAACAACCATGCACATGTTTCCTTATTCATTATTAATTTTGCACATAATCCTCGTATCCATTATGAATTTTGCAGGAATCTTCATATTAGACTACATTGCTAAATATAATAAATCACAAATGAATGCTTCCTATGAAAAACAATTAAAATAGTATGTACACAACAGATGGCTAAATGCAGCTTGCATGCTAAAAGTATGGATGTATCAGATTGTTAATGGAAGCCTAACTTCCTGAAACCAAGCCTCACTGTGGGTGGGAAGGAACAAACAGAGTCATGAATTGGTTAGAGGACTACTATAACAAGGAGGAGTTTGATTCTTTTATGCCTGAGTTTAAGAAGGAAGCAGCTACCTCTTCAGAGCAGGACCAGGTTACAAGAGGCTGCACTTCTAGAATGAGACATTATGGTCCTAGAGTCAGAAAAGGAGTCCGGACCCACTGCTCTGTCTGTGAAAATGATGCCAAAGGAAGACACAGATTTAGTACAGAGCTAAAGAAAAAGCTCAGCTAGAAGGGAGGACTCTTCAGAAGCAAGCATTTTTTCAATAGTAAGGGCTCTTCTTGGGAGAATACATAAATAATCTTTCACCCAGAAAGATTGGATGCTAAAATATGTAACTGATCTCTGTATGGGGCTCAAATAACTCAGCAATATAAGCTTCAGTACCATACTGAAGAACTTACAGTAGTGGAAAAGTTGTCTGCATCTGGGTTCTGGAATTTATCCGCTGTTCCTGCATTCTGCATTTGTCTCTCCTGAGACTGACAGCATATGACTTCTACTTTTTGACGTGAGTTTAATCCTAGGAAATTGGGGTTTAATCCCAGCCAAACCACGTAACTTCAACTGGATTATATATTTTTATTATATAACTTTCCTGATCAGTGCACCTTGCACTTTGAGTGTGCACAATTCCATATTTCAGAGAAAATATTAAAATGTATTCCATTCAAGCATGTGGAATTATCTTAATTTCAAGTATGCAGTTGCAATACTATCCTTAAATGAATCCTGAATATGAAATAAAGTTGAACTTTAGCCACCCCTGCAATAAGTAGCTAAAACAGCTGACACCAGAAATATGGATTTACTCACTAAAACATAGCTACTAGAAGATAAATCCTAGATTACAGACAGACAATTCTAGTTATTAGAATTGCTCACTTCAGATAGTTTTAAAACTCTTTATATGCCTCTTAATCAGTGGTTCTCAACCTGTGGGTCCCCAAATCAGAGGACAGGTCTTGTCCTGGATTGGAACCTGGCTAAACTGTAGGAAACAAAGGGTGGTAATAAACGGACATTTCTCTGGGTGGAAAGAGGTGAGAAGTGGCGTACCCCAAGGTTCAGTTTTGGGTCCGTTACTTTTTAATTTATTCATTAATGACCTGGATGTAGGAGTAAATTCTGAGGTAGCAAAGTTTGCAGACGACACTAAATTGTTCAGGGTAGTTAAAAATGAAACTGATTGTAAAGAGCTCCAGAAAGATCTCTCGAAATTGAGTGAATGGGCAACAAAGTGGCAAATGCATTTTAACCTAAACAAGTGTAAAGTCATGCACATCGGGGCAAAGAACCCCAACTACACCTACCAATTGATGGGGTCAAAGCTTTCCGAGACAAACCAGGAAAGGGATCTTGGGGTTTTGGTGGACAGCTCAATGAAGATGTCAACCCAGTGCGCAGCAGCAGTAAAAAAGCAAAGTCTATGCTTGGCATGATCAGGAAGGGAATCGAAAATAGGTCGTCAAATGTTGTATTGCCTCTCTACAAATCTATGGTGAGGCCACATCTGGAGTACTGTGTACAATTCTGGTCACCGCACCTCAAGAAGGATATAACGGAACTGGAAAAGGTACAGAAAAGGGCAACAAGAATGATCCAAGGGATGGAGCAGCTCCCTTACGAAATCAGGTTGCAACGCCTTGGTCTTTTCAGCCTTGAAAGATGGCGTTTAAGAGGTGACTTGATCGAAGTGTATAAAATCATGCATGGGATAGAAAAGGTGACTAGAGAAAAATATGTTCTCTGTCACACAACACTAGGACTAGAGGGCACTCCTGAAGCTCCAAGGTAGGAAAGTTAGGACTAATAAAGGGAAATATTTCTTCACCCAGAGGGTCATTGGGTTATGGAACTCACTTCCAGAGGAGGTTGTGACAGCGGTCAGCCTGGACAGCTTCAAGGCAGGATTAGACAGATTCATGGATACCAAGTGTATCGGTAGTTACTGAAATGGACATCCAAGTGCCACCTCTGTGTTGATGGAGGCAGGCAGGATTTCCCGGGTACTGGTTGTGGGGGTCGGGAGCAGGTGAGGGTTTTGCCCTCCTTTCTGCTAGCAGATCCCTGTGTACAACTAGTGGGCCACTGTGTGACACAGAATGCTGGACTAGATGGGCTGAGGCCCGATTCAGCATGGCTCTTCTTATGTTCTTATGTAAATGTTTTGGCCTTCAACTCCCAGAAATCCTAACAGCTGGTAAATTGGTTGGGATTTGTGGGAGTTTTAGACCAAAACACCTGGGGACGCACAGGTTGAGAACCACTGCTCTTAATATCTAGGACTCGAAGCAATGGGTTCAAATTACAGGAGAGGAGATTCCACCTGAACATTAGGAAGAACTTCCTGATTGTACGAACTGTTCAACAGTGGAACTTTCTGCCTCGGGGTGTGGTGGAAGTACCTTCCTTGGAAGGTTTTGAACAAAGGCTGGATGGCCATCTGTCAGGGGCACTTCGATTGTGCTTTTCCTGCAAGGCAGGGGGTTGGACTAGATGACTTATGTGGTCTCTTCCCACTCTATGATTCTATGCCAAATGCCAATGCCTATCAGATGTACCCAATCAATCACTTCAAGACCTATTCCACCTCCTCTAGTCTTTCAAGCCTTCCCTGCTGTTCTGCTAAGAATTTGTTACACCATTACTATCTCTGTAAGAACTGATTTTACCTTTTCAAACATAATCCCTAACCAAATAGAAGCATGTGTTTAAACTTCTCCAGTTCTTTTTAGCACTAATATTCTATTCTATTTTCAGATTTTCTAGGCAAAGCGAAGCAACTGTCATTAATTTATATCACAGAAATAACTAGAAACAAGAGTAAAAAGTTGAATCAAAGATAGAATTGGCAGGGATCACGAGGACCCATACAGCCCAACCCCCCATATCTGTATGTTTCTTCACTAAACATACAGATACAAACTGAATTCATATTGTAGTGCTACCCTTATAACAGTGTATTTGCACTATAAAATACACACTATTCCTTTCTAATATATTTAATGTATATGGTTATGTTTCACCAAGGCCCCCGTGTCATTTTTAATCAGAATATAAAAAGCAGTGAGTATTGATTTCTGCTTTAAAAAGCAACTGCTTCTCAAAGTATTATCAGAAAAATACAATATACCCTATCTGATACAACTTGAACCAATCTAATTTTTAACTTACCTTTGACATCTTACTCTTGTTATCTCCTGTCAAAAATGCCAGATTATTGATTTCATTCTGAATCACAAAATTTTGTTCTTCTCTCTTGAAATTCTGAAAGAAATCCCTTTGTTAAACTGTGTTTTCAGAACATTTATGTAAACGTTTAATTACAATTACATCTGTAAACATTCATATTACAAAAGTAAACCAGGAAAATTTATCTTACATGTGATTTACACCAGAGGATAAAAACTTCAGCTACCATTCGGAAAAGTTCATCAGAGTCTGCATCGGGCTTTTTAAGCCAGTTTGATCTGGAAAAAACCCCCCAGCAAAATACATTTATTTCACTAAAGTATAATTAATATTTGTTCAATACAAACTTATTTTAGCTACCTATGGTTCCTTCTGTTGTTTCTAATAAGCACAATGGCATTGGCCCACTACTAGACATGTGTACCTTTCAATGCTTGTAGGAGAGATCCTGTTTGTGAGTTACAATGCCATACGTCCAATTTATGCCATCACAACCAAATTTTTTGGTAATTGCAGAAACTAGAATTCTGCTACAATCACAGAATGACCAAAATCTCACTCCAATCTACCTTTTTATTATGGTAGTTCCTCCAGATGGCACTTCCCATATTGGTAGGAAAGCTGGATGCATGGCAATAACATTATCCTCCGGGAACCCCCGGGAACCCCCTGGAGACCCTTAGAATGCGTGTCATAGTGTATCCAGAAAAAGCAAAATAGCCGGATATATATCTGCTCTCCACAAACATGGACAATGACATCTTGGGAGGGGGGAGACTGAAAAAGTGGGCAGTGGTGTTTGCTTGACCTAAGAGGCCAGTCATGTGCTGGTAATATCATACTTATTCTGGGGATATCCTGATGCATGATCTCATCCTATAATTCTAAAATTATGTACTGTCTTACTAAAACTGGAATGATTTTAGAAAACACACTTTTTGCTATAATGAAGATGCTAAACTGCCTTGCATAACATTTTCAAGGTCAAATAACTATATTTTAAGTGAGCATTTCTGATTTGCTTATTAAACTTTAGACACCCATATGAGTTTCACAATGCTAATATATTCTGAACTGTAAAATTTAACATATAAGCTATATGGAAACATTGAGAACTCTGAATATTAAAATTTTGCAGGTTTGCTTTGAGTTTTCTTTCTTTCTTCTGTATATTCTATTCATTCAAAATTCTGTTAGACTGATGTTTCAGTAAACATTTGCATGTTCCTTGACTCACCTAACCTAAATTTAGTGAAGCCTGAGGTCAGTAATGCTCTCTTTGTCTTACTTCTTTATTGATTTTTTCAAGAAAGCACTCTATTCTTCCAAGTGTCAGATGTCAAAGCTATCAAACTTTCCACTCGCTGGCATTAGTTAACACTGTTTGCTGATCCATGAAATAACCTTGACTTGCATGGATGAGAAAGATGCTTCTTGCTGTTGAATCGGTCAAAGTTAAAGGGAATCTATTATTCTGAAGTATGCATCACCTGGATCTTGATTTATCAACATGGTGGAAGTAGACTAAGATTTCATATGCAGACAGTCACCGAGCTACTGAGGGGAATGCTGTGTAGTTTGGTTTGTAGTCACCGAGTTACAAACATCTGACTTACAAATGACTCATATGAGCTCATCACATTGACTATGGGATTTGCCATACATCATGGCAAATCTGTCGTGGCCCAGTGGGGGGCATGGAGAACCCGTAACCCCACAACCTGCATCGCCCAGCTTCCCCCTTACCCCATTTCACAGGGAGTGTGTTTGTCGCCCGGCTTCCCCACATTGTTGGCTATGCAACACAGGAAGCCTCCCATGTTATGGCTGTGATAGTGTACAACAGTCCTACTCGACTTGCACCACAGAGCCCTACCAGAAGTAGTTTGACATCATGGGATGGAAGCCGATGGGCTCCATCAAGTGAGTAGGATCATCGTACAATGAGTAATTTAGCCCATTTGATAAGATCCATAGTTAAGAACGTGGTAAGACAACAGGAAGTGAGAGAAATTTATCCCTGAAAGCATTATCATGAGAAAAAGGAGTCTCCACTGAAGCTTTATGACCAATCCTTGTTTCCACAAGAAACCATTTATCACAGGGACATTAAGTGTGGGGAAACTTGTTTGCAACTTGGGAACTGCCTGTACGATGATATTTAAGTTTTTTAAAATTAGGTAGGGAAGTATATCCTTAGGGCCTGCCCATTTCTTATAGGCTGTAGGACAATGAGAGAAATCTTGGGGAAAGCATTCTCTCTTGAAAATAGGTTTTAAAAGAAATACTGTGTTTTGCTGACCCTTGCTGCAGACTTCTTCAAAACAGCTGCAGTATAAAAATATGAAAAAAATCACTCCTTCTCTCATCAAAATGTATCAAGTCATGGTTGGTACAAGGAAACAATCAGAAGGAGAAGTTGTGTGCATGTGCCTTCCGGGTCCCTCTTGACTTATAAAAAAGCCATGAACCTAGTACATTTAAGTATTCAGGCCTTATGGATAAGCTAGCATGAGAAAATATAGAAAAAACACTGCCTCAGTATTTGCTGTTTTATGCATTTCTGAATATGCTGCATCAAGTATCTATTCCTATCGTTTAATATTTAAATTAAATACTCCAAAGGTTTTGAGTCAGTTTTTTTCACGATAAAGGACTCAACTGAACTTATTTATTTACATAGTTTGAGATTTGCATACCTGTTGTTGTCTACGTAACGGATCAACATAGGATAAAAAGCATAAAGGTCTCGGCAAAGAACTGCAAATTCATCCAGAATGAGAAGTTCTGCTTCTTGAGTATCAGTTTTACTGTCTGCTTTCAGTTGTTCTTCTTCCATTACAATCTTTATGGCCTTCTTCTTCAGTTTTTCCAGGGTTGGAATGAAATGACTTTTCAACAAATCTGGTCTGGCTTTACTAATGATTGGCTGAGCATACACTATATACAGAATACACACACATGAAAATACATACAAAAATTTGCAAAATTATATTTTCCAATGTATTAATTCTAGTTTTACCTTAATGGATGCTTAAAACCTATAATTCTAGACCCCAGTTACATTTAGGAACATGGCTTTGTTTCTGATATCTCCTTTGGTGTCCTTCTTGCATGTTTGCTCAAAGGGAGCAGACTTAACTACATTTTAAAATAGTTAATTGTTGAATCTTAACTCGATGAATGATAGTTTGTTCACATTTGTTGTGAAGTAATTTAATTCTTTAAAATTTGTTAAATTATATATTATGTTTTTAGCATTAGAAAATCATTTTGATAATTCATTCTGTCAAGATTGGTTTTACTACATACCGCTCTGAGATCTCTGGCTGGAGGACAGGATACAAATATTTTAATGCATTTGATTAAAAAATTGTATTTTGCTAGCAAGTTACCTCAAGCCAGTTTTTGCTCCTAGTATTAGATCCAGCTTGTTAGCAAATGAACTTGAACAGATGGCTGCAAGCTGTTTCTAAAGGGGAACAGAAGGTTTAGATTCTTCTTGATAGCACATGCTATCAATTGGCAGATTGACACCATTCCGGGATTGGATATTGTACAGCTCTCCAGAATTTGGTGGACTACAACTTCTAGCATTCCTCAGCAGTGGCTAAGCTGGCTCTGGTTAAAGGGAAGTGAAGGGAAGTGAAGTGAAGTTGGACCACATCTGGGTGACTGCCTGATTCTCACATCAAAAGGAATGCACATTTTTATTTCTCTCATTAAAAAAAAAACCTTGATAATTTTAAACCTAAGCATAGAACTAACCTTCACCCTCTTTATAAGTTACATTTCATGTTTTTCTTCAATAGCAATCTTTCTTTAGAAAGGTAGTCATGATCACTCACTTATAACATAGAGCACATGGCCATTGGCCTAAAAGGAGGACAGGATACGGCAAGGACATATGAACCAGCCATAAAACTCAATTGCTCCGAGGTGGGGGGAAAGTGGACTCTGGGATGTGAAAAAAGGCAAGCACCAGGCACTAGGATTCTTGAGTAAGTTATGCTATTGTATTTATTTATTTATTTATTTTATTTACTGTACTTTTATACCACCCCTCTCAGCTCGAAAGCGACTCGAGGCGGTTTACATAAGGCAATTACTGCCCTCCAGATAAAACACAATTAAAAACAAATAAAACAATAACCATATAAACAATTAGCAATTAGCATTAAAACATACAATTACAGTTCTCAGCGTCATGTTAAAATCGCTTTTTGTCACATCGTCGATCATTCCGTGGGTCTAATTATACAGTTATATTTCGTCTGCAAATGCCTGTTCAAACAGCCAGGTCTTAACTTTCTTTTGAAATGTTAGGAGGGAGGGGGCCAATCTAATGTCCCTAGGTAGGGTGTTCCAAAGCCGAGGGGCTACCACTGAAAAGCCCTGTCTCTCATCCCCGCCAATCGAGTCTGTGACGAGGGTAGAACCGAGAGCAGGGCCTCCTCAGATGATCTTAAACATCTCGATGGTTCATAGGGAGAGATGCGTTTGGACAGGTAGGTAGGGCCAGAACCGTTTAGGGCTTTAAAGGCTAAGGCCAGCACTTTGAATTGTGCCTGGTAGCAAACTGGCATTTATTGTAGCAAGGTCTATAAAGATGGGCAGTAGTGCTAGACTATTGTATTCCAAACAATGAAGATTTTTATTTTATTTTATTTGTTTATTTTGTTTCAACTTGTCTGTCGCCACTCCCATGCGGCTCGGGGCAACTCACAACACTAGAATACAAATAAAAGCAGATAAAATACAGATAAAATCACGGTATCTTCAACCCCTTTGCATCTTGGCGTGTTCTTTCAAGAGAAGACTAAAAGACTGTAACACAGTTGGAGCAAAGAATTCCTACAGGTGCCCATACATTGTCAGACTTTTGTGGACAAGCCTATTTGTCAAATGTAGCTATGTGAGCAAAGTACCATATATATTTGAATCAATCATTTTATACAAATTTTTCTAATTAATAGCTTCAGTTAAATATACAGAAGTACCTGCAATTCTTTTCATCCAGGTTGCTTCATCTATTCCAAGGTTGTTGTTGATTATTTTCAAAATGTTTCCCAGTATTATGCTAAGATGTTCAGAGGTGACCATTGTGCAGCAGGGCCCAGCACTTTCACATATGTTTTCGGGTCCCTTTTCCCACCAGTATGACAGGTAATTGCACAGCATGGGCAAGGTCACTTCAATCACATGAGGCATTTCAGTATATCTGGCTCCTGATTCTGCCAAGTTGTTTATTTCTTTCATTAAGTTATCCAAGTTAGGAATTTCTGGACACATTTCTTCTACAGTTTCAGGTATGCCTAAAACTTCATATCATGATAGAGAATAATATTATATGGATTAGCATACAATTAAATAAACAGATGGAATACAATATAAATGTTAATATTTCTAGTATGTCACTGACAGAACAAGGCATATTTTATTTCTTGGACAGGTCCTAGTGAGATGTTGCATGGCTGCAAATGGGATTCATTGCTTCCACCTATTATTTAAGCACAGACTTTTCACTTGTATGTTGTATAACACAGCTTTCCAAATTGTGTGTCATGACACGTTAGTGTCAGCTGCAGTATGTAGGTGTGTCGCATTAACATAATGAGAAATTTCTGAGTTTATGTGAAATATGTAATTAATTATATATTTCAAATAATAGAAATGAAATAGGTATGTTGTTCCCCATACATTTTGTTATTATAATTTATGCAATAATGGGGTTGGTTTAAATTCCAGTTTGTTAGGAAAACTGATTTATTATGTTGCGAAAGGATACATGTCTCAAAAGAATGTCACCAACATGAAATATTTAGAAAGCTCTGTTGTACAATGAGGTTTTAATTCACTCCATATCAATAAATGTCAGTTCTCACAAGAAGACAAAGTAGTAAATCTCTATGGAACAAAATAGCACTTCAGACTACAGGTGAGGGTTACCTGACTGCATCTTATACTCGATCAAAAATCTTTAAAATGTTTAACTAATGCTATTAAAATATGGACTGCTGTAGCAACCCAGTTCCCTTTCGTGCCTGGGGGGCAGGGGGCAGCACCGGGGGTCCCACTTGCATTAGGGCCAGCTGCAGTCAATGAGGACATGGAGGAAGGGGCTGATGAGTTAGCTGGGCCTTCCTCTCCCACAGAGAGCCTGGCCTGGGATGATGAATGGCCTGACGGCTATGCTAGCTGGGAAGTTCAGGCTGACCCTGAGAGTGATGACTCTGATAATTATGAGAAACCAGGTGGTTACGGGTCGCAGGAGAGAATCAGGGAAACAGTGGAGGATGAGCCCATGGAAGCTGAAAGGGAGTTCAGCTCTCATGAAGATAGTGACCCAGGTGCTGGGAGGCAAGGATGGAGCTTTGATAGGAGACGGAGCATTGAGTCTAGCAGGAGGGATTGGCACCGCAGCCTAGAGCACCAGAGAGGCGCGAGGTCCCATAGCACAGATTGGCGCAGAAGCCTAGAGCGTCGGGGGGCCCGTCACGGGGATTAAGTATAGGATCCATGGGAACGGATCCTCAGTAGCTCGGCCACTTCTATTCTAAGAGGAGTGAAGCGAGCGGAGTTCTAGGGAGCCAAGTTGTCGGCTCGAGCCTTGCCAAGTAGTTCCTTGGAGTTGTTCATGAACTTTGCCTTGTTCTTTGTCACGGACCAAGTCCTTGATCCGCATAGTTTTGCGGTGCCTTGCCACAGTTGCCTTTGGATTTTACCTACGGACTCTTTACCTATTTTGGATTGAACTTTTTGATACTTTTTATGGACAATTTACCTTTTCACCTGTTTCTTATTATTCAATAAATAGTTAGCTGATTACCGTCTGTGTGTGTGTGATTAAGGGGCTGGGCCGAGACCCTGCATCGTGACAACTGCAATGAATTCCTGAGCTTTAAATTGAGCAATGTTATTTTTAAATGAATGCAATGATTTTCTGCTCACAAATACTCTTTTTTTACATTATTACTATCTGTTCCATTTGCAGATACTGTTTGTATCTGTTTCAGTTGTTTTAGTACCAGTTTTAGTATTCTTTCACACTAGTCAGTTTATTGGCGTGTTGTATAGTTGTTAAAATTGGCTTGATACAAATAAAATTTGACTTGACTTCACAATTTAAAACCACACCCAATCTACTGTTTGCCCTATGGAGGGAACCATGCTTAAACTTGTATGTTGTTCCTTCTAAGGACAAATATAGAAAGGATTTTATTTCCACCTCCAGTACTATTACTTTGATACAATTCTCTCTCATCCTTCCACCAAACACCACAGGGGGCTATGATCACAGATCTTCAATATGGCCTGAAAATGAGTTAATACAATGTCATAATATAGCTCCATACACTTAACAAAAACATTGGCTAAAGCATGGGGAACTGTATAATGCTATATCTTTGCTTTCTGTACTAACTTTGAGTCTGCTAGTTTGATTTTGTAGACATAGATATAAATAACATTTTTATTAACACAACTGGGAGATAAGATTAATAAGACTACTGATCTTTACACCTTACAGGCATAAAGATATCCACAGGTCAGGTGAGCGCTTTCCATATAACTATACTTCCTTAAGAAATATTTGTCTTCTAATGGGAGAGCTTTGTGATCCCAAAAGTGGAAATATGCCAGCAGATATAAATAAAACATAAGAATGTATGTATTTTGGGCAAAAATCATGCAGTTATTTTTCATTCAAAAGAACCTTGATGTTTTTGTAATGTAGTACTTACTCGCTCTCTCTCTAGCAGTTTTTGTGTTGAAGACAGAGAGGGGATTGTAAAGGTTGAGTGAAGGTTCAAGAAAGGCCACCGGAATTGCTGCTGCAAGAGAAGCCAAGCACTCACCAAGTGCTGGCCTTTGCCTATAAAATAAAACATCATTAATGAAAACAAACCCCACCATTTATTATGAATTCCACGAAATGTATGCAATTCCAAAGTATCATAAGCTATTAGATTCACACATTAACTTTCTTTCAGCAGTAACAAGGCATAACTTGTAAAACATATGCAGTTGTCCTACCATGTTGGAAGTGTTTTCAAATGAAATCACTTTTGGGATTGCAAGTAACGTGCGCTGAATCCCTCCCCCAGGGGTGAGAAGAGTGGGGTATAAGTACAGAAAATAATAAATAAATAATAACATGATATACTCTTTATGGACATTTAAAAGTAACAGCACAAAAGTTGTTCTCATTGAGCTATTTCTTAATTTTTTAAGGTTCATAAATTCAAACACTCTCCTTGTGACCAAATTTCAATACAAACTTTTTGATGTTGGCATATTCCTTTCTATATGTCACATATTATTCCTATATTCTTCATCCAGGTCTATCTCTCAAATTAGATTCCCCTGGACCTTAATAATTACAGACCAGTCTCCAATCTTCCTTTTTTGGGCAAAGTGATTGAGAAGGAAGTTGCCCCCAACTTCAGGCAGTCTTGGATGACACACACTTCTTTGACCCATTTCAAAGTGACTTCAGAGCAGGATACAGAGACTGCTATGGTTGTCTTAGTGGATGATCTCTGACTTAACACTGACAAGGGGTGTGTGTTCCTGTTGGTGCTTCTAGACCTCTCAGCGGCCTTCAGTACCATCAACCACAGTATCCTTCTGGAAAGCCTCGAGCATCTGGGAATTGGAGGCACTGTGTTAGTGATTTTGGTCATACTTCTCAGGCAGGTTCCAGATGGTGGTGCTTGGGGATAGCTGCTCCTCAAAAAAAGGAGTAGTTATATGGCATCCCATGGGGTGCCATCAAGGATTCTAACCTAGACATGGAGGTGTATCCGCCAGTTATCGATGGGGTTACACTCCCCCAAAAGACTGTGTTTACAACTTGGTTCCATACCTCCCCATACCATGCTTGCAGCATGAGATTGGTTACTTTCTTCTATTTCCTTGCAATGATAAGTCTTGCCACGGTGAGTAAAATAGTCACCAATTATCTCTTTTCCATTTCTAAATTCAACTTAGAAAGAGTATACACAGGTATCATAGTTGTACAGGCGTGAGAACTGCACCTATAGCTGTAGCAAAAGCATGACAGCTTATCTTGACAAAAACAGCAGTTCTATATGAATTTCTGGCCCCGGTAGGACTATGGGTTAAACTCTTGTGCTGGCAGGACTGCTGACTGAAAGGTCAACGGTTCGAATCTGGAGACTGGGATGAGCTGCCATCTGTCAGCTCCAGCTTCTCATATGGGAACATGAGAGAAGACTCCCACAGGATTGTAAAACATCCTGGCATCCCCTGGGTAATATCCTTGCAGAGGCCAATTCTCTCACACCAGAAGCAGTTTTCAAGTTGCTTCTGACATGGAAAAATATTGTACAGTTTAGAGAGGTAGTCACACTTTGAAGATCTTTGAGGAGTTCTTTTATCTCATAACCCAGCTTTAACCAGTTCTGAGCCAAATCCATACAGCTTTTTCTATTCAAAAGCATGATTCTTTTGCACAAACATGCATTTCCTGCAAAGAAAAAAAATGTGATGTACCCATGGGGAAATATGCAAAAAACACCTTTTATGCTCAGAAGAACCATGGATATTTCTGTGCCACATAATGATCCAAAAAAGTTCACTAAGTATGAATACATTTGAAAAAAAACCTGCTCAGACATCATGATTTCTCCCTGCAGAGGAGAAAAAGCTACTGGAACTATTTTTCTTTACATATGAGGATTGAAGAATGTGAATATTTGCATTCCTATCATATATACCTTAATTTAATACAATTTTACTGTTAATAGCAGTATTTTTTTCAAAAGTGAATAACATACTATGGACTACACCTATCAATAGCCACATAAAAATTATGTAGCCCTTACATATTGCTGAGCTGCATTTTTCAGCATTCGCTACTAGCTATGTTATAAATATAAATGTCTTTGCACATGTTGACAAATGTACATATTTTCCCAGCATAGTACATGATGCTTTTTCATGTGCATTTCCCATAATCTGTGCATTTTGAATACACTGCTTCCTAAAATAGACATCTTTGTATACTTTGTGAGCATATTTCCCAGTAGAGCAATGTTCAGAGAAATGAACTACAACTCTATTTGCTAGAAATATGTGAAGTATATGTTCCACTGTGAACCAACTGAAGTCCTCATCCCCTACATTACGGTAAGCCCTGTGAAGAATATACTAATCCATATGCTAGCTTTCAAAGAAACATTTCCTGAAGCATTATTATAATTCTGATTTTTCTCAGAAAAACCTTAATAACAGAATAGAAGTGTGTTTGGCTTAATTTTAAAAGTTTACCTAAACATCCCGAGTACAAAATATTGCATAAGTTATTTCTAAGAACATATTCTAACTGATAATATTTATTTGATGGGCTCTGTCCCTAATATAATATATCAACAAAAAAAAATCTTAGTGTGTTTCATTTTTAATAATGTACCTCTCAACATAAATGTTCTTCCCAGTTCCAAGGGAATATAGGCTGCAAAGAATTCTGTAACATGAAACTTGGACATCACCTACTGGAGGAAAAAAAGTAAATGTTATTACATTTGAGCACACAGCTAGGGGAAAGCAATTTCTCCCTGTATCTCTCTCACACACATATTTGGACAACTGTGTGATTAAACCAAATATGGTGAATTGTTTCATATTGTAATGTCATATTGTAATATGAGGAGATGCTTCACATTTTATCTAGTTTTGCCATTGGAACACATACATGTGGAGTTTTACCTCCATGCCCTTTTTCTTAAAGATGTATAGTACTACCTATAAGGCTCTTTGTACCCAGGGAGGATTCTAATCCCAAATCTATAACCTCCTGGTTAACATGTCAGGTAAAGGACTCTACATCCTTTAGTGCTGGTTTTCTCACCACTGTTACTATTTTACTATCTTTACTTCTTTCCCCCTTGCTAGCCTGGACTTCCTTCTGACAATCCTGTAACATCTATAACACTTTCAGATGTTTCATTAATTAACCTGTTTGAATCTACTTCTCCTCCTCTATTACTTTCTGTGGAATTGTATCACTGAAACATTCCTCTTCTCTATCACCCTCAGACATTCCTGAATAACTTTCCTATTCCTATTCTGATGCTGTGTTTATTCATTGTAAATGCATTGCACTTCCTTCCTGTTTTCTCCATTCTATTTTCCCATTTTCCTTCCATCTCTATTCTCACATTGCTTTGTCTTAGCCATGTCAACCAGTAGGGGCAGTTTCATTCTGTTCCTTAAAACATTATTTCTATTTTTAATTTCTGTGAATCCCCTGGTAACACATTCATTGTATTTAAAGCTTGAATCTGTAATAAATTCATTAAATTCATCTAGTTGTTTCAATTAATTACATTATTCAAGTTCATTGAACACTTTCCATTAGAAAAGGAGATGCAGCATGTGAATTAATTATGTTATCACTCTGCCTATTGACTGACTTGCTAATTAATTATTGTAAGTTCATGTTATTCTCAACCACTGAACTGAAAGCTCAAAGCTTGACTTGTGCTGATGCATTTACTGCAGGGGTGCTCACACTTTTTCAGCATGTGAGCTACTCTTAAAGCAACCAAGTCCAAAAGATCTACCTACCCCTGCTGCTGTGCGCTCTTGCCACCGTGCGTGCTCCTGCTGCTGTTTTCCGCCCGCACAGCGCTTCTTCCGCCTGCGGGACATTGCAGGAAGGAGAAAGCACGAGGCAGAGCATCCAGAGGGAGCGCTCCCTCCAGAGGCCCCGCCACGTGCTTCCTTCTTCCTGCAATGCCCCGCAGGTGAAAGAAGCACGGCGAAAGCGGAAGCCAGCAGCAGGAGCGCCCCATCCAGCTGGTGAGGCCGGAAGATCACCTGGAAGAGGGCCGAAGATCTACAAGTAGCTCCCGAGCTACCTAATGAGCACCCCTGATTTACTGGCACTTGATTTTTAGTTATCAATCTTCTCAGAAAAGTCAGGAAGGAAGACTTGCTCTGTTCTGCCAGTTGGTGCTTTACAGGTGTCCTTTCCCTTTGCTTGCATTCCAGCATCTTTCTACTCCTGTTGCTTAGAAACACAGCATGATTTAGTCTTGACCCTTGCTGTGGAATCTTCCTTCCCAACATGGTGGGTCGAAGAAACATTAGGTGATTTCTCGATTTGTTGCTATTAGGTTTGAGACCACTTTTTTCTTTATTTTTGGCCCTATTTAAGCTTAAAATATTTCTCAACCTAGACCTCTCCTATGGTTGTCCTCAAGCCTCTCTGAAACAAGTCTGTGATTTCGTTTTTTAAAAAGAGTCTTGAGGGCAACCATCAGAATCACGTTCACTCACTGTGGTATTTTTATAAATATCCTGTCATCATTCACCTCAGGGGTTTGCTGATCTGCAAACAATTAATATTTTCATTTTCATCAGTTGTAATCTTTTGGGGAGCAGTCTGTAATGCCAGTTCTCTACCCACATCATCCACACTTTGTTTTCTTATCTTTTCAACCTGAGGAGATGCTTCTACAGAACCAATCTTCTCAAAAGACTTGAGTGTCTAACTAAATTACTTAATTCAAGTGGTGAAGGCAAAATTACATTTAGTCAGCAAGGCAGGAAATTTTAAAACTGAAGTGAATTTTAAAACTCAAAAACATGAATGAAAAGTCATTTTGGACTTCGTGGGCTCTGGCATGCTGGGAATAACCTAATTATGTGTGGATAATTTTTCCATGGCACCCAGAGAATGAGTTCTTTTACACATGTAATTATCTGACCCCGTTCAGGATGAGAAGAATCTCTGAACTTTCTAATCACAACAAAACAATCTGATGAAACCAAAGATACAAATAAAAGGACTTACAAAGTAAATCAGTGCCAAAATGATGCTGTGCAACATGCTCAAAAATAGATGTCAAAATAGGCAAGAGTGCAACTGTTGTGTAGTTGATATTCTGTGAAACTCCTTTAATTTGTGTTCGGGAATGGGTAAATTTTCCAAGTTTAAGATTTTCTGATGTCTTCTCAAGATCTTCTGCTGCATTTTCAAAGAAGGCACATAACCCAGCTTTAACCAGTTCTGAGCCAGATTTCATGACGGTTCTAAAGATGATTTTAAAAAATATCATTTGGAGAGCAAAATAGCTAGTCAGAAAAAAACTATTCTTATTTAACTAATGTCTGTTGGGGTATATAGACAATTATGTTAATTACAGGAATAATTACATCAATGGGAAATCATTTACCTTCATTAAAATGTGGAATGTTCTTTTTAGATTTATCATTTATGGATATATTAAGGTAATGCTCAGATTTTGCAAAGCTGCTGCTGACAACTTTAGATGAACATGCCAATAAAACATTTACAACATGACACACACAAGCCCAGAAAAAGTGGTAGTAGGTTATAACATTATTGTGATAAATCTGTAATTGGGTTATACGGAAATAACTAATTGTTCATCCATACTCTCTAAAACAGGGAAGGGTAACTTCATAGGGTCAGACGGTTGTATTGCTACAATAAATCTATCAGAAGCAACAACATTCGTGGATCCTTTTCATGCATTAGGTGAAAAGGCAATGGCCAAAAACACATGTTTCTTTGAACTAGCCACTTAGTCCATTCTTTACATTATATTTTCTGTGTGCAGAAGGTGATGTAAAAATCACGTGTATGTCATATTAATGGCATATTATTTAAAGAGAAGAGTGGAATACAGTAACACATTTGAAAACTTACCTTGTATCTAATGATTGAGCCAAGATATGTAGGCAGCTAACCATTGTAGTAGCATCATTACCTATTAAAAATTGTGGAAAATAAATGTGTTGTCATTTTAAAACAAGGACATGCAAATAGTAAATTGTCCAGTAAATAATACCTGTAGACAGTAGAGCTACCATCTTTCATCTTACTACTTAAGTTTTTTCTTTTTTTAAAAAAAATAGGTTTTATTAAGGTTTTCAAACATAAAACAAACAGAAAGAAGACAATATTCAACAATCAATATACCATTCATAAAAACCTCCATCCCTCCCCCCCTTTACCACTCATAAACATACCATATGTATTTGACTTCCCCCTCTCACTCCCACCCCGTTGACCTTCGTCTCGGTCCTAACTGAAAATGATTTATAGTTTTTCCCTTGTTTTCAGTGTTTCCTATAAATATTATGGTCATAGCTGCCATGCAAACTCTGCTTCATAAACAATCACTTCTGTTTTATGAATACCTTTCAATTCTTAAAAAATTGGAAAGCACCAAGAATGTAAACATTATGTAGAGTATCCAAGGTTAAATGTATAGAATGGAGGATGCATTTTAATCTCTTTAGACTTCACCAACCTCACAAGTGATTCAAAGCACCTAATTAAGAGACAGACACTGGAGCTTATCCTTGATCTTTCTCAATTCTGGGCCTCCTCTGGCTCAGAGAGAAATGCCATAAATCATTTTTATAAATGCTGCAGCGTAGCTTGTGACATGGAAGCCTCTTTAATTTAGTGAAATGGGAACAGGCTGCTTACCCGTAACTGTGGTTTTTCAAGTGGTCATCTGTGAATTAATGCATATGGGTTTTTCTGAACCTGTGCAGAGTTGATTCTCAACAGATCTTATGGAAGTGTTTTGATGGGAGCCGCACCTGCTCTCATGCACATGTCCAAATGCACCCCCATCTTTCCCCTCAGTTCTTTATGGCATACTGCAGAGGAGACCTCTGGGACATAACATAATTGAGGGGAGAAAAGGGGTTGTGTGAGTTCACAGATGATCACTCAAAGAACTACACCTAGAAGTAAGCAACTGTGACGATCTCGGTCACCAAAATTGACTTATTTGACACTCCCGGTAGTCTGCCACCAACCTAATGGGTCATTAGGATTTACTTCTAATTAAACTCTAATTAAATGAAGTGTCTGTAGCGTTAGCCTTTACAACCACCCACCAACCAAGAATGTAAACTGAGGAGACCGAAAGATGACGGAGGCTTCTTTAAAAGTTAATAAACGAAAGTATTAACAAGAACGAGGCTATTAAATAGGCACAGATCGTATTGGTTCTACTGAGAGGCAACTAGCGTACGGTTACAACAATGATAGACTAAGAACAGCATGATGGTTGCAAGATAATATATATGTGCTAGAGCGTAGAGGTTACTTATTAAAAAGGCTATTATTACTTCTTAAGATGGTACGTTCAGTTCCACAGACAGTACTGAGACTTGTCTCCCAACTTCCAACTAGTAGTTCCACTAGATGGTTGTTGTTCTAAACTTCTGGAACATCTAATCCCATAGATCGTTCCCTGAGTCTGGCTACTACTGGGTTACTTGTAACCCACACAGTCTAAGAGTCCAACTACCTGTCACTCTATCTCCAGAGATGACCAGGTATCCCAACTGCCTATCACAAGAACAGTTCTAAATGGCACTCTTCCACAAGCTTCCCCACTAGAATCACTACTGGCCCTAAGGGCGGTCAGATCTCAGTCTTGACTCCCACTAGTCCAGCCTATTCCTACGTGGTGAATTGCTTAGGACAGACTGTCAGTCTCTGTTGCCAAGGCTATGGTGATACTCCCCCAGAAACCTTGCTCAAGACTGCCTCAGGCTTAGATGCTGAATCTACAGCCTGACTCTAAACAGCAGAGGCTGGAGATGTGCGTCTGCACAGCCTCGCTCTAAACTCCAAACTCCAGACTGAAACATTCTCTGACAGGACTTCTACTCTGTCAGCTCCAACTCCTCCCCCTCTATACTCTAGCCAATCACAGCCTCTTCACTGTAACTAGACACAAGCCTGCAAGGCCACGCCCCCTTGCTCTGGCTTCCCTTTCCTTAATGGTTGCTGGCTGCAGCCACCTCTCCAAGATGGATGCCAGCACAACCAAAACAGGATTTTTAAACCTCTTCTAAGCAGGCCTCGGCCCTGCTTAAGGCAGGTGAGTCCTTACACAACCTATTCTACTTCATGATCTCTGTGACCCACACTAATGGAATATTAACAAGCTGTACTCATTAGTAGAAGGAAAGCATGCCAGTCTTGAACTAATGTCAACAATACTTCCCTAAAGCATAACTTCTGATGTACCTGAAAGTCCATATACCAGTACTATACACAGTTATAAAGTTATATGGAACTGAGTCTAAAATTTGGTAGGAAAAGTAGCACTTTATTAACAGTAATAACCTCTATAAGAGTATTGTTCCTCCTTAAAAGATGTAGAACTTTCTTATTTTACATTATAGGAATATCTTGTTGGAAGCTTTTGGCTGCCTGAAGAATATCTAGGACTTGCTTTGCTAAGTTGGTGTAGATTTGATCCTCCATGTAATTAAACAGATTATATATATATATATATATATATATATATATATATATGTTCTAAATGTGTGCATTGGCTGAACGGACTGTCCTTCAAGGCAGGGACTGGCCATTTGTTATTGGCTGGAGGCAATTTTTTTAGTTCACCTCTTCACCAAACGTAATTCTGCACATCTGATTTTTGGACTGTTATTGACTCAAATTCAACTGCTTGGACTCTATGTGGATTTATGGCTTTTGACCTTGGACTGTTGGATGTAGTTGCTGAAATTGTTGCCATAGTTCGTGAAATTTTGACACCTTGGACTTTGTTTCAACAGGACAGCACAAAAGTAGACATCTGATATCATGATAAAGCAGGTGATGTTTATATCATGCTTGCACCTCCAATAAGATGTCTAAGATGTATCATAGGTTGGGCATGGATCAATTTGATCTGTGCTGACACAGTTGAGAAAGTAGACATTGAAGATTGCTCTTGTGATGCCTGCCAAATAAAGTAGCTGGAGGCAGCTTTCTACAAAGCAGACAATGGGAAATGAATTTATAGTAATGGATCAAATGTTAATGCTGAATATTGATGTAAGAAGTTTGGATAGCTAGATCCCACAGATCTTGATTATTCTGATCATTTTGAAAAGTTACAAGGATAATGTTGGTTGTTTTCATTTCTTTCTTCTTCTTCTTCGGCTCACCTCTTTTTTCAATCCTTGTTTAGGTGTGATCATTTCTGTATGGCAGAGGTACTGGGTGTGGGATGTACCATCTGTACATACAGCAGGGATCATACTGGAATTAATTGTGGTCAACTTTGAATCCAAACCTGTATTATCATAAGGCTGTTGACTGGCATCAGTAGTATTTACCAAAAATGGAACTTGCTCAAGATGGTCTAACAATGCTGGAAGTCTTAGTTGATTCTTCAAGAGGAAAAGGTCATAGCTTTGTAAAAGCCTGGCAATGCCTACACTATCTGATGACGCGTTCTTCAATCAAACAAAATAAACAACATAAATGAGCATTTCAAGCACCGATGTCCTATTCCTGTACAAGTCATGTTTCTTGAAGGAAAACCTCGGTTTCAAAGCACCTCTAATGCTAATGATAATAGCCAATGAATAACAGAGTACCTTGTATTCTTTTTTCTTTTTGAAGAGAAATATTTTGAAGAAAGATCAGAACAATAGATGGAAACAAATCAAAGGACATGTTGAAAGAAACTTTGTCCCAAGAGAGGAATAACTGAAGCTCCCAACTTAGTTGCTACTGGAATGCATGAAAAGGACCTGAAGGGAACTGTGAGGATTATATTTGGATGCGCGCACTAGAGGAGGTGAGGTTCCTGTCAAAATGCTTTGCTGAGTTCTGTAAGTTCTATGCAGTCTCAAAACACCCATATATATGAGTCACGGGGACCACAATGACATACTATATATAATACAAGCAACAAGATAAAAGTTATTATCGAAATAGAAAATTGGATTGGTAGAAAATTCTACAAAAGCATGCCAAAGAAATCCCACACAGGTCCACAACAGAAGCAAAAGAGGAAAGGCCAGTAGAAAGTGACATCTGGGGGACTTCCACAGATGAGGGGGGAAAAGACTAACCTCTAGTTTAAAAATTGCGACCTCACAACCTCTGAGGATGTCTGCCACAGATGCAGGCGAAATGTCAGTAGAAATTGCTTCTAGAACATGCATACAGCTCAAAAAACCTACAACATACAGCTCAAAAAACCTACAACAACCCTGTGCCCATTTTCTCACAAAGTCAGAAGAAGTTCAGATAGTCTATAGACATTCCAAGCATTAATATAGTTGGTGTTTATAACTTAAGCAAATTCTTTCTTAACTCACCAAAAAGTGAAATCCTATGTCTAACAAGAGCAGCAAGTTTGCAGAAAAGGCTATAACAGAGAAGAATACAAAATAGTAGAGAAAAATACAGAGATTAAAGATTTGTTTAGATGACATAATAGCAAGGAACAGTGGTGGAAATGGTAGTTTGTGAAACAGTGTTATTAAATATTCTTTGATAAATGAATTATTAATCTAACATTAGTTTTTTTCTGAAAAGAAAACATTTTCCACATAGAAAATGCTGTTTCTTGTGCTTAAATAACCAATGTGATTTTTTTTTTGTAGAATAGGTGCTGAACTGTGAAGATTCTCAACAGTCCACAATTATTCTTGTCAGGTTTATTCACACTCCTAAACATGTCTTTCCACCATTTACCAATGTTTTTGAAATTTTTTCCATCCCTAGTAAAAAATAAAACATAGTTTTTCATAGTTTTGCTCTGTCAAATAAAGCATTTACTTAAGTTATCTTAAATAAAGTTAAGAGTAATAACACCAGGAGCCATTTAACTCTTTATATTTAGCATCCAACTACAACACAGATGTTAATAAAGATGGAAGGAAACAGACTCATAAAGGTTCTTTCTTATCATTAAAAGGAGGACATCTTTTGACACCTGGCTCTTCTAATCCATTTAAAAATAATAATATAATAATAACTTTCTTCTTATACCCTGCCACCATCTCCCCGAAGGGACTCAGGGCAGCTTATATATGGGACTAAATATCCACAAAACATAAAACAAAAGAATTCATAAAACACAACACATTAAAATAGGAGCATCATAAAATATAACTTCAAGAAAGATTTCCAGAAAGTTCTGAAACCTCAGCTGGGAGGAGGAACCCTGTCAGTTTTGTAGGCTTCCATAACTAAAGAAGAAAATATTAACACCCTAGAACTCAACACAGGACAGAAAACCATTCCAAGATTTTAGTGTGAATCCTATACTGGATGGATCAGTTTGCCCTCCTTTTCACAACCAGAAAGAAACCTCAAAGGAAGTCCTTTTTTCTATGTTGTACAAAGACGTAATAGGGTGGATATGAAGTTCTAGCCCTCAACTGAAAGCTAAAATTAAATGTTAGTTCTTACATTGCCAGTAGTACTAATGTCCGCTAAATGATGCTATAACAAAAACAAATGTATCTATCCCACTATGCTAAAATAAAATTAACTATTCTGAGGGTAAGAGATAGCGTTATATTGGTAACGTCTCTGAAATTACTGTACTCTCACTTAATGTCCCTATTGCACATATGCTTAGGTTTGATTCAGAAATCATTTCCAACAAAGAATGATGGAACAAAGTTAAACAAGGAATTGAATCTGACATTCAGTTCAAGGAATAATGCTCATACTTACTGTATTTTATCTTATCTGTCCAAATATTTTTATGCTACCATAATTACTAAATTTACAATATTACCGAATGTGCCTTCCCTTGCTACATACCTTGCTACCATTTCCTTTTCTTTATTTGAAGCATATCCACTACTGCTGAGAGGTTTGGTTGGGGAAGAGAGAAAGTACAGGCAATGATTGGTAAAATACTGGTCAACTAATGGTAGCAGAACCTAGGGAAAAAGATATGAAAACAATTCATATAAAATTTAAGTATCACCATAAGGTATAAATAGGGGCATGTTTATACTCTCCAACTGTTCTAATTTGGAAGAGAGAGTCTCTATTAATTCTCTGTTATCCCACAGATGCTTTTAAAATGGCTCGGTTTTTCACTTTTCTTTTCATCGTCTCTCTTTGTCCTCGGCTTATTTCAATAGCTGCAAATTGAGTTCAGAGTGCAAAAGCAATGTGCACTCAATAAATTTGGTGTGGTGGAAATAGGAGGGATTAAGTCCTGCCCTTCTTTAGATCATACAAAAGCAGATTGATACCGCCTTTCGCTTATGTTAACTTTATGTGAATGCTGCTGTTTTAATTGTTTTGATTTTAATGCTTTGTTTATTTAACAATATGTATGTATATATGTGGCATTGAATTGTTGCCTTTGTAAGGCCGCCATGAGTCCCCTTCGGGATGAGATGGGCAGGGTACATCTCACCCCGAAGTATGGTAAATAAATAACTTCCTCATTAATAACTTTTACCATCTTGACCACACTCTTACACTGCTTGGGCAATATGTCCAATTTTATTTCTGTGAACTGTTGAAGTATATGCCGGTTATATATTTTGCGAGTAAAATGCAAGTCTCCAACATTTACTGCTAGATCTAGAAAAGCTCCTTTCCTCACCAACAGATCTGGACTGTTGCTATTGTTGAAACAAAAGTAGGCAAAGGGGAAAAGGCTCTAGGTGTGATGTGTATGCCCTGACTTAATTTTTCATTTCTCTTACTTATCTTTCATTGTCACTAAGGTTTTTGCTGTTTAGGCCACTGCCTATCATTCCCCACTTTGATCAGCCCCAAAAATCATCTTGTATATGAGATCAAATGTTACATGAGTTTATACAGTACTTTCTCCTTATTTTTTTATATATAAAACACCATCTACAGAAATACATTCAAAAACTGATTCTCTTTATCTTATGTTGGAATGTTTGATTTCTGCTACTGATTTCTTCCCAAGCCTGTGATTGGAATCAAATTCTTCAAACACCTTGCATTACTAAAATTTAAAACAGTTCATATAACTTACTTTGGCAAAAAATTTGATTTCTTGGTCATGTGGGGATTTTTCTGTTTTTCCACTGGTGACAATGGCTTCTGTAGGAAAACAATGATATGGTAAAAAGAGTGAATGAAAATATATTGGGAAAATAGTGAAAGGTTTTTTAATGTCTGAAGCAAGTTTAATTTTAGAAGTACCAGTTCATTATACTATCGAACATAATGTTTGTTCCTGGGTGATAAATATAATTTCCTAATTGGTTCTATCATAAAAACATGAAAAAAGTTTATTAACTGCAAAACCTTTTGTGGGACACCCTACAGCACATTTTGCTATAGTTTTTCAAAGAATATATCATACCATTTCAACCAATTCAACATAGTGTGTGGCAGTCACAAAATTGAAGTTTCTGGAGTATAGCAACTACTTTCAAAGTCAGTACCACACAATTAAACAAGAAATAAAACTATCAAACCAGAAACAGGTTTGTTTTTAAAAAAATTTCAACATAGTGTTATTGCAACTGCAGAGTACCCTGTGGTGCTAGAAAATTATTCACCATGGAAAAATATGATTCCTCCTGTTAAAATAATATAGTTTTATGCAAAATGAAAATGGTTTGAGAAAGGTCATCGTTCAGTTGCTATTTTTCAAGATTTGTTGTTGTTTATTCATTCAGTCGCTTCTGACTCTTCGTGACCTCATGGACCAGCTCACATCAGAGCTCCCTGTTGGCCTTCACCATCCCCAGTTCCTTCAAGGTCAAGCCAGTCACTTCAGGGATATCATCCATCCATCTTGCCATTAGTCAACCCCTCTTCCTTTTTCCTTCCATTTTCCCCAGCATCATTGTCTTCTCCAAGCCTTCCTGCCTTCTCATTATGTGGCCAAAGTACTTCTTCTTTGCCTTTAATATCCTTCCCTCCAATGAGCAGTCGGACTTTATTTCCTGTAGTATGGACTGGTTGGATCTTCTTGCAATCCAAGGCACTCTCAGAATTTTCCTCCAACACCACATTTCTAAAGTGTCTGTCAAAATACTTCCTCAAAACTTGAGGTTTTGTACTGGGTTATTGTTGTTGCTGTTGCTGTTGTGTGTGTTTTTAAATATTCTTGGTATAAGAAATGTTGTGATTTCGGTCTCCTCTATAGAACTGAAGACCCTCTGTGACCTACAGGACTCTCCCCCCACCAATAGATGCTGATAACTATAGTATGCTACTCAAGGTATGCTATGGTTCTCTACCTTTTGCACTCATAACCCCTTTCCACCTGAGAAATTTTTATGTGACCCCGGTATATAGGTATATAAAATAGGTATAAACACTTACTGATAATAAATCAGCACTTGCCAGACTTGCTAAACAGGCTGATTTTCCTTTTTGTGGAGTACAACTGAAACGTTTTCTGCTGAGTTCACCGTAAACACTGCATATTGTTGCTAAAAGATTTGTGCAAATGGTTGGCAACAAGAAACCTTTTACTGTGACCAATTTTTGTGCCCCCAACACTGAGCTAAGGAGACCTTGTTTGGGGTCAGGACCCACAGTTAAAGAAGAAGTGTTCTACAACACACAGAGGACACAGATCGTTCTGTGTGGTACCTTTTCCACCATTAGTCTGCAGATACAACTAGTAACATTATTTCTAACACCCGCAGTAGCACTCCAGGAAAAAAATTGATTGGTTTATTCCTGAGATTTCTATGCCGTCTTTCTACAGATCAGATCTAAGGTGGCGTACATCATCTTTACAAATATACATAGTAACATAAAACCATTAACTAAAAACAGGTTCCAAGAGTGCTCCTTAGCAGCTTCCATATTATAAACAATAAAACTTAAAATAAGTCTAAAAACCCCCATACAGCCTCAATATCACATTTCCCAGAGCCTTTAGCTACAGGACCTGTCTGGAGTTGATAACAAGTCTTGTTTGGATCATACCCTTTCGCTCAGTCAGCTGCTTAGGAGCAGGGTCAGGAGTCTTGGCCCTGAGTGTCATTTCAGAAGTAAGTTCTGGAGATAGGTAAGCAGAACTTTAGGTCAACGAAAGCTTGTTCTCCTTTATGCTAGGTATTATCAAGATCATGTAAGGACCTTAGCCTGGAGGACTCCTGGAGACTGCCCACCTTTTCTATCCTACTTCCTCAGTTGAGTTTGTATTCCCAATACTGAATGGGAGACAAAATGAGGTCACTATGAATTTGTGCAAATTTGTGAATTTGTGCAAAGAGATCATCTGTCTTTCTGATTAGTAATCTGGAGAAACTTACCTAAATGTGCAATGAAGTCTTGAGCAGAATCAACATATTTGAGAATCTTCTTCAGAAATTTATAAGCAAACCTCTTTTCCATGGATGAAGCATCCAGTGCCATGTCATTCAAGCCCCTAGTTTTTCAGAAAAGTTTAAAATAGCAATCTTAATATACATTTTATTATTTTCTTCCAAGCTAATTTATGACAACATATGTTCCTTTTGAAACCTCCTTTCAAATTGTGTATCTTGTTTTGTTTTTATATTTGGAGTCTCTGAATGGAAAACCCAATTGTTTTTATCTTTATATTTTTACAGGAAATAATTTGGTATTACTTTAGACTGTTTCCCCAATACTTCAACAGCATTACTTGAATATCTGTGATTTAATGAAATGAATACTTATATATGAAATACTTATATACAACATATTAACATGTATCCCATTTCATCAAAAATTACCAATGTGGGTTTATATCAAAACAATGAAAAACAAAAAAAATACTCCAGAGAATATTATTTCTATGCTCATACATAACTTACCTTGTTATAGCAACACCATTCACTAGAAGGAACCTGAATAGTTCTTGTGCTTTCTCCCTATCTCGAGCCTTTTCTTTGGCTGTTAAAGTGTCATATGGGACCAATAAAGGATGACTACCACCACCTATGGTAAGATGAGAGAAGTGCTAACATTTATGGCTATAGCAATGGTTTCACATGTTAAGTCTATTTTATTAATTTTTCTGTAGTTTTAGATATTCACCTTATTAAATCCCAGATTTTGCACAAAATATTTCAGCCTTACCTTTACTTTCTAATTCAATTTTCTTCTTTTTAGCCCAAATGTTATGATAGTTTTCTGCCACTATTTCGACCATTCCCTGTACCACGAGCAATATAAAAAGAATAGTATAAAGTCAGAAGACACACACACACACACACACGGAATTGATCAATTACATTTTACAGAAATATATATTAAACATTTTATTTATTATTTGTGGTATTTGTATACCACCCTTCTCAACCCTGAAGGGGACTCAGGGTGGTTAACAGTTTTCAAAACACCATTCATTGTAAAAGTTAATGAAAGAAAGAATCTTAGTGATAACAACTGCATCAGGAAAGACTCTTTACTTTGCCTTTCTTTGTTGTTTTGTTATCTAAAAAGTGTTTGGGGGAGGGGGGTATAAGAACCCCAGAATATGTGACCAAAAGAAAAGAGAGTCTTTTGCTGGAGGTCAGTTTAAAATATCCTGTGATTATAGTGCCTTTTCTTTAGTAACTAGAATTGGGACTTTTATTTATGGAAATATCTCATCCTGGACAAATGTGAAGTTGTTTTTTCATTGGGATGCAATTGTATTGAATTAGAGCAGCCTGCTAAGGAAATGTGTTCTTTTACCATTGATTGGAGTACAGTATTTTATTGCTCATTCTCTTAGTAATGATAATAAAGATACTTCTTCCCACCTTATCACAAGGGGCGGAAGAAGCATCCTAGGACGTTTCTGCCCCAGCTGACCCATGAACCTTCATGCTGCCCATCATATGATGTCAGGCAACTTCTGGTGGGGCTCCATGGGTGAACTGGAGTGGTAGCATGATGGGACGCTGCTGTCCCGTGTTCCGTTAAGAGTGGCAATGCTTTCCCACATGGGATGGGAAAGCATTAGTTGATGGCTGAGGTGCCAGAATTGCCCCACTGCCACCCAGATTGCCATGGAGACTGGCAAATCACAAGGCTGGACCTCATCAATGTGATGAGGTTATCAGTGTGAGCATATTGATGAAGTTATTAAAATAAGTAATTGTGTTTGTTTTATTTCTTTTTTATTGTTTTTCAATGACTGTAACTTATTCTGCTTTAATACCAACACACATTCTAACTATTGCATTTGTAAATATGAGTTTTGTATTATATCTTTGTGTGTATTTGGTTTTTTATAGGTAGAAGCACTAAAGATCAATCTGCAGATATTATTAATCTATCTTTGGTCTCTGCTATATGTGGTACATTTATTTATGTGATTTAAACATATTAATCAGTTGTTGGATCATCAATGTTACACTGCCTTATTAATTATTAATTAACACTGACTATTGTGGTTAGCAGCATGTACTGTTAGGATTTTGTAGGAAATGTTACTGATTTCTGTATTCATTTATTTAAACATTTATATTCTGTCATATATTCAAGAACCTCAGGGCATAATACGGCAAAATCAACATAGAGCGATTTTTTTTCATGTCAGGAGTGACTTAAGAAACTGCAAGTTCCTTCTGGTGTGAGAGAATTGGCCATCTGCAAGGACGTTGCCCAGGGGACACCTCGATGTTTTGATGTTTTAACATTCTTGTGGGAGGATTCACTCATGTCACCACAGAGGGAGCCAGAGCTGACAGAGGGAGCTCATCCACACTGTCCCCAGATTCAAACCTCCAACCTGTTGGTTTTCAGTCCTGACGGCACAAGGGTTTAACCCATTGTGCCACCGAGGGCTCCTTAGAGCAATAAATAGCAATAACAATAATTAAAATATATTGAGCAATTTATCATTTAAAACAATTTTAAAACATATAAAATCATGCTAACCAGAGCACATTTTCCAGAATTCTGCAGGAGGCAGAAGACACCAAGAAAGTGGGGATGCCCACTTTAAAACACTAGTCTGATGAAGCCCTGTGTGATCCATAGCTTCCCATCAGAAAGGTAAACTGCCAAGGGGTTACATGAGAAAACCTGCTTGTTAGCCATACTTGAACTAACTTAAACATTGATGGCTTTTTGATGTCGCATTTCTCTGAATATTTAATACGCACCTGGAGTTCTCTAGAGAGTACAACATTTGAAAGATCAAGTGGTGCCGGGCTGTATCCATTTCCCTGTTGTTAAAAAGAAGAAGAATGGGTGGCTGTTTTTGAATTCAGCACAGTTATTTTAAGAACATAAAAGAATTCAAGTTAAATAAGTATGTATGTATGACATTTGAAACAATGGGTATATGTCTTCCAGATTTTACTTAAAGGCCGTAACTAAGGATTTCCAGTAGCATTGCAATGTTAACTAGCAGAATACTGTGGTTAGTTTTGACCATGAATAACACCAAAGGATGGACGGTATCCTCGAAGTGACTGGCTTGACCCTGAAGGAGATGGGGGAGATGACGGCCGACAGGGAGCTCTGGCATTTATTTTTATTTACTCTGAAGTACATTAGGTTGAGTTATGAAAACAATGTAGCACACCACTATTCAAAAGGCAGAAAATATTCTCTCCCTTCCTCTTTTCTTAGTTGTAGTTTTCTGGCTCCAGAGAGTTTCTTGGCCTTTCAGAACTGTTTTGGAGGCTGTAGTAGGGAAGGAAATTGACGCCTTCCTTTCCCACTAGGTTCCAATATTCTGAATCAGAGGTTCAGCACTAGATAGATAATACCAAATGAATCAATCCTACAAGGGAGGCAGAACGTCTCTTTTCTTCAGCTTTTCAAAGTTTACAGCTACTCTACCTGCTTTTCATCCATTTCATTGTTGTGCCATCATAAGGCAAGCAAGCTGAATTCCTTTGAATGGAAGAAGCTGGCCACACAAAAACCTTTGCTTCAAATAGCAGTTCTTCTGAGACCAAGAAGACTGCAGTTCTTATTCTGGAGAGGTATTGGGGAAATGCCCATTCTAACTAAAAGGAGATTCTAGTCTTACTAGGTTAAATTTATAGGCTGAAATCCTGTTGGTGACTTAAATGGGCATAAGTGTCATTTATAGAATCCTAGAGTTGGAAGAGACCACATGGGCCATCTAGCCCAACCCCTGGCATGCAGGAAAAGCACAACGTATCCCTGACAGATGGCCATCTGGCCTCTGTTCAAAAGCGTCCAAGAAAGGAGCTTCCACCACACTCAGCAGTGAGTTCCACTGCTGAACAGCTATCACAGTCAGGAATGTTTTGTGGAACCTCCTTTCCTGTAATTTGAACCGATTATGTTGTCACAAGACCCTGTTGTATGTATGTGTGTTCTGGAAGTGGGTTAAACACGGCACAGTGACAGCAGCATGGCAGCTGAAAAATTCCCGTAAGGCATTTTTACCTAAGACATGGCTTCTGCGACCATCCTTGTTGTCGTTGCAGCACCCACAGTTCATTCTTTTTGGCTGCTCTGTCTGCCATCTCCACCTCCACTACCATTGCAATACAAGCAAATACAATCTTGTCCATTGCCTTTACCATGACCACATTTTATTATCTTATCTTACATATATACTGGCCAAATTCAAAGATTTTAAAGTGCATTTTCTAAAGTCCAGGTCCTTCTTATTTTTTTTTCTACCTGCTGTTTTTGTTCTGGATTAGCAGCCTCTCCTTGAGGAGGTTTTCTAGTTTTGAACAGTATGAGGATATATGCTACACAGAAGTTTCATTGTGATGGCTCTTGACTCGAGGAAGGTTTTCCAGTAATGGATAGTATGAGGATTTCAAGTTTTGGTTACTATGAAGAAGTATGCTACACAGAAGCTTGGGCATTTTGGCTTTTGATTATATCATTCTGAGGATGTACATCTCAGACTTATGCACAAGACATGAAGAAAATGATGGACAGAGGATATTTGGGGAAAAGTGGTTAAAGGGAGAAGTGGACAGAGGAAGGTTTTTCTACAGGGGTATTCATGTGACAGCATGTACATTCCCGGAATGACTTCAGCCAAATGTTTTCTTCAAGTCAGCCCATTTTAAAAGTTTTTTTCCCCAGTACTACTTGGCCAGTAGTGATTTAAAGCAGTTTAACTACTGCGTAGCAGATGCATCCGTCTTTAAGGCTGCATAGGTCAACAGCAAGCTAGACTGTATGACCGCCAGGAGCTCACACTGTCCAGGCTGCTTCGAATGCATGCCGACTTGGCCAGTAGTACTTTAATGCAGTTGGCTACTGCGTAGCAGATGCCTCTATCTTAGGTTGCATAGGTCAACGGCAGGCTAGGCTATTAACCGCCGGGAGCTCACTCTGCCCCCACGGCTGCTTCGAATGCATGCCTACTTGGCCAGTAGTAATTTAATGCAGTCGGCTACCGCGTGGCAGAAGCATCCATCATTAAGGTTGCGTCGGTCAACGGCAAGCTAGACTATTAACAGTCAGGAGCTCCCTCGCCCCAGGCTGCTTCGAATGCATGCCCACTTGGTCAGCCGTGATGTAATGCAGTTGGCTAACATAGCAAATGTCAGTACCCTTAAGCTTGCATAGGTCAACAGCAAGCTAGACCATGAACGGTCAAAAAGCCCCTGCAGGCTTAACATCATTGAAACATTATCCATTATTCTTTCCTGTCATGCGTTGCATAACTTGTACCAACATAGGTCAGTAGCAGGCTAAACCCCATATTCAGGAGCTTTGTACAATCTACTTATCCAAATATAATCAACTATATGTAATTAACCTACATATAAAAACCACACCCTACATAGGTCATTAGCAAGCTGCACCGCAAGTCAGGAGCTCCCTCGCGCCTTTTCTTAGTATTGTTCTTTATTAATCTGTAACCTCCATTGCCGCTTTTATAGCGATCTAAATGGTAAAGGAGAATTGATGCTTTTACAGAGTTGACGTCAGGAGAAAGTGCTGTCTAGTGATGGTTTTAGAATAGCGGGTAGCTTGCCAAAATAACGTTAGCGAGGCAAGCCTATTCTGATTGGTACACAGGCACAGGCAGTGATTCGCCAAGGAACATCATGTCTGACATCAAGATTCACTCGTATTTAATATTTCATTTACCTCAATTTATACCCAAATGTTTAATATAGGTCAATAGTCATGTGACAGCATGTACATTCCCGGAATGACTTCAGCAAAATGTTTTCTTCAAGTCAGCCCATTTTAAAAGTTTTTTCCCCCAGAATGTACAAATGATGACTTCAGTCTTTTCCAGACAATTTTTCCTTCTGTGTCAAAATTCCTCTCAAAGTTATTTTTAAAAAACAGTTTTATGTGGAAATTAGCCAGAACAAGGAAGCAATATTATTACTGAGGAAACAAATAAAATTAAAATGTATTCTGTCTTAAAATAAAGTTCTGTCATACTTGGCTGGACTGTGACACACTGCGGAGCTTCTCATTTTCACGTTGTTGGACTATCGATTCGCCTTCTTTGGTCCTTTCTATACTCCATCCCATTGCTAGCATGGTTTTAAGTGATTCTCTGGCAGGCCATCGGTAGATTTCCTTTTCCTTTAAAAACATTCACACAAATTTAATAATTTTTCATCTAGGCAAACTGAAAAGAAGGCGGCTTTATTCAAAATGTATGCTGGTTCTGCACAACTAATTTAAAATTTTACAGCTATACAGAGTATTATTTATTTCCAGTAACATATCTTTCATTTCTTATATGTTATAGTGGGTATGATTAATTTAAATAACAGTCTTAGTTACTGAACACCAGTGACTAACAATTTAAGTCTTCATCAGTTTTGCTTTTGCAAGGAAAACACTATCTTTAAAAACATCTCTGCAGTTCTTAAAATGTACTTGTTGTGCAGGATTCCCCATTCTTCTTCACTTTTGTATTGTCCCACTTCCCCTGCTTTAAATTTGTCCTTTCACCTTCACGTGTCTTCACTTGTCCTCCTCCCTTCCCAGCTGCAATATTTCCAAACTTCAAAAAAGTGGAAGAGATGTGGCACCCTCTTCGTATCTCACCCTAGACACTGTCCCCTCCCTTGCGCAACAGGCTCTAGCTCTCCTACTGCAGAAATAGGTGTCATGCTGTCAAAGAGATGGGAATCACACCACCACAGATACCTCGTCTCCTTACTCTCCCAGCCACAATATCTGCATAAAATAAAATGTAAAAATCCATAGACTTCAGCAGGATGGTGTAAGAAAGGAGAATCAATTGCCTGTCCAGCTCAGGACTGGGGCTTTGATTAGGATTCTCCTCATTGGAGTTCCCCAACAATATTTTTTTAAAAAATGGAGTTCCTCAACAGTTAAGAAAACTCATTTGGGACAGAAGATACCTTTTGATTCTTTGCATTCCTATTAAAGAATATTTATTTGTGCTGACAGATAGGTAACTAGTGCCATTAACAGGATGGCTGGCTGGTCTCTGTGGCTGGGCTGAATGCCAGGTATTCTTAATATACTAAACAGCAGCACTAGTTAGTCTTTGCAGGGATGAACCAATGGAAAACAAGCCTAGGAATGGAAGACTTCTGTTTAAGCATTATAAACTCTTTTGGCCATTCAATTTGCAAGAGTAAATCTTCACTTAAATCCCATGTCTCTTGCGTTTCTTTTGCTATGACAAGGAGTTAACAACATATATGAGAAGAAATGTGCACTGTGTTTTGGTATGTTAGTCTTTTTCATACTGATGTGAGGATCAAATTTGTATTTAACAAGTTTTGCATTACAAAATGAGATGTTTGGCTTGATTCTTTACAGGAGAAAGTAGAGAACTCAAGCATTCTTTTGTCCAAAGTTAGGGATGTGTGTTTTCTTAAAAGATGTGTGTGTTCAGCCTTTGGCATTGGTCTAATACAGGGACCAAGAAAGCTACCATACTCCCATTGTAAAAGGTCCATTCTGTTTCCATCATTCCCTAGAATCCAAGCAGTGGACTTTGGAGGAATTCATGGGTCAACATTCTGACATAATGCCACATCAAATTTGTTTAGGTACAGCTAATGAAGTTGTAGCTGTATTTAACCTCACATTTTGACTTCTATGTTCAGCTCACCACTCCTTTCCTATAATGTTAGTAGAAGCCATTCAAACTAAATTACAGCTATCTGAAACACTTTTTAAACTACTTAACAAAATTGTAGCTTTTAATTCTGAATTCTACACTGGGTTGATGGTAGCCTTGGGAAAGACAACTTGGTGGCCTGTTCTCATTACTGTCTAGCAAACATCTCCCCAAATGCTACCTAAATGGCTGCTGGTCTACTGTTCAACAGCTAGTAGGCAATGGGTCCTATCGGTTACAAATGGCAACTTTTAGAAATACTTTAAAAAATAGTCAGGTGTATATAATTCCTCATAATGCATCTATTCTAGCATATAGCATTGCAAGACTGGGCACAGGAAATGAGGAAAGATGATGGATGTAAGAGTTCCATCATCAGTCCTGGTCTTTCCATAAATAAAGAAACATGTGCACACATGGTAGATACCACTGTCACTCTTGACATTTATTGTGACATGCTGAGTATTGACATTATGTCTGTAACTGCTCATGAATGTGCACAATTCCTCTGTCTGCCAAGAGGAATTAAACAACTAATGGCAGGAAAGAAGAAATGTCTACAATGAGATAATTCAGTAATGCTGTGAATTGTACTAAATGAAGACCAGATAAAATATCAATTGTAACAAGAAATAAAAGACATTTTAAAACACTTCTTAAAGATCTTTCAGACTCAAGGATAAAAACGAATGATAAAACAAAAGATAAAAGCCCTTGCCAGTTATCCCCCCGCTATCTAGTGTTAACAGGTCTAAGAATCACTTCCCCCACAAGTTTTCTCAGTTTTACCTGTTGATAATGGACAGGTAGGCATAACATAGACATATAAAAACATAGGAACTACCACATATTAGGTTTTTAAATACAGAGGGCAACAAGGAGAAAACCAGAATGAAGAAAAACAATATACAGAACTTTAAAGACTAAGTTTTATCTGGCATAAGCTTTTATGGACTGCAGACTACTTCATCAGACACATAGAGCGTTGTCTCAGTTGACAGGTTACTATGTATAAGTTAGTGTAGAAGAGTGAGTAGGGGGTGTAATTGCTGAACTGAAAGGAAAATGAAATGGAAGAAGTTCTAACATTCTTAATGTCCATGAACAAATAATGGTTGAGACACAAACAATTTGCATACACAAGCTGATGTACATGTGAGTGAAAATCTCCTTCCTCAAATACCATAGTGGCTGACCATAGTGTCTGAAGCTTAATACTATCTGATAAACAGGATGAAATCTCCAAAGTCTGATTGTCTCAACACATAAGGATCATACCAAGCTCAAGAACATGACCTGACTAAAACTTATGTAGTGATACCAAGGCAAGAAGATCCATGTTGGATCAAATTGAAGACTTATCTAGTCTGTCATTCTGTTCAAACTATGGACAATTAGTTGCTTACAGGACACATCCATCAAGGAATAGATGCAATTGTACGTTTCATCTTGTGTTTCTGTGTAACTGATATACAGAGACATATTGCCTTTGATACTGCAACGTATTCATAAACATTCAGACTAGCAGGAATTGATCATTCTATCCTTCAACTCCATGGGTTAAAAAGGATACAGAAAGGAGAGAGTGCTAAAAAGAGGAGCTATTTCACTGAAGAGGCACTTCAATGTGGCCACTTCTTTATTAATATCTCTTTTTACAGCAAACTAAATTGGCAGCCATCATTACATCTTGCACCAAATTCAGCAAATTAATATAGTACAGCAAATTTCACACTGTGAATTGCAACGGGAATTATGCAGTAACTATGTTGTTTTGTGTCCTGAATAATTTGATGTCCAAGCTTGAATGAACCGAAGCTTGAGAGAGAGAGAGAAACAAATAACATTTTCTCCTTATCTACTTTCCCACACTTTGCATAATTCTACACACCTCTATTATGCACACATTTACCCATAATTTGCTAAACTTAAAAGTCTCAAACATTTTAAGTTTTTTCACAGAAAAGTTGTATTAATTTTAATAATTTGGATTTCCCTTTCTGCACATTTCTTGTCTACAATATCTTTTGTAGGTGTGGTGATCGAAACAGTACATAGTATTCCAAATGTGTCCGCATCATAGACTAGTATGAAGAAATTATGCTATCTGTAGTTTTTATTTTCATTTATTTTCTAAATAATCTCCAGCATGGAATTTGTTGTTTTACAGTGGCTACACTCTGGGCTAATACTGTTATTGAATTATCCCATAGATCAACAAATTTCTTTTCTGAATAATCCCCATTAGCTCAGACAGTATTGAAGCAAGTGTGAAATTAGGGGTTTCCCCCAAAAAATATCACTTTACATTTGTTTACACTGAATCATATCTGTCATTTTTATTGCCATTACCATAACATTATCTCCCCTGGGTCGTTCCTACTGATGAAATGTCAAGTATTATAAAAGATTGCCAACAAGTGATCCTTCTGAAAAAACAATGGTGAACCTGCACCCATGACAATAGGCTTTCACAAACTACAATAATTTATTAACCTATTTTAAGTCAATAATATCACTATGGCGGGGCAAATAGGCAATAAGGGCAAGATATTGAGGGACAGATAGGACACAGTCTTCATGTTTAAATTCATGAGTGAAATCATATGCCACTGCAAAGTTAAAATGAATTAAACTAGGCGTAGGGCTAAATTCAAGAGTTGGTCTCAAATTTATTAGATCAAATGGATTTACATGTGCTGACTTGAAATTCAGTAATGGGCCTACTCAATAGGCTAACTCTAATTAAGCCTAACAATTATGTTCTAATCCTAAATGTAGTATCAAAGTCTTGTAGGTTAAAAAAATCCATAATGTCTTCCATACAAGCATAACAGAATATTATTTATTCTGTTATTTTTATTTATTATTATTTATTCTGTAGGTTAAAGAAATCCATAATGTATTCCATGCAAGCATAACAGAATATTATTTATGATTTATTCTGTGCTAGGAAAACTTATCAGCATTGTGAAATTTAAAACAACAGAAGTACTATATAGTAATAACTGAAAAATAGCTAGGGAAATGTCATTTTGTTAGTCAGTTATCTATGAATTATTTCTAATTATTTCTAATAAAGTTGAATTGAGTTATTTGCTAAAAACGTTATTTTCCTAATCAGAAAACATCATGGATCTAGTCCAAAAGATGTCCATTAGGCGTAAGGCATGCTTATGAATAGAATGACTGAGATTTTTCATTTTAGAAATATATGCCTAGTATGTAGTACTAGTTATATCATACCTGTATTTCCAACTGCTAACTAAATACCTACATTTGACAGCCTGCCCAATGTGGCAATTTTTGTATTGTTGGAGACCTGGGAGATTGCTGGAGATATGTCCACCTACTTCCTGCAGCTAGATGTGCTCAAGAGGTATCGCAAGAACCTCCAAAGACCCTCAAAGGGTCCTGCAGATTATATCCTTGCAGCATGTTCAACTACACTACAATAGTTGAACACATTTTCACTGTCTCCCCCTCACCCTTCTACAACACATAAATAGTGTTGTGGAGGGAAGGACGACCTATTGCTTAAAAATGGTGGGGTTGGGGTGGTGGTATATGGCTTAAAACTGATATGTGGTATATTTGAGTGGGTAAAGAATTCTGCATTGCCAGTAAAGAACTCTGACCTCCACAATGCCCCAAAAGTAGATTACCATAGCATATTGGATTTACAGTGTCATAACTCACTAACATGATGCTAGCCAAAAGTGGACTGTAATATATATGTGCAATTGATCAGTACTTAAATTTAATATTTAATATTTGTACTGTGACTGCTGTTGAAGAATTAACATATAATTGTAAATGTTTAAGGAAGTAAACTAGACTGAGCTTTAAATTCTAAATGGCAGTCTCTTTGTGCACATTTTGGCTAGCTAAACTACATTTTGTTTCATATTGTGCAAGCAACAATATTAATATATTAATGAAAGGTGTGCCCAAACCCTTTTATTATGTCACTAAATAAAATACTGTAAGTTTTCCTTCATTACCTTGTCAGTCAATGTTTTAAAGGGCCTTATTAAAGGATGCATCTTCATATTTTCATCAAGTGAAGCAGCATACTTCCATCCACTATTACTCTGAAAACATTCACAGAATGCATAATTAGCTCTGAAACTAATTGCCTGAGATGGCTATGATTGCAACTCACACAGATGGTAATTTTAAAAGAAAAAGAACTAGATGAATTGATCTATAAATGACAAGAAGCAATAAACCAGAGTTCTATATTCGGATGGAACAAAGATCTCTAGATGCTAAGGAGTAAGTACAAAAGGAGTCAACATCATGCTTTGGGATAATACTAAAGCACAATTGCATGTGAATCTTACAAGAAATTAGTTTTGAAGATGGGCACTTCATACATACAATGAGGAAAAAGAACCGTAAGAAATACAAAGAGATAGAAAATTACAAAATTATCCTAAGGCTCACTTATACTACTATATTCATGAAATTATGCTTTAAGATGGTTCGTTTGCTTCTAATGTGAATCAGAAATATATACAGATGCTTTGTGCTTCTGCAATTTGCACAATCTCAGCCTTTCTGAGATTGTGAAAATTTTGTGCAAATCATGTAAACTATTTCAATCCAATACTCTTAGCATATGAGTGAGGAAGGGGTGACTCCAATCACCATCACCACCCCTTTGTCAAGGTTCTTGTCAGCTCTGCCCTGCCACTATCTATGTATTGGTGCAGAAATTCTTAAGTGAAGAGTTTGCTCCAGACATGCACATTCTCTAATTTTATGTAAGGAGTCTACTTCAGATTTTCTCCAATGCATAATAACAGAATGGAGTTTCCAGATGTTACAATCCAATGTTAATTGCAACATAAATGGGACTAGTCTGAAATGGGGAAAAAACCAAAGCAGTTGAATCAAGAGGCCATTTCCTTCTGCTTTATTTTGCAGTGTCTTGGCACTGCCTAGATAAATCCACTAAGTGGCTTTCTTTAAGATATGGCAAGCACTGGTAATATCTGCCTGAAGGAGGATATTTGCCTCCACAATTAGTACACAAACCTTCCAAAGCCTATGAGCTTGAGAGGCATAAATATCTTGTGTGAAGATGCATCAAAAAGTAAGGAGGAGGGAGAGTTCAGAATTGAACAAAAGAGACAAAACTAGAAACTAAAATATAAATGAACTTAATATACAAGTTAATCAGAAGGAATTTTTCATAGAGGAAGAATGTTTAAAATACCAAAGTAGATCTTCAAGAAATATTTCTCAATAATACAGCTAGTCTTCCAATTTGAACCCTTAATCCCAGTGAATGTGAAAGGCTGACTACATCTCATTTGTTTTCTTGTTGGGAAGAGGACTGGAATTGCAAGCTGTTCAGTTACTTGAGGCATTTGTCATTGTGTAATAATTTACTGCTTATCTTCTTTAGTTAAGTTGGTCTGGAGAAGGACACATTGCTTACCAATAACTGTATTTCTTTGAGTGGTCATCTGTGAATTCACGCAACTGGGTAGTCTATATATGCGCATAGCTTCTTTTGGAACATTCTAGAATTATTATGCAGAAATTTTTAGGCAGCAATCCCACCCACTCTCCTGAGTTCATGTAAGTCACCCCTCAGTCCCAAGGCTGCTACTGCAGCCAGAGTGACCAAAGGTCATGACCCGCATGGGGTTCCGTGAAGTCACAGATGACCACTTGAAGAAGTACAGTTACAGACAAGCAACCTGTGCTTCTTCTTTGTGGTCTCTGTGAATCACACAAGCAAAAAATGCCTAATAATAATAAGCTTTATTTACACCCCGCCTCCTCTCCCCGAAGAGACTCGGGGTGGCTTACAGCAAATAAACAAATACAATAAATTATACAACACAGACAGTAATCACATATCAATTAATACAAACAAAATAGCACAATAGTATACACATAAATAAGTAACAAGTTTAAAATACTATTTAGCCCTCTAAAACAGTATGTGTGTATGTATGTGTGTGTGTGTATGTATGTGTGTCTATCTATCTATCTATCTATCTATCTATCTATAATGTATATATAAGAAGAACAGTAATAAATTTAGCCCATAAAAACAAACAAGTTGTTAACAAGAAAACTGTTTGAATGTATCACCCATAGCTGTATGATTATTTCAATATTGCAATGATAGGTAAAAACTGAAGGCATGTCAAAATATGATGGTACAGTATGTTGGACAGCATTACTATACTTGGTAAGCATCAGCAAATGCAGTCAGGAAGAATACTTGGGTTACATATGTGAATGTCTGCTTAGTGAACATCAAATTGCATATAAATACCACAAAACAGGCTCCACAGAGGGAATAGTCTTGGGGGAGAGTGGTAAAATCTAGAACCCTGCATTGAACCCTGTGGGTGCATGTCTCGACAGTGGGATGAGTATCTTCAATCATGGAACTCATGTCCAGTCGTGGTATTGAGCCTCATGTTGAGCTCAAGGAGGCGAGCTCCTTGCTGTGCTTGAATGGCCATGTTGAGGATCAGATCCCCAGCAACTTTCAAATGAGCCAAACCAAGAATGGGGTAAAGAGCAATGATCTGTGTCACTCCCTTTCATATCTGCAGGAGAAGGCATTTCAATTTGCTTCAGAGAAGAGTCGACAATTCTCCCCTATCTTGGGTCTGACCTTCACAGTTTCTAGGGGTAACACCGGTGGAGGGAGTTCAGTAACAGACCGCTGGGCTGCTGGTGGTTTCAACCTACCAGTGAAGGTTCCCCATGATGTCTATACTCTTTTGATGCTGAGGACTTCTTAGACTTCATATTTGTAGCTTCCTCAGCCTCATAAGCTTTATCCAGGGGAAGAAGGAGTCTCTTTGGTCCTTTTAGACTGAGATGAAGCAAACTCTTCAGCAGATCTTTTCAAGGCTGCTTGCAGTGATAAGGTCAAAGGTAGGGTTGGCTGACCTGAGTTCAAGGATAATAGTTTCGAGGCTGAGGACTTCGAGCCTGCACTTCGTCTTGAAGCCAAGGTTGACATAGAAGATGAAGGTAGAGATAATGCCTTCTGATACAGCTTAGATTTGAATCTGACCCCCAATTCTTCCTTGTTTGCCTAGCAATATGTGCCTCACTGAAACACAGTAAGAACTTCAAATGTCCATCTATGTCTGGGAGTTTTCTGTTACATTGCGGCAACGTATAAATCTTGTCCTGGAAGCCATAATCCGAGACAGAGAAGTCAGGGTAAGACACTACTCACAAAGAGAAGGAGTTCAATAGCCACCCAAAACAGGGAGATAAACTCAGAAGGCAGCCTGAAGTGTCAGAAGATTCAACAACGGACCATTCAAATGATGAAATGGAAGGGATTTTTTTAAAAAAACCATTAAATTCCTGAAGGTTTTCAAAAATGGCAAGCCCCACAAGGAGTGCAGATTTTCTTGAAGTGGCTGCAGCATGACCCAAAGGAAGTGAGGGCCACTGGCAGAAACTAACTCCTTATATGCACTCAGGAGAGTGAGCAGGGTTACTGCCAAAACTTTTCTGCCTAGTGATTCTAACATTCTGAAAGAGGCTCTGTGCAGACACAGAATACCCAGTTGAAGAGAATGGGGTTTAGCTTGTATTATTCTTAGAAACAAGAAACCCTTTTTATTACTCTAACAAATACTCTCCTCCCCCCCCCCCCAGTAGTCCAGGCAGTGTGGGAGGCATCCAGGTTGCCTACAATGGCTGGAGTGCCCTTTTACTTGTCGACAGGTTAGTCTGGGGATTAAAGAAAGTGTGGGCTGTTGCCTTCCATACTTACTGGCCTGTGTTACTGAATGTTGTCAATAGAGCAAAAAATCTTGTTTTTCTGCTTAAAAACAGCACAGAACATCTCAACAACACTAGATAAGAAAGGTAAGCAGTACGAAGTCAATGCATGTTACTTTGGAAGATAAGCAGTAATGAATAATAACAATAAAGGGGACATTCTTCAACCAGAATATTCCACACTAATGTATTAATATGGTCTGTCTCAAAAACATTATATACGAAACAGAAATAAAACATAACAAATACAGTAATCTTTTCAGAACCATTAATAATTACTACAGACAAAATCCACATTAACAATTTTACTAGGCTTAGGTGCTGCTAAAATGCACTGTTTTGACAAGAAAAATGTTAAGAAGCCCTGGTAGAATATGCTGCTGTGACAGAATAACATAGGATTCGAAAATACAAATTAGTCATATCAGGTATATTGGACAAATTTCTGCTTTAAGTTCTCTTTGTTCTTTAATTATCCTTTCCTCTCAACTGTCAGATTCATAATAATTCATACCTTGTCACAGGCCCATTTATCATGTGAGTGTTCAGCATACTTGTTGACAATATATTCCAACTTCTCAGGAAGTATAAAACTAGCAACACAGAAGAGGAATACCAATTACATACAACTGGCAACAGCTATACATAATAATTCACTTATATTAATGTTACAAGAATTGATCAAATGCTCATGAGTGCAAATAAAAGCTAAAACCACAGCATTCTGATTTAAATGCATATGCATATTTAAAATTGAAAATCTGCTTAGAAGGAATAGCCAATAACATAATTATAAATATATTCCCTCATGACTTGCAATAAGGAGCCTGAAATCTGGAGGAAAAGCAACAAGTTAGTTACAGCTCCATCTTATATAATGCTATATTTTATTAAAGAGATAGATCGCGCAACAGGAGGAAAAATCCCAGATTAATGATAAAGAATAAGTTTCTCACGACTCACTTCACTGTGTTAACAGGTTTTGGATCAAAGTTTCCTTCAGCATCCACTGAAGTTTGCTTTTCTAAAATTGAGGCAATTTGGATGTCTAAATAATCTGGTGGTAAAGCCCCAGCTATTGCACTTAAACAAGGCAAGGCCATTCGGAAGAGATCTGGATCATACTTCTGCAGGAGAGATAGGAACTGGTTGGAAAGCCCAATAGAAAAACATGCAAATCGTTAGTTAAGGCAACACAGCTATAAAGAAGCAGAATTAGCAATTGAGGAGGCCGATTTTTAAATGCAAATACTCTGTTCGGATTAATTGCTTGAAGAATCAAGCTTCTAAATCAAGAGTGAGCTGAAAGTAGAGTTGAGATGACAAAAGATTTCTAATTCTTTATTTTTAAAAGGTTTTTTTCTTTCATGTGTTATGAGCGCGCACACATGCAATAGACATCTTATTGCAGAAGAGCTGACTAGAACTTGTTCGTTCAGAAAAAAAGCCTACATTGTGAATTCAGTTTTATGTTCCTGCATTAACTGTAATTTCCTCAATGTTGTACATACAAGGCCTAAATAGAACTCTGTTGGAGTTCAATTTGGCAGAACAAAAATGAGTGACCAATGACTTTGTGCTGAATCATGCTGAACCATAGCTGGTACAAAACTCTGCTGTATCACAAACATTGTCAACAAATGGATACTTGGTCTACCAAAGTAATATATTTCCTGGCCTAAGGGCAAAATTGAAAGTAATTGAATAATTTTTATTTAAATTCTTAGTTCCTTTTCATAACGGGACCCTACTCGGCTGAACTGACCAAAAGTTTTGCTCGAATGACACAACCATGTCTCCCAAGTAAATCAGTTCAGTGCTGTATTCCTAGTGATCTAAGCAGTTAGGCATACTGGGGTTTTTTTTAACCATGTCCAATAGATTAGATTGGAGAACAGTAAATATTCAGATTGAGCATACTGTGTTACCAGGCATTCTATTGGATAAATGTAATAGCATTCATCAAAGTATGTTTTCCAGCTAAATGTATAGGTTCCTATTGAGTTGCTGTGAGTTTTCTGGGCTATATGGCCATGTTCTAGAAGCATTTGCTCCTGATGATAATGTCCGTGTTCCAGAAATGTTCTCTTCTGCCTGCCATAGATGTGGGTGAAATGTCAGAAGAAAATGCCTCTGGAACATGGCCATACAGCCCAGAAAACTCACAGCAACCCAGTGATTCCGGCCACGAAATCCTTCAACAGTCCCTATTGATCTTGTTGACAGAATAAGGGTCCTGAGTGATTAAGATGGTCATTAAAGTTTTGCTGGTATCACTATTTTTTAATTTCAAACAACTATCTTGTGTAGTATATCCAGCACAGGCATTATGTGCACGTCTTAATAGGAACCACTACTATTACCTTAGAAGAAAGAGAATCAAATATTCCCCAGAAAAGTTTTTCAGTTAAATGTAGCTCTTCTTCAGCTGCAATTCCATAATTTCCCCATCCTGAAGGCAAACAGTAATATTTCCAGCATTGCTCATAGTGATTTGTTAAAAGCTATAAATAGCAAGGAGAAAAAAATCAATTAATAGAAGAAAACAACATTACATGAATAGTTATAAAACAAAAAGCATCAACTTGGTCAAATTAATTGTTTTATGGTATACTTTATAGTTTCTAAAATGTAATATTTTTGAATATAACATAGTGACATATGTATTTGCTTACTTTGTTACAAAACAAGCATATGCGTTTTCTAAAAAAAACCCCAGTTTATATGTATTAGTGGCTTTATTCTAACAGAAGTACTTTTGTGTACACAAGGCAATAATTCCCTTCATTATCTACTGCAGTTCTCGAAGGACTGGGAACAGAAACTAAAACTTCTTGCCATCTTCAATTAATAATTAAATAATTAAGACCATACAAGCCAGTCGTCCCGTCCCCCAATGGGAAGGTGAGCAGCACAATATGGGTACAAGAGGCAGGCCATGAGGAAGGGGCTTTCCTAGGACTTCTATGGGTCAGATGAGACAGTTATGTGCATTGAACTTGGGGACAAATATCATTAGCTAACAAGGTGGTCTTCTGTTTTGCAGATACACATTTTAATCACTGGAATCATATAACCTCCAAATTGTTTTTGAAACAAATGTTTAAAAAGTCACATTACACATTGAAATATTTAACACCATTACCAGCAATCCAAATATTTACCTTAAGAGGCATTTTGCAGTATTCATTAAGTGAAGGTACATCAAAGACTAGCCGTCGCAAAAGCTGCTGTAGCATGGAAGGACGTAAATGGCTATTACAAAAAAAGAAAGTAATAATTACTAATCTACACATATTTGAATGAAGTCACAAGATAACTATAGAAATAATTAGAGCACAAAACTAATTTCATTAAGCAAAAGTGAAACAAAACCAGAAGAATAAATAAAATGCATTCAACCAGGAATGACTGAAACATACTATGAATAATATCACTATTCTTAAGTAGAGGTTTTAAATCTTTAGCTACTTTTTATTACTGCAAGAACAAAGGCTTTAAAAAAATCACACTGGGTTGAGATTCAAAGAATGTTCACATTTTTCTGTTGTTTTACCCATGTTCTCACAATGTTTTGCTTCTACACAAAATCAGTGCTTTTTACACAAAATTTGTATTTTATAAAATATACATTGTTTTTGTACAAAAAGTGTATGTTGTATAAACTTCCCAACATTTCTTCCCAACCAGCAACTGCTGCAATCATGTATTCTGTTATTTCTATATGTGCTATATAATGTTTTTTATTTTAAAATAATTATTATTTAAGCCATTTTATATCGTGCTATCTACATTTTATATCATGTTCCCACTTGGGAAGTTAAGCAGCACGATAGGAATATACCTATTCTGCTCAATAAATGAACAACGCATTGGAGCCTGGACTACACCCAACTGCCAAATCTCCTTTCTTCAGCTTAAAACATCCTGTTGCAGTTTAATCAAAGGTGAATATAATCCTGCTGCATTGCTTACATCTGCATGAAGTTAGAGTCTCCATAGACAATGGATACACAATAAATAGTCATAATTTGGCTATATTAAACAGAAAAGCATTTTATACATATACTTACTGACAGATAGCAAGCAAGCATTCTTCAATAGTGTCCCTTTGTGCTTTGGTTAGAGAGCGTCCTTTGGATAGGCGATATATTGTATGAAGTGTGGAATCAATTAGGGAGACATAATGCTCAGTTCCCGAAAAGAGAGAGGCACATCTTGTGAGTAATGGAAACACAGCTGTGCAAATATATCTATTTAGAGCAAGAGCTGTCTCAGTAGTACTCAAAGAAACCTGCATAAAAATATGCAAAACTATTAAAATATGTAAACCTGTTGTTGTAAATATAGAGGCTGTTTAGGGAAAACCTTTTGATTACAAAATGTCACCACAGGCCACTTACTACAATGCAGTCTGAGACCTACCACATACCCAGTGGGGGACCTTCTTATAGCAACACCAGGGGCACTCCAAGTGGCCAGCTACCAGTCAAAAGACTTTTAGTATAATTCCAAGTTTTTTAAACTTTAGGTTTTTAAAATACAGTACAACTGTGCCCTCAGTTCACTTCTGATACGATAAATAAAACCATCAGGTGAACATGTACTCATTTTCAACCTTAAAAGGTTTTTGCGTAAGACTTGACTGAAGCCCATACATCTCTTAGTGACCAAGGCAAACATAGCCCACGTGTCACATGTGGAAGTCCACTTTGACTAGATCTGGAATGTAAAACTTCCTGAAAGACTTAAAATAAACCTGCTTCCCCCAATAGCTAATTACACCACTGAACGTTTCAAGGGGAATCAATTGGCCATGTTTGGCAGAAAAACTCTTGTCAAAACTCTGTTGAAATTCTGTCAAAAATAACATGTGGGAGTTGCATGTGGCCTAAATAGATGGACAGATAAATCTCCTCACGTGGATAGACTATAAAAAGGAAACTGTCCAGAAACTAGCAAACAATAGTACATGGCTACAAGGTTGTGTAAGCTTGAGAGATCACTAATTGTTCAGGCCCTATTAGAACTAAAACATCTGTACTATTCCGGGGGGGGGGGGGGGTGTTTCCACACTTCCTCATTGCAGTTTCATTTATTGCAATCTTCCTTGCTTACCTATCTCTAGATATTGATGTTCTGTGTGTGTTTATCTTTTCATTCATCAATGTTATTTTTAAACTACTAACTAAATGATGCATTTTTTAAATAAAAAAAAGATAAACCCTATTCACGTGTGACTAGAACGAAACAGGTGGGATCCAGCTATGTCCAAAAGAACAAGAATGTTTTACAATGTTTTATCTCCTGAATGTCATTTGCATTGTGTTTTTGTATGTGTTGGATAAAATCCAGCTATGTCCAAAAAGAACAATAGGAATTTTAAATGGATTTTAACCTAATGTTTTACCTTTAAAAACCCTCAGTGCAATTTAAAATAGTCATGTTGCATTGTGTTTTCTGACCGGATGTGTTGGTATAAAATGAGTTCCAGATCCTGGGGCCGTTGTAAGCCGAGCCTCTCGCCCTGGCACGTTCCCACGCTTGGGGGTTGTGCCGAGCTTTAAAAGTGAACCAGGACAGGGTACAAATGTTTGAAATAATAATAATAATAAATAAATTTCCAGACTAGCTGCGTTAGTATGTGACAGCCAAAATGATGCAGTAAGCTTCTATCAAAGTATATGTCCAATAAAACATGTTAGATTTGAAGATGCCATAAAACTCTTTGCAGTTTCCCCTGAAGTAGAATAATCTGCTCCAGCTATTTTTACTACATCCATCAATTATGAATAGCTTGGATGGTGTGATATTGGCACGGGATTTTCCTGACATTATTATAGAACTAAGGAAAAACATAGAGAAAGTAGTGGGAAGATCTTCAATTTCATGTTCTGTTCCAGTTCTATTTTCCATTATCACTTGCCCTTGTAAAAGACAGACAAATAATATTAGAACTTCTTATAAACACTTCATTTTGCTTTCACAAAAGTAGTATTTGATGTTCACTGAAGTAGATAATTAAGCCTTTTGTGTTTTATAGCATTTCATTATCAGTAGGTCAAATGTTAACTGCAGAATGTATATTTATTTATTTATTTATTTATTTATTTTGCGTTCTTGTATGCCGCCACTCCTCGAGGGCTCTATACCCAAATTAAATATGCAATAAGCAGTGTGACTAACAAAGGCACTTTAGTAGCTTTATACTTATATTCAAGGAAAATGAATCTTTAGAAATGTTCACATCCCTGATATACTTTTTATAAGTGTGCACTTATTTTATTTTTTTTAAAGTCCTGGGCCACCTTGCAGAATTGAGGCAGGCAGGAAATCCTTTCTGTCTTGAGAGGAGCTGGGCAAGCTTGGTTGGTGCCAATTAATCACAGCTCAGGAAATGCTATGATGGGGAGCCTATACAAAGAAGAAAGGATACAAAACTAAGCCTTGTCTCTGATAGAAGAAAGATAGGGAAATTATGGTATTGTTGCTGTTGTTTACTTTCATGTTGTTTCTGATGACAATCCTAAGGCAAAGCTATCTCAACTGGGGTTGTTAAAGGAGGCAGAATATATTTCAATATTTGAAGCGGAAAGTAAGACTAAATTGAATGGAATGTAAGACTAAAATCATTGCTATGTGACCTCATGGCAGGGATTAGACCTGTAGTTAAATATGTAAAAGACATTTTAAATATATAACACAGATGCATAGCAATAGATTATAAGAGCGGATATATTGAAAAAGCTAGATCACCGTGGCAAAGTTGCATGGAATCTTAGTATCATGTCAGAATTTGCAGAACTTTATCTCACAAAGAATATTAGATATTATCTTATTTTACCTATACTGCCCCCTCCCTCATGTCCTTTAGAAGGATGATAAAAACTTGGCTGTGGGGCCAAGCCTTTGGGACTGTGCCATGAGGCAGTGATAGGAACTTTTATTATGCCAACAAGATTCAATATGGATGTTTCAGACAGTTTTAAACAGAGGATTTTAACATCAAGATACGTGATTTTAATGTTTTTGTATGTGTATAGTCTAGTATGTTTGCCGTTTATGTGTTGTGCTCCATCCTGAGTCCGCTTTGAAGTGAGAAGAGCAGAATATAAATGCTTTAAATATAAATAAATAAATAAATAAAAGCTTCTTCCACTATCAAATAACAAAACTCAGCTGGAGTAATGTTGAAGAATAAGAAAAATACTCACTGTATCTAATGATGCACAAGCTCTTAAATCTGGTAAAAATCCAACTTCAAGGAGATGGAGAAGAAAACTTTGGTCCTTTATACCATAGACACGATCTAGAAAGAGGACCATGGGTGCCTTATGGTCAGGGCAGAAACCCGCAGACATGTCTGGCTCACTAACTGTTCCATCTGAAAAGAAAAACATTGTTCTTGATAAAAAAAATATTGGTCATATAAATTCAATATTGCTTTATAGATTCGAGATAGCTTATTTGAGCACTGAAGTAACATTGTACAACTACCTTATAGAATCACAAAATCACAGAGTTGGAAGAGACCACATGGGCAAACTAGTTCAACCCCCTACCATGCAGGAAAAGCACAATTGAAGTACCCCTGGCAAATGGCCATCCAGCCTCTGTTTAAAAGCTTCCAAAGCAGGAGCTTCAACCACACTCTGAGGCAGAGTTGCACTGCTGAACAGCTCTTACAGTCAGAAAGTTCTTCCTAATGTTCAGGTGGAATCTCCTTTCCTGTAATTTGAACCCATTTCTCTGAGTCCTAGTTTCCAGGGCAGCAGAAAACAAGCCTGCTCCCTCTTCCTTATGACACCCTTTCAGATATTTATCATGTCTCCTCTCAACCTTCTTTTTTTGCAGGCTAAACATACCCAGCTCTTTAAGAGCATGGTCTCCAGAACTTTGATAGTTTTAGTTGTTTCCCTCTTGTACTATTTCATGTTTAAGTATAGGTTAGGTTTTGGATCTGAAATTATGGATTAGGAAATGGATAAGTCAAGGGTCATTCCACGAAGACGGAAAAGCAACAGTATTACCTCAAGGGGTCAGCTAACCCTGGCTGCCTCCATCAGTTTCCTGTCCAGGCATTCAAAAAGTCCAAAGATAGTAGCAGAGAGAATAGAGAGGTTTGCTGTTTCTTTTAGGTTCTCCAAAGATGAACTAAGCTTTTGTCTTTCACTGCACTAATTAAAGATGGGTCATTTTTTGAACACAAAATAAGGTATAGAACTTCCATTGACCCATGGATAAGTCAACTCAAGTTTCCAGTTGATTTTTTACTAGAATTTCTACACACACACACACACACACACACACACACAGCACATTTACTTTGCCTAAAATTGGTAGAATTCAAAGATCCAGCCACATTAGTTTGGAATATCACTATGCAGAAGGATCTTGTAGCAAGTCACACTCTTTCAAACTCAAAGGAAATCAGTGGCAAATGTACTCTGAATAAATCTATCAGGAAGGACAGCATTATGCCTCTGGAAAGCTCTTTGGATGTAAATCTAGCACTAATGATGGGGATGCTTGGGTTGATCACAGATAGGTTTACTGGAGATATACCCTCTTATTGCTGGATCACTTGTTACTTCAGATTTTCTCATCAGCTGTCGTAAGATAACTGGGCTTTAGAAGCAGAAAGTGATCTGACAAATTTCATTCTCCCATCACAGTACCAGTTAGGACAGCTCACATATTTACCCTTGTTGACTGTTGGTAATTTTAATGGTATGCTTATTATTCCAACCAAATCTTCTGTTGGTACCAGGGAACGCAAGATGGACCGAATTCGAATAGCTTCTCCTTTTCCAGTTTGGATAAGCTGTTAAAACATCAAAATGTCTTTTTATTCAATATTTAATTAGCCAGAAAGAAAATAACTTGACTATGATCACGCTGAAAAGTCAGTGATCTCAATAAATCTAGGAAATCACACATCTTCACTAATGTGGAAGTACAGGAGTTGCTAAGTGTAAAAATATGTCAATGCTGGTTTGTAATCCAGAACTGCCTTGAGAATGTTTATTAATACTGATACAGAAATGAAATGCTGTCCCACCTGGGACTTTTCTGTGATGCACACGTTGAGAGATATGGGCAAAGGGTAGAAAAGTCAGTGATCTCAATAAATCTAGGAAATCACACATCTTCACTAATGTGGAAGTACAGGAGTTGCTAAGTGTAAAAATATGTCAATGCTGGTTTGTAATATCCAGAACTGCCTTGAGAATGTTTATTAATACTGATACAGAAATGAAATGCTGCTATAACTGATGCTCAGCCAAGTGTCCCACCTGGGACTTTTCTGTGATGCACACGTTGAGAGATATGGGCAAAGGGTAGAAGAGTATCTGTTTGAACAAAAAGTCCAGTTGTAATTATTTCCAACCAACCTATCACAAAGAACATCATGTGGAAATTATTTATTGATATTAAGGTATGTGGTTTACAAATTGGAGAAAGCATCCCTTCAGATTCTAGAGATCCAGGATAAAGGGTGAATTGAAATAACCACAACAGCATGAATCTTAGTAGTGCACACAGTAGGAGTTTAAAAGGGTATAGTTGGTGCACAGTTTTTAAAAAGCCACCTTAAAAAGCATTTATTAGGAAAAATTATTCCTGGAATATCCTCACAGAAAGAGTTTGCACAGTAAAACTTCAAAAGGCAATGTTAGTTAAATAATAAGTATGAAAGTTCTTTCGGCGGTATTGACAAGATCTTATCATATATAATGGCTATTCAACTGACTCTTAAGACAGACAGTCAGTTGAATAGCCATTATATATGAGAAGATTTTGCTGTCCAAAGAGGGACAAGAAGAGGGCTTTTATGAGCATTTCCTCCTGACCTTCGTTTTAAAATATTAAAAAATGACAGATTTCTAGACCGATATAAATCTATCTAGATTTATAATTGGGGACTTTAAAAACTGAATACTGTTGATAAGTCATGAAGTCTAAACAGGCTAAATTGATTCATTTGTTGTGAATCATAAATATTTGAGGATAATTTGGAAACGTATTTTATATGATTTTTAATTGTTTCTGCACAAAGAAGAAAACCACTTACATGCATTTCTGGTGCACAACGTCCAAGCAAATCTATAAGAGCTGAGTAAAAGGACAGAATTGCATTGCCCATGTGTACTACTCCTTCCTCTTCTTCATCTTCATCAAGACTGCTAAAAGGAAATCAAGTAGGGATCAACAATTCTTTCTATCATTCAAAAAGTTCTAAATGATATATAAATTAGGTCATTATAATTGAGTGACCTCAGGTCAGAAGTCCCTAAGTTACAAACATTTGACTTACAAAAGGGAACGCCTCACCCCATACTGTCCCACCAGACCACTGCGTTCAGAGTCACATAACGTCCTTGTAATCCCAAGTTGTAAGACCTTTCATTTGACTACAACACGGAGGAGGGCTTTTTGTATTATTGCCCCAACACTCTGGAACGCCCTCCCTTCAGAAATTCATGCCCTTTCTAGTTTGCTGGTTTTTCGGAAGGCCTGCAAGACTTTATTGTTCCAACAGGCGTTCGGCCCTTAAAGCTGCAGGCTTCTTTGACATTATACCGACCTCACCTGCTATCACGCGTATTCGGGTTGTTGTATTACTTTTACGATCTTTTAATGTATTTGTATATGCTGTTTTAACCGTGTTTTATTGTGTGTAAGTCGCCCCGAGCCGTATGGGAGTGGCGACAAACAAATCTAAATAAATAAATAAATAAATAAAAAACTCATAGTTAAGAATTGGGCTAAGACAACAGGAAGTGAGAAAAATCTACCCCTCAGAAGAGAATTTCATTTGTGGAAGAGTTATCATGGGGAAAAGGTGTCTCCACTACAGCTTTATCACCACTCCTTGTTTCCACAAGCCATTTTTTCAAAATCCAATTATCACAGGATCATGTGAATGTGCATTATGTTTTGATGAAATGAATAATGAATATAAAAAGGGTGTTAAGATTTGTATATAAGTTAAGTATATTCATGATTAATTATGAAGTCAGGATGACTAGACAAATCTCAGTGCCTGATGTAACCATTAGGCATGGGAAAAATGAAACGGAAATTAAATGGATTCGTTAGAGATTCGTATGTAATGGGACTTTTGATGTTTTACGTATCGCTGTCGCGAACCAGGAAGTAGACTTTCTTTACGGCACTTCGGGCGCCATTTTTGTATCTGGGTCGTAAAGCATTTGTATGGTTTCTTTGCCCTTAGTAAGCGTGTTTTGTCATTGGCTGATGGATACCAGGTGGACATACCCTCCCCTTCACTCCACCTTTCGTTAGCCAATCAGAGGCAAAGAAACATGGATGGGGTGAGCGAGGGCCTTCTCCTCCTCTCTCGCCAATGACAGGCCTGCGAGAGAGGAGGAGAAGGCCCCGCGCCCCTCTCTGCCTCTCTCTAGCCTCGATCCATGCATCGGGGCTAGAGAGAGGCAGAGAGGCAATGCGAGACCCCTTTCCCCACTAAAATATAAGCCGGCCCAAGCCTGGGTCGGCTTATATTTTAGCTGGAAAGGGGCCTCAATCGGAGGAATTTCCTCCTGTTTCCCAGGCTGTCCCTCCGCTTCTGAGGGACAGCCTGGGAATAGGAGGAAATTACTCCGGATTGAGAACTCGCAGGGGTTAAGGGAGGCATCTGCCTCCCTTAACCTCTGCGGTTTCTCAATCGGAGGAATTTCCTCCTGTTTCCCAGGCTGTCCCTCAGAGCGGAGGGACAGCCTGGGGAAACAGGAGGAAATTCCTCGATTGAGGCCCTTTCAGCTAAAATATCGAGGCTTGGAGCCGATATTTTAGTGGGAAAAGGCCCTCGCGCGCTCTCTCTCTCTGGCCCCGATGCATGGATCGAGGCCCAGAGAGGGGCGTGGGGGCCTTTTCTCCTCCTCTCTCGCAGGCCTGTCATGGATGGAGGCTTATATTTTGGCTGGAAAGGGGCCCGCGCGCCTCTCTGCCTCTCTCTGGCCTCGATCCATGGATCGAGGCTAGAGAGTGCCGACCCAGGCTTGGGCCGACCCAGGCTTGGGCCGGCTTATATTTTAGTGGGAAAGGGGCCCCGCGCGCCTCTCTGCCTCTCTCTAGCCTCGATCCATGGATCGAGGCTAGAGAGAGGCGAGGGGGGTGAGCGAGGGCGCCGGCGAGCGTGGGGGGGAAAGAGGGGCGAAGAAGAGAAAAGAAGGGATGGGGAACCAAAGAGCAAAGGAAGGAATGAAAGAAGAGGGTAGAGAAGGAAGAAAGGAGGAAAGGGGAAATAATAAGGGGGAGAATCGTACTTCACTTTCACAATTGTCCTGAGAGCTAGTAGCTACTACCTCTTATATTTATGTTATACATCTACAGCTCCACTTAATTGCACTGCAGAGGTGAAGGGGAATGTTCCCCCCTTGATTTTTAACTGTTTCCCTGCTTTTCCTACTTTAGAACCACTTTAGAATTTCGTTAGTACTTAAGTTACATTTTAGCACTTTTTGCAAAATTTTTTGTAAGTCTTTAATATACTAATAAAAAAATAACCCCCCCCCCCCCATTTGATTTTAGAATTGCGATTTTAGGATTCTAACCCAAGCCTAGTAACCATGGAACAATCCAGATTCTGATACAACCATGTAGTAATCTCAGACAGCAGGGAAGAAATAATGTATCAGCTGACTGGTTAATATTTGTATAAAATGGAGGCAACAAATGTAACATTCCTCCTAGTGGATATGGTAGCGTCCTCTGTTCCTAACTGAAAGTTTCCTTTGCTTGTGTTCAAAATTATAATTTAACTGAAAAATAATGAAGTCATAAGGAAGACAGACACTTTTGAACTGTGGTGTTGGAGGGAAATTCTGAGAGTGTCTTGGACCGCAAGAAGATCAAACCAGTCTATAGTCCAGGAAATAATGCCTGACTGTTCACTGGAGGGAAGGATATTAGAGACAAAGGTTAAGTACTTTGGCCACATAATGAAAAGCCAGGAAAGCTTGGAGAAAATAATGATGCTAGGGAACATGGAAGGAAAAAAGAAGAGAGGCTGACCAAGGACAAGATGGATGGATGGTATCCTTGACGTGACTGGCTTGACTTTGAGGGAGCTGGGGCCAACAGGGAGAGCTCTGGCATGGGCTGGTCCATGAGGTCACGAAGAGTTGGAAGTGACTGAACGAATAAACAACAAAATTAAAGTCATTTTCCAGAGTGATGGAAATGATTTATATTCACTTACAAATCTCTCTTGTATCCTTGGGAGGGGAGATCAAGAGCTGGGTTCTCAGAGATCTTAATTGCTCCTTGCATAGCAGCCAGCAAACCATTTCCTCCTTCTCCTCTAAGGGCAGGACCAAAACATTCTGGGCGCCGAATAAGAAGCTTGACAACAACACTGGCATTTTCCTCAACACTTTCACCTGTAAACACCCAAAAACACTTTTATGGGTCTGAATATAGAACCAAACAAAAATATATTATGTGAATTAATATTTTTGTTGTATTGTGAGCTAATGATTTTGTTATATTTTAATATGATGTTCTCAATTAATTATCATTGTTCATGGATTTGTAGTAAATAAACACTTGGAAGAGTATTTATTTATTTACATCATTTATATTCCGCGCTTCTCACCCCACAGGGGACTCAGGGCGGATCACAATGCACATATACAGGCAAAAATTCAATGCCATAGACATACAACATATACAGACAGACACTCAGAGGCAATTTAATATTCCAGCTTCTGGCTACCAGCTGGCATGGGACCACAAATAACTTAATTCTATAATTAAAGTTGAAAATCTAACTTAAGTTAAAAAATAAATAAATAATAGCATTATTCTTTATATTAGAAAATGTATAACTTAATTAAGAACTTAACTTATTTTAAGCATTTCCCACAACTGGCATAGTCTATTTTATATGGATCAAAGATATAACTCAAATATTACTATTTGTATTTTATACTCCTATAACACTGAAATGACTAGTTCTTGTCTTTACATTCATGTGAAAATGCATCAACCAAGTCAGGATGGCATTTTACATATCTGATGAAGTGGGCCCTGGTCCTTAAAGGTTTGTGTCATAACACAGTATGAAGCCTGAACCCATAACACAACATGGTGACTGGTTTCATCTATCTGCATCTGAAAATATATGTCCTGCCTAGGAATTTTCGAGGTCATTCTATGGTGCACTTCTATTAGGCATTGCTACAGAATGTAGTAATGTGGCATTTCCCCATTTGCATTCTTTGCTCCATCCTCCCCAAGTTAACCTTTTGGGAGATGACTGAGGCAATAAAGGTGTTGACCAGTTCTGTCTTTTCTATCTCCTGGCTTTTTGCCATCACCTGTATGCAGCAACCCTACCTCTTCCTTTTGCTATGGACATAACCAAAAAACAAACAAACCCTTTTTATTGTCTTTAACCTCTCTAGTAAGCCTGAGCTTGTTCTGCACTTTGGCTTTTCACACTTTCTCCCTACACACACTGGCTATTTGTTTTAATATTTCATTGGTAATTTCTCCCTTTTTCCCCATTTCTTGTACATGTCCCTGTTGAATCTTAGCTCAATTGAAAGTTCCTTAGATATTCATTCTGTGTCACCCACTTTTTTTCTACTCATTGGACCTGTTTGAAATTGTGCCTCCAATCTGTCACTTTTCAGAAACTCCCATCCATGATGAACTACTTTCTTTTTTAGTATTCAGGACCATGGGGTCACACTTAGCTAGAATTCCTTGAAATTGAGCCTGTGATTTGCTGTGTAGAAGTATAAATTCTTGAAATCCAATCATAGAAAAATATTCATTCTCATACACTTCAATTGATTATGTAAACTTACCATTAACAAAAACTGCAAATCTTAAAAAGGACAGATATCGTTCACCCTCTATTGGATTCCAGCCTGTGTCAGGGTATCCTGCAGCTAACAACATTGGGCAACTCTGAAGTCCACAACCTGCCAAGTAGGTTACAACCTGTCCAATACAAATACTGGTATCATCTATTGTGGTATTAGTTTAAAAAACAAAAGAGGAACATAAAAAGCTGCATTAAAAATCATTCCAAATGTTTGCAGAAGTTACCAAGGAAGAAGGCAAAAAGTAAGAATAAGACAAAAGGAGAAGGGACTGAAGACTTAATTCCACTGGAGACAACCACTCCACCTTAGTCAAAGAGATCTGTTTGCAGAATGACATTAGCATCCATAAATGGATCTTCTGTAATACACACAACAATGTAACACAGGATATTCACCATGAACAATGGGACGCAGGAGATATCTACACAGAACAGACAATTAGTCATTACTACCCAGGCAGAGGCAACAAATTACAAACTTTTGTTGGCAAGCTGTCTCCTCTGGCCCCTCCTTATAGTTTCATGACCAAGCCAAATAATTAATCAGCTAGAGTAGAAATACAAAATAAATACAAAGAGGAGAGAATAAACTAAAGGTAAACGAATACTAAAATAAATCTCTCTGAAGGCAACATGTTCCTCTGGACATGTATAGAGACTAGACAAAATGCTGCAACTTCTTCGATGGTACTGGAATCCTCTTGGAATTTTACAATGTGTATCCAATGTTCTAGCACAACTGAGCTACCCAGGGTGAGATTTAGATGATTTAAAAGTAAAACTACACTTTCAAAGGTCATTCTGATAAGGTAGCCTCAGCTGATTTTTCCTCCTACGCTTGTCATGTGAATTAATGAATTCTTTATTGTACCAGCCATAGGCCATGCCATAAAATAATATACAATCTTTAAAAGTACAATAAACACTTTCCAATATAAACATTAAAACTTATTCCATATACTGGCTCTTTAAAATTATGGTAGCAGTGACATGATAATAACAAATATCTGATTTGTATCATCCCAAATTATCTCCATGTCCATTTCTAGCCTCCACTGTGGACTTTACAGAATGTGTGAATGTAATAGGTATTCTGCAGCTGGCAGTCTTATAGATAACTAGTGGAGGAACATTAGTAAAAAAAAAGAAGCTGCAAATCTCTTGGGAAGACGAGTGTACAAATGTCAGCATGCTGGAAGAAATAAAGCACTGAAGTGATGATCCTACACCAGCAACTCTGCTGAACTGGCTACATTATCTGAATGCCCAATAACCATCTTCCAAACTAGTTACTCTATTTCCAACTGAAGAATGGAAAACGGAAGCTTGGTGAACAGGAAAAGACATTTAAACATGGGCTTAAAGCCAACCTTTAAAACTGTGGCAAAGATAGTGAGAACTGGGAAGCCCTAGCCCTCAAGCATTCTAACTGGAGGTCAGCTGTGACCAGCAGTGCTGTGGAATTTGAAGAGGCACACATTGAGGGTGAAAGGGAGAATTGCATCAAAAAGAAGATGCGTCAAGCTAACTGGGACCGGGACCATCTTCCATCTGGAAACTGATGTCCTCACTGTGGAAGAATATGCAGGTCAAGAATAGGTATCCACAGTCACCTACGGACCCACACAAGACCTTACACTTGGAAGGCTATCCTACTCAGACACAAGTGCGATGATGATGATAGAAAAAAAAATTAAACAAAAGAAAGAAAAGCTAGCTGGGTTTAAAAAAATGAAACAAAGGCTCTCTAAAGAAACAAATCATTTAGAGGAGAGCAAAAAGAAAGAAAAAGGAAATATATTCAGAAAATTAAAATACCACAAAATGAAATTATAAAATATTGTTCTAGAAGATAACTCTGTTTTGGACAAAGCGTGACAAATCTTTAGGCAATGTGATTCACTGCCTCTGTCTGGGCAATAATGAGCATAATCCATTGCTATGGATTTCCCCTTAAATTAGAAAGTTTTATATTGAGAACTCAGGGAGAAAATACAATCTTCTTCTATTGTTAAAGTGAATGCTAGCTCTCACAAAACTACTCACACTGTGGGGAAATCAAGAACTAGGTTGAGTTGATTAAAAAACGTTTCTTCTCCCCAGAAGAATTGACCAGTACAGACTCTTTTTAAAACAAAATGTTTGGATATAAGGCCAATGCTCACACAGTTGTACTACCGCAGCACTCTAAGCTCACCCTGTTTCTGCAAACCATCTGAACACTTCATTCTTTCTCAGGCCATTGGGGCAGTAACGTATTATCTCATATATACATTCATTTACGGTCAATGACCAGCACCAAGACATATTATCTTTAAAAAGATAACAGCTATACTTGAAGCTCTGTCCCTTTTCCTATTCCAAAGTCTTCCTTGCAGCTTGGCAAAATGAAGTCAATTTGCTTTCAAAAGTATCATCCTTCATTTGTTTAATATATGTATCAGTAGTTAGGGAGACCAGGGAAACTGCTATCTTTTATACTGCTTAAGGGTGCTGTAGTAACACAATAAATGAATGATCTGGCTGGGGAAAACAAAGCCTTATTTAAAGGAGAAAAGACGGTAATTTAAAGTGCAACTGAGATTCAGTGGAAAAAATAAAACAGGACAGTAAATAACTACCTTTTCTAAGTCCGGCTCCTCCAATGCAAGTGCAAGCTCATTATTATCCATTACAGAGGCCGCCGCTACATCTAGTGGAGTAGAACCCCTCATGGAAGGAGAAGCTGGAGGAAAAGATATGAAAATCCACAGTAGTCAAAATAATATATGTTACGCTTCTTATACAGCAGAGGGCAGCAGTTACCTTGCAGTTTAGGTGAAGCGCAAGCCTCTATTCTCTCCCCCCTCCCCTTATAGTTCTTGAGTTCATTATATGATAAGTGTATTGGGAGAATTCCAAAATCCATATTTTTGTGATTCATTCTTATTTATAATATTATTTCTGAATTGATTTTAAAGCTGGGAAATACTGTACTTTCCATACTGCTATCTTAAAAAATGGAGTGCTTTAAAATATATGCATACCACATTAGCATGTTCAGCTATACATTAATTTATTTATTTTATAAGAAACATGTTATTCCCACTTTTCATATTAAAGATCCAAAAATAGGTTACAGTAAAACATGCATAGAGCTGCTTTGCAGAGTTTCAGAATACATAAATTCTCAAAACTCAAGTGCTACCAAAACCATTTCAGTAACTATCAGCAAAAAGATGATCGATTTCAAATCAAAATTACAGCAGATAATAATATGAAATCATGTTATGGCAAATGTAACTTAATTAATTAATTAATTAAATAAATAAATAAATAAATACAACATACCAAGTCCCACACTGCTATTCTCAAGTAAGTAGCTCAGGTGTTCAAACATGGCTTTTTGATTCTGGCGACTGATTCGACAGAAATAACACAGAAACCGACAACAACTTGCTACCATTTTTGGAAAAGCAATCTATGTGAGAGAAAACAACAATCACAGAAAATTGAAGTGGTATTCATGTTCCCCTAAATTCCTCATAAATCAACAACATGTATGCAATTTACAAAATGAGAGCACATAACCTTGACAATAATAAGAGTTCTTTAATTGTTTATCTATTTATTTGCTATTCTTCTTTTTGCACCAGTATGTATCCCCCCCCTCCCCCTGCCTTAATTCAGTCCTCTTTAAACATAGCCAAAAGTCTAAGGCAATTACAAACATATCACCCTTTACAAGGTTTTTTTAAACATCCATGTTATCCTTAAGAAAATATTTAATTATTAAATGTCCTCATTATTTAAATTTGAACAGGCTGAATCTATAATCAGTGTGGCGCAGCTAGTTAGTAGCCAGCTGCATTAAATCACTACTGACTGAGAGGTAGAATCATAGAATCATAGAGTTGAAAGAGACCTCATGGGCTATCCAGTCCAACCCCCTGCATGAAGCAGGAAAATTGCATTCAAAGCACCCCTGACAGATGGCCATCCAGCCTCTGTTTAAAAGCCTCCAAAGAAGGAGCCTCCACCACACTCTGGGGCAGAGAGTTCCACTGCTGAACAGCTCTCACAGTCAGGAAGTTCTTCCTAATGTTTAGATGAAATCTCCTTTCTTGTAGTTTGAAGCTATTGTTCCGTGCCCTAGTCTCCAGGGCAGCAGTATACAAGCTTGCTCCCTCCTCCCTATGACTTCCTCTTACATATTTATACATGGCTATCATGTCTTCTCTCAGCCTTCTCTTCTTCAGGCTAAACATGCCCAGCTCTTTAAGTCACTCCTTGTACGGCTTGTTCTCCAGACCCTTGATCATTTTAGTTGCCCTCCTCTGGACACGTTCCAGCTTGTCAATATCTCTCTTCAATTGAGGTGCCCAAAAATGGACACAATATTCCAGGTGTGGTCTAACCCAGTGTTTCCCAACCTTTTTTGAGCCACGGCACACTTTTAACATTAAAAAAATCCGGGGGCACACCACCAACCAAAATGACACAAAATGACACTCTAACACAGTAAAGAACGGCTGGGGGTTGGTGGCCTGCTGGGAGCAGCTGCTGGGAGTGCCGAAGCCGGGGAGGGGGCAGAGCCATGCCCCGCCCCTCACCCCAGCTTCAGCTCTCCTACAGCCCGTGCCATGCCTCGCCCCTACCCCCAGCTTCACCCCTCCTACAGAGGAGGAGCATGAGCGGTGGATGGGCTTCAGTGGGCGGGGCTCCTCCTCCACGCGGCTTCAGCGAGCGAGGGGCGAGAGTCATGGTGGGAGTCATGGCGGATTGGAGGCTGGCTGGGGAAACGGCCGAAGGAGGCGGCGCCCCGGTCCCTTCTTCTTTTTCTTCGCCACTGCTCGGACCTTCCTCCTCCTCCAAGCAGCAGGAGTTCGGCAGGAGGGGGGAGGAAGGGGGGCAGAGAGCTTTTCTCGCGGCACAGCAGGAGGTCCGTCATGGCACACTAGTGTGCCATGGCACACTGGTTGAGAAAGACTGGTCTAACCAAGGCAGAATAGAGGGGTAGCATGACTTCCCTGGATCTAGACACTATATTCCTATTGATGCAGGCCAAAATAATGACTTCGAAGCCAGCCCGGGTCGGAGTAAGCTTTCGACCATTAATAGTCTAGCTTGCTGTTGACCTATGTAGCCCGAAAGACAGTTGCACCTGTCAAGTAGGAAATTTAAGTACCGCTTTATGCGGGGAGGCTAATCTAATTTACAACACCATAAAACCTTCCAGCAGAGTGAAGAATGAGGAAGTACTCCATCAAAGGACCCGTTGTCGCAAGTGGATGGTGAAGCAGCAGCTCCCCCTGTGGCCAGAACTGAGCATACCCTCAGGAAGAGCAGAACCTGTTGGTCGTTCCATCACCCCGTTCCTGCCACCTGTCCAGTACAAGACAACGGGCCTTTTCATTTGTGGCTCCCATGTCCTGAATTCGCTACCCAACCATGTCCGGGCAATACATGAACTTGGTCCTTTCCAAGAGCCTGTAAGACTGTCCCTTTTTAGAACGGCCTTCGGCTGATCCGAACGAAGAGGCTCACCAACACTCGAACCCAAGACCGATGACTTGTAATCAGTTGGCTATGGATTATGACTGAGTTTTATTGTTTTATCGCTGTACATTTGTATTGTACATTTTATCTTTGTTGTGATCCGCCCCGAGCCTGCTGGGAGGAGCGGAATATAAAATTGACTAATAAATAAATAAATAATAAATAAATGAAGCCGGAAAAAGCTGGAATGTTAAATTGCCTCTGTGTCTGTCTATATATGTTGTATGTCTAAATGGCATTGAATGTTTGCCATGTATATGTGCATTGTAATCTGCCCTGAGTCGCCTGTGGTGTGAGAAGGAAATAATATAAATACTGTAAATAAATAAATAAATAAATGTTCTGAACCAGATTTGTTTCTTCCCAGGGGAATATTTTGCTTAACACTGAAGACTGGTCTTGGAATATAGAATCATATTGTATTAGGAAAGAGTTGCTGGCTGGCTAAAATTCTAGAGTGTAAGTCAAATTAGGAGCTCCAACTACAGAGATTTGCCAAATCAATGTCTCAATGGTAGATTAACATTTATATAAATCCTATTTAGTAAATGACTTTACACTAACTGGCACTAACAACTGGAGTGAGGGCCAAGGTTTGTTTTCAACCTTCTTTTCTCTTTTCCTCCTGCAAGCCAGGGAGTTGGACTGGATGGCCCTTGTGGGCTCTTCCAGGTCTGTGATCCTAAGTGGTGAGAAATCAAGCCACTCACATAAGAAATATAAAATCTAATGCTGACATAGTCCTGCAACTACACAAAAACATTCAAGGTGGTGCCCTAGAAAAGGGCTAATAAATAAATAATCATGTCCCATTCTATTGAGCCATGAAAAATCCTTTCCACCTATAATGGCTTTAGAGATATACCTGATCACTCTAAATCTTGTACATCTTACAACATTTTAAACTAGGATTTTTCTCTCCCAAAATCTCATAATAGCTGAGAACCTGGCCATTGTGAGGTAACTATGTCATGATCATTCATATACTGCAGGTAACTGTGCTGGGGATCCAGGTGGCAACGCCTTGCCTCATGCAATTTGATGGCTTGCAGGGGCGGCCCCAGCGATTCCGCGACCTACGTGGTCGCGTAGAGCATCATCGGCTGGGAGGGGCACCACCGACTGGGAGGGGCGCCGCCACCGCCGCCGCACTGCCCTGCGCCGCCGCCCGCGCAAGCGCAGAAGCACCTACAGGCGCTATAGAGCCTGTAGATGTTTCTGCGCACGCGCGAACGTTCGAGCATGCACGCTCCCTCCGAAGCGCACCTGCCGATTTGGAGCCAGCGTGCATGCGCAAAACCTGCACTGCACGCATGCGCTGGCTCCAAAGCGGCAGGTGCGCTTGGGAGCAAGTGCGCGTGCTTGTACATTCGCGCGTGCGTAGAAACATCTACAGGCGCTATAGCGCCTGTAGGTGCTTCTGCGCATGCGCGGCCGGCAGAAAGGTGCACCGCGGAGGTGTGCCGCGGCCGATGGGGCCGGCGGCGTGAGGACCATTAGCTACTTTTGCGGTAATTACGTAGACAGGGAAAGGAAATAACAGTCTTCTTAGGAGAAAGGATTGGTGAAGAAAGAATTCAGTAAGCAAATGGGAGAGGTGAACTTTGTTAAAAACATGTAGATTTTTGTTTTCACCATCAGAAATGCACCCTGTTGCTATGCATTATTTTCCCCTCCAAATACCATTCTTTTCCCTTCCTTTTGGTAAAATGGAACCATGCAAATTTTGCTGGCCTTCCTACGATTTACCAGTCAAATGACAATTTTTCATGTGCCATTGATGCTGCTAAGTAAGTTTTAAAAACTAAAAGCACAGAAAACCAATAATTTCAGTGTCACGGTAAAAGCATCAGGATGTTGCAGTTCAACAATATGTTTCACAGAGGGCATGTCTGGGTCAGTACTCAAAACCATTAGCAATTTTCTTCTGTCATTTAAAAATATGTGTCATACAGATTAGCCATCCTAAGGAAAATGCTTTCAGATTTTGAGTCACTAAAATATCAAAGACTGAGTGCTATTGTAACCTCCATGTGTTGATGGATCAGCCCAGTGAGTGGGGAAGCCCAAATGCAAGGGGTTGTCCTTAGTAGTTTAGTTCCAAAAGAATTAGAGAGTGTTTTTAACGTTGGCCATTCACCAAAAGAAAATATTCATTAATGTGTATGTGTGTGTATGTGTACTGAAGGTGAGAGGAACTACTTTCCAGGGAGAAAGGATTAAGCCTTTAGTTGTTAGGATTAAAAGTGTGTATTTAGGAGGGGACAAAATATAAAATTCCTCATACTGGAATTTCTATTATGCATCTGTGTGGATTTTTAGGGGTTTTTTGTTTTGTTTAGGGCTTTAATGTTTTCCCCAAGGTTGCTCACTGTTGAGCAGCATCTTCAGGGGAGTGTAACTCTACCTAATACAGCCTGAATCCATAAAGGTTTGTGTGTGCTCTGTGTGGATTTGCTGGAGGAGCTATAACGTGGACATGTTTTGAGGAATGAAGGACCATGAAGTACTGTACCTCATTCTAGGAATGTGACTTCTTAGGTTAAACTTGTTGCCTATGAAAAAAATCTATGGGAAGATCATCAACAGGAAAAAATCTAAATAAATAAGCATTGGTGCAGGTCTAGTGTCCCTGATGGGGTTAAACATCATAGCCCAAAATGAACTGCCATTCCAAAACAGAATAGACCCATTAAATCTAATGGGTTTTCATTAAGTGTGGCTTTGCTGTTCATCAATTGATTGAGTGGGTTTACTTTAATGGGACTGGCAACTGAATTTAGGCACTTGTGACTTTTCCAGCTTAATCTAATTAATGGGAAGAAATATTCCATGCTAAGGTTTCCTAAAGCAATTCCTAACACCTCTGCAAAATATTTAAAGTAACAACAATTTGTCTTAACTATCTTGCCTTGAACAGAATAGCCAGCACAGTCTATGTTCACGTTCATGTTCAAAATACCAACTTTTAAAAACTTGTTATAATTTTGCAACAATCATGACAAACATTAAAATTACCTGAGATTTGTCTCCTCCAAGAACATTTACCATTACTTCCATAACTGTCTCATGCATACCAAGGACCCTCATTAAATTAGGATGCTGGTAAAATACTTTGTTGTTCATTATATCTCTAAATGGAATGACAAAACAAAGGTAAAATAATCATTTTATTTGTTTTACAGGATAAACTCCAGCTAAATTGTACATTTTTTTTGTTTTTCACAATTCAAGAGCAATTAGAATTAGACTAACAATATTGTCTAATTCTAATCTCTACAGCCATCCCTTCACAACTGCAGTTTTGACATTTGCAGATTAATTACTCATAGATTAGTTCTCTGTAGATCTTCCTATGTGACTCTAGGTTCAATGTCCTGTAATAATGCTGAAGGTCCTAGAGCAGTCATTCTTAAACTGTGGGTCCCCAGTTGCCTTGGCCCACAATTCCCAGAAATCCTAGCCAGTTTACCAGCTGTTAGGATTTCTGGGAGTTGAAGGCCAAAACATCTGGGGACCCACAGGTCTGCCCTAGAGACTTCTAGAGAGAACAACTTTCTAGGAATCTCTAGGTCCTCCAGTGTGATTTAATGGCTAGCTTTCAGCAGGCTTAAATCATAGAGGCTCCAGCAACACTGAATTGGATCAGCTCATTGGTGGCGACACAGCACGTAAGGCTGACTTGTTATAATATGGGGGCAAGTGTCTGCATTACAGAAAGTTGGGGGGATACTCCAAATTCTGTCCCAGACAGGGACAGTGAGAACAGTTGGAGCTGGTTCCCAACTGGAATCAGACGTAGCTGTCCCAACTACCATCCTGTGTTCCCTGGAGCTTGGACAGTCCAGGATATGGGATGGGAATCTCTTTCTCCTTGCCCCCATGTTGCAGTAGTCTCTGTTACATGTTCTGACATCAGCCAGGATGACAGGGAGTACTGGAAAGGAAAAAGGGAGAGGAGGTGGGATCCACCCCCACCCCCCTTGTCACCCTGCAGTTCTGACTGTGTCAGAGCAAGAGGCAGGGCACAGTTAGGTGTTCAGTGTCGCTGGACAATGGGGACTCCCTGCCTCTTCTGCAGAAACTAAAGGAGTCCCTGCAGAGTTCCAATGTGTCAGACTAGCTGCCAAAGGGGGGGGGGGGGGGGTCAATGTAGATGTGCCCAAAGTCATGTTGGGAAACATAGACATCCCTATACAGCTGATATCTATAATAAAAATAGCAATTTCTTTATTCCCTTTTTCACTTTCATGGGGATCCTGTGTCCCTAACTCCAGCAAGTGTGGGGGACTGACTGTATAGTTTCTAGGAAAAAAAACCTCACAACAGCAAGAATACAACAGAGAAGATATCTACCTGTGACCCTAGGGAGTTAATTCTAGAGGCATTGTGTATTGTTAATTCTATAGACAGAGTGAACAGAATGGATTTACTATGATCAGTAAAGGTTTAATATTCCAATGTTAAACTTGTCTTTAAGGCTTCATACAAAATATTTTTCATACCCAAGGCCATTAATCATAAGCAATTCTTCTTCTTTTCCCATTCTGACACTAAGAAGAGAGCGAATTTGACCCAGTGCTGCTAGTAAGTTTATTGTATCCTGCACAGAGGCAGCACTGATAGTATAGGATTTCCTCAGAGCCAGAAGCAGTTCTCCAATGCTATCATATTGTCGCCGAAGGAGATTAAACATAATACGAACTAATTCTGGGTCTTGGATCTGATCTTCCTGAGCCCAGGAAACCATAGTCCGAGAGATCAACTTCTTCAATGTAGCTGCAGTGAAGGTAGAAAAGAGAAAAAGGAAATCAATCTGTACTGGGGAAAAAAAAAGATATTTCTAATGATCATTTAAAAGAATTTATTTATTTACTGTATTTTTACCCTGCTCTATCTCAACCCCGAGGGGCTCAGAGTGGCTTCCAAATTGGCAATAGGTATATGGAAACCCTCCCAATTTTTTTGGGGGACCTTTGCCAACTATTGATACAGAAACTCTGGAAATTCAATTCCTCAGGGCCCTTCCACACAGCCTTATATCCCAGAATATCAAGGCAGAAAATCCCACATTATCTGCTTTGAATTCAGATAATGTGGGGTTTTCTGCCTTGATATTCTGGGATATAGGGCTGTGTGGAAGAGCCCTTAAGTCTCTAAGATCTTTGATAATGCTGCCAAGATGCTTTAAGAACAACTCTGATAAGGGTCTCGGGAGAAGATGGGGTTTGTCATGTCCTATACAGTATACTGTATCATTTCATAAGCTTCCTGAGATAGTTTTTGCAGATACTACCTCTAGCTAAGGCAGTAAATCATCCCATCTCCAAATTTTACGCAGAGATTCATTTGAAACTAAATTTTGGTTCAGCATGACTCAGTGGCATGGTTCCACAATTCTGCTGGCACCTCAAACCATCTTTATAATTTAGGTTTATAAACCCATTTTAAAACATAGATTCCATTTCTAGTTTTCACCTGATTGTAATCTATAGACTGTTGATTCAGATATAATGCTGAAGTACTATTAAGCTTCCTCAACTTTAATTTGTAACAGTGTCTGGATTGAGAAATTTACTCCAGCTCACCTTTCCCAGTTTAACTGTGAAGGCTGTTATCTAACATTGTTTATATCAGTGATTTATATTCCAATCCAAATAACGTGGGGATGGAAATTCCAAAGTTCAGAAAAGGAATAAAAATGCTTGAAGGAAAAATCAGGAGAAAGGTGGTAGGACACACACACACACACACACACACACACACACACACACCACAAAACACAATTGCCTATCAGTTTTGTAGAGTGGAGGCTATCTGTCTTGCTCAGCAAAGCACTAAGTATGAAGTACAGGTTTTAATGTGATTCAGTTATCAATAATGGTGTTTTATTTTGAGAAAGGAATTATACACACACATACACATGAGCATAATACTGACCACTAATCTTCTCAGATTTATATATTGTCTCAATTACAACTTTTAAGTTCAATGAGTTTATCATTCGGTTGTTCAGTTAGCTTTCAGTGTTTACAAGACTACCTGCCTTTGAGGAAACAATGGGAAACAAATTTTGTATGCCACATGTTTAAAACATCTCATTAATGCCATCATTTCAACATTTAATAAAGAACTATAAGGTATTATTAACAAAATAGCCAGGTGTTTCAACATGAGGAAAACATGCTGTTTTCTCTCAGGCTGTTTTGACTGCGTTTCTTAAAGCTTTTTAAAATGAACTAACAAGCAGTCCAAAGTAATTGAAGTAGACTTCTTTACTTGGAAAATAAAAAGCCAGCAAGCTAGATATCATGTGAGGTGACAACTGAAGTATCTTCTTATAACGCAACAGCTCAGGAGCATTTGAGAGATTTATTAAGTGGTTAATGTGACAGAGCACTTGTAAATGAATACATTTATGGTACTGTTAAGAGCTATTTCTATAATATTTAAGGAAGAAATGTATAAAGAGTAAATCAGAACACTTTTGAAGCAGTTAGGATTTGTAGGTGAGTTTTCCCCCCGCAAGGCTGCAATGTTCTGATAAAAAAACTGTGATTCCTGCTTTCCTCTTTAGAGGCTGAGGTGGTGATAATGAAATAATAGATAGTGAGAATGGAAATAATAGAGCCAAAGCCTGGGTGTATTGACTTTCCCATAAACATTCTCACTTCCATACAATTCCCACTTGAATGTGTTAAGAAGCACTACATAGTAAGATTGTATCTGGGTGTATCTACACAGGAAAAAATAATGCAATTTATCACCTATTTAACTGTAGTGGCTTGGCACTATGGGACCCTGGGAGGTGTAGTTTTACAATGTCTTTAGCTTTCTTTGCCAAAGAGTGCTGGTGCCTCATGAAAAGACAACTCCCTTGAATCCATAGCATTGAACTATGGCAGTTAAAAGTATGTCAAACTGCATTCATTTGACAGTGTGTAGATGCACCCTCGGAGCACTCAGTCAGGAGGTATTTATCTTCATTACTTGTGTAGTGCTTCTTATCACATTTAGTTCATGATTTTCCATGTCTGGTACACATACACTTCAGTGCTTCACAAAATGGCAGAAGCAACAGTATACTAGAATTGTCTGCTTACTACCCCAATAGGCTATAATTTCTGTGTGCTTTTTGGAAGATGGTATGCAACAAAATGTGTGCTTTTGAAGCCACAAACCTAAATGTCAGAAGTTCACAATAATCTCTTTACTTTCCTCATCTTGAATTTTAAATGAAGTCAAAGACTGATCTTCTCTAGAAACAAAAAAAGCAAAATAATAAATAACTTTGACACGAGTATAAGCTGAGGGGGCTTTTTCAGCCTAAAAAGGGGCTGAAATATTCAGCTTATACTTGAGTATATACGGTAGTTCACTTTGCTTTTGGAGCCAATTGGAGGTAAACCATGACAGAACACTCGTCACAATTGTTAAATTTACAATAGCAAGTAATATACTGTATCTAATGAGCTACTTGTTCACAGTGATAATTGATATGACTGCCTTCCATAAAGTCAAATATGATTTACTGAATGACATCTCTGCTATTAAAATGAAAAATACCAATTTCAACATCAAAAATTAGGCAAAATCCTCACATAACAAAGATTTGAATATACTAAACAGAATGTATCTCTTTTCACCTTCCCCTACTTCTGAACAATGTGTCTGCCCCACATTGTCCTTGAAACCTTCCTGTTATATACAATCTACCTCTGTCTACATCCCGTGTTTATTTATTTTAAAAAAATAATATTCACATTTGGCCCACCCAAAAAAGTTTTAAACTGTATGTTACTGCTTATGTTTTATTGATGGTATTGTTTTATAATTGCTGTTATGTTGTTATTATGTGTTGTTGGCCTCAGCCTCATGTAAGCCGCACCGAGTCCCCTTGGAGAGATGGTTGCGGGGTATAAGTGAAGATAATAATAATAATAATTTGCCTTCTAAATATCACTCAAACTTCCAGAACAGGGAGGGAAATTGGCTAGTGACAACAAGGAAAAGTGACTTGAAGCACTGCCCCCCACATGTGTTGTGTTATAGCGCACAGCAGGCCCCGTCCTTTCCATGAAGCAAAGTGGAAAAACAGGGTAAAAATGCCCCATGGGAAAAGGTGATAAATCTTGACAATCATTTTTTAAATGGTGTATAGGACCTCTTGAACAAAGTAACTGTGGTGAATGTATTGTCGAAGGGTTTCATGGCCGGAGTCACTGGGTTGTTGTGGGTTTTTCGGGCTGTGTGGCACTGGCCATGCTTCTAGAAAAAGCCCGAAAAACCTACAACAACCGACTAACTGTGGTGAATTAATGAGCGGAAGCCAGATTCTTCATGTTGAAAAGTACATATTGTCAACTAGAGCAAATGAGTCAAACATCTTGTAAGGAAGAAGGTATCAAGTGAATTATTATAAAGTTATGGACTAAACGTAATTCATGCTTTATTTTGCATTTATTTTTATCTTCTATAAAGAAACCATAAGACAGTGTGAATGAAAAAGCAATTGGTCTAACTAGAATTAAAAAGCCCAGGCCTTGAGCTGACGCATCATCAACACTGAACATTTAATGCAGTTACAAACCAGTATTGAAGGAAGTGATTTCATTGTACAAATGATTACATAGGAAATCCTGGAACCAGTTTGAGTCCTCGATGGTGATTGCACTGATATGCATTGAGAGTTTTTTGGTGCATTTTTGTGGAAGTTTGTTGTCTGGCTGCTCTAGTTTAAAGTTCGCATGTGGTCAGTTGTAGTATCATTATTTGGGAAATGCTATTTTTGATGTTTATGATAAGGCTTATCAGGGGAAAACATTACTTGATAATATGATCTAGCAATAAATAGGAAAATTGAGGCTATACTAATCTTATGTTATGGTACTTATCTTAAAAATAGCTGTGAGATTCTCTCCAATTGAACACTTTTCAAAGAAGGACTTTCCTTTGGGGTCTCTGTGGTGATGCAGAATGGGTGTCAGATTGATTCAGAAAACCTTCCCTGTTTTAATTGTAAGGTACTTTACATTCCATTTTAGGAGAAAAGCAGAATATAAATCAAACAAACATCCTGATCAATTCAAGATGGTGATTACCCTCTGAAGGCTTTTTTCACTATCATAATCAAAAAGGCATTCTTTCCCTGAATTGATTTTTCACCGTACTTACGGTCAGCGGCATTGACATTCGTCCTGGCGTGTTGGGTAAGCATACGGCAACAGTCTTCACCTCTCTCCCCACCCGCTGTTAGCCATTGTGGTTTAAGCCTATTATTTTCCTTTATTTTACAGATAAATAAATGAATACCTCTATAGGCACCGCCCTGAAGAAGAACATCGAAACGTGATCGGATCCACATATATTCACACGTTGGCGGATTCTTCATAATTATATGGATATAGACTTCTATGGATTTCCCCTACTTAATGTGGATTATTCTCCAGTTGGTCCATATTGACTAGCGTTCGTCAGGAGCATCGGCTCCGAGATTACAAACATAGTACGCCCCATTGGGGAACGGCAATCGGCTCATCACGCCTTTGCAACCTCTACCATTCAGGCTCATCCACTGTGGCCAACACTGCTAGGTTTGTTTTCCTTTTCTTTTGGAGCATTGGCATTAGGATTACTCATTGTTTTGGCCTTTACACACGGGAGAGTTTCCCGTCGGAGCATCGGCTCTGGGATTACAATTATTTTGAGACTTCTCATCATATTCTACTTTATCATTTATTTATTTATTATTTATTTATAAATTCGATTTGGTAGACCGCTTTCTCCGGAGCCCAGAGCGGTTTACAACATAATCAGTAAAATCAGTAAAATCAGTAAAACATCAGTACAGATAAAAACAAATACCCAATGGCCCCACTCCCCACAATAACCCCGGCAGCAATCTTGTACAGGCAATACATGGCAAAACGGTATGATGGCCGCTGGCGAGCTAGAGGAGGCATCAGTTGGAACCAAATGCCTGCCTATATAACCAAGTCTTCATAGACTTGCGGAAGGCCAGCAAGCCCCGTATTGCTCGTATCTCCTCCGGTAGAGAATTCCAGAGGATCGGAGTGGCCACTGTAAATGCTCTCTGCCGGGTGCTCGACAGTCTACAGATCTTAATACTAGGGACTTCTAGTAGATTGAGCCCCTCTGAATGCAGTGATCTTCTGGGTTTATATGGGGTAAGACGCTCCCTCAGGTACACTGGCCCCAAGCCATATAAGGCCTTGAAAGTTAGAACTAACACCTTGAAGGAGATCCGGAATTCAATGGGAAGCCAGTGCAGTGCACGCAGGAGTGGAGTCACATGCGCAGATCTTGGAGCTCCCCACAGCAGGTGCGCTGCTGCATTCTGCACCAACTTAAGTTTCCGGATCATCGACAAGGGTAGGCCAATGTACAGCACATTACAGTAATCGAGCCTCGAGATGACCGTGGCTTGGATCACCGTGGCCAGGTCGCTGCGGGAGAGTAAGGAGCCAGCCGTTTAAGCGCCTGCCGCAGATGGTAGAACGCTGTCTTGCAAGCGCAGGCAATCTGCGCTTCCATCGACAGTTGGGTGTCCAGCTGGACCCCAAGGCTCTTAACTAGGGGCTGTGGGCGAAGTGCCACACCATCAAACGTTGGCAGCTGGGTCTCTACTCCCCCCTGGCGGCCCAGCCACAAGATCTCCGTCTTCGCCAGGTTCACTTTCAACTTACTGGCTCGCAGCCATCCAGTTACGGCTTCTAGGCAGAGATGGAAATTATCGGGTACAGATTCCACCCCGGGGTCCATCCTCAGGATGAGCTGGGTGTCATCAGCGTACTGATGGCACTCCAGCCCAAAACTCCGTACCAATTGGGCGAGTGGTCGCATATAGATGTTAAATAACAGCGGGGAGAGAATGGCCCCCTGAGGGACACCACAATGTAAGGGGCGCCCTCGGAGACCACCCCTCCCCACTTCACTCGCTGCAGGCGGTTTTGGAGGAAGGAGGACAGCCAGTTGAGGGCTGTGCCCCTCACCCCCGCCACCGCCAGGCGGTGTGTCAAAAGTTGGTAATCGACAGTATCAAACGCTGCCGTGAGGTCCAATAACATGAGCAGTGCCGATCCGCCTCGATCCAAGTGGCATCGGAGTAGGTCTGTGATGGAGACCAGGACGGTCTCTGTCCCATGGCCCGAACGGAAGCCGGACTGGAAGGGGTCAAGCCAGGTTGCATCATCCAAGAATGTCTGCAGCTGGTCCATTGCTGCCCTCTCAATTACCTTGCCCAGGTGCGGTAAATTGGACACTGGGCGGGAATTGGAGAGGAGCCGCGGATCTAGCCCGGGCTTCTTCAGCAATGGACTAACCATCGCCTCTTTTAACTCCTCTGGAAAAGCTCCTTGCTCAAGCGAGCAGTTGACTATATTCAACAGAGGGCCTCGTAACCCCCTCCACGCAAGCTCGAATCATCGTGGAGGGGCACGGGTCGAGGGAGCAGGTGGTTGGTCGAAGGGCTGCGACAATCTTGTCAACATCCTCTGCGTCCAGTGGCCGAAACCGGTCGAAGGTGGACCGGCGGAGGGCCACGGAGTCTCAAGCTCATGTACTGTATCAACCGTGGCAGGAAGGTCCGGCGGAGCGTCGCAATCTTGTCTGCGAAATGATTCTGAAAAGCCTCGGCAGAAAGGGCCCGATCGTCATTTTTTGGGATGGTAGGGACCATCGTCAACTGCCGAATTATCCGGAATAATTGAGCCGGGCGTGAATCTGCAGACATAAGGAGGCATAATGGGAATTTTTCACCTCCTTGACCGCATGCTCATAAGCTTCACTAAAGAGCTTATAAGCTGATTGCGAAGGCCCGTCACGGAGCTTCCTCCACATGCGCTCCAGCCGTCTCTTCTCCCGCTTCATGGCTCTAAGATCTTTGGTGAACCATGGAGAGCAGCGCTTGCGGGATTTAAGAGGGCCCCTTAGGGCATTCAGGAACCTAGTTGGTTCCATAAGTCCCCTTCGGGCGGGCAAATTGGTTCGGCACCCTTGCCGGGGGGTGGTGAGGTCTCAACCCGGACTCTTAGAGCACAGTGATCCGACCATGGCACCTCCATTACAGAGGTGACAGACACTTGGACACCTGCAGAGAAAATCAGATCGAGAGTGTGTCCAGCCCGATGTGTGGGGCCCGAGTTTAAGAGGGAGAGGCCCAGCGCCGCCATGGTCGACACAAGGTCCCCCGCCGCAGATGGAGGGGAGGCTGTGTCGGTGTGGACTGCGTGAGCATTTATTCTTACTTTGTATAGACTCAGACCATTTGGGATTGTATTGACATATGAAGAGGGTATTTACCCTTAGCTGCTGAGCAGTAAATATTATTATATTAACTACAATCATTTATTTGTGTGGCTTATTTTTTCTTGTGCACACATCCATACCTCAAGAGTCTGAAACTGGGCAATGACTTATTCAAAACAGTTCCAAACTGGGAAAAAGCAAAGCTGAAAAAGTATAGGGGAAAAAAATACTAGAATGGCTCCATGATGCTTTTCCTATTATATTGTATTAAGTCTATATAAAAATACAAGCACTTAAGAAAAGTAATGGTAGAAAATATATTTGCTTTTTGCCCAAGATGACAAAATGTCAAGGTTTATGGTTGATATATGGCAAAAGAATGCTTCCCACATTATAAGCTTTGCTTAAGGACAGGCTTATGCTTTTGGAAGCAAGAGGCTGTTTAAAAGCAAAATTCTCTATCCTGTTGATGCTGCCTGCTACTGAAAATGATTTTAACACAGCATTCATGTTAAATGATTTAACTATGAAATGTTATACAAGTCCATTCAGCCATAAGTCACATGCAGTTAAATGGTTCATACTAAAATGTTAGTGGTCATAAGATTATCTCCTGTGGAGCAAAATCTGCAAAAGTAAAACCAGCAAATGTAGAGGTCCGACTGTAATTTTTTCCTTGGTTGATGTACAAAGTAATAGCATGGAAGCAACCATCACTGTAACTATCAGAAATATTATTTGGAATGCTATATTATTTGGCAACTAAAAACATGAAATTTGAAATTTCAGTGATCATATAGACATATTATATCAGCCATGATAAGGGATGTATTGTTGTTGAATTTACTGTTTCAAAGTTGACTCTACATTATAGTGACTAAATCCTAGGGTTCTCTTGGCAAGATTTATTCAGAGAAATTTTGCTGTTGGCTTCTCTCAGGCTGAGAGAGAATGTCTTGTCCAAGGGTACCAGATGGCTTCCATGGCTGGGTGTGGATTTGAATCCTATTCCACCATGTTTCTAGTCCAGTACTCAAATCACTACACCATGCGACCAAATTACCACAAAACAAACAAACAAATTGCACTACTGCAATACTGTAAAATGTGTAATACAGACCATGAGCCAGGCAACAGAAGTATTTTGAGGTAAAAAGCATCCATCTGCTTCTCTCTTTACTGAGGAATTCACATTCAGAAAAAAGTATTTGGCAAACCTCTACACAACCAAGTTTAGTCTGTGAAGTAGATCAATGATATATTCAAATGCCAAAATGTTATGTACAATTATATCTTTCTCAGTAAAATCATTTTTGTCATCTAAACATGCTTGGGTAACCAGGCTAAATAATTCATTAGCATATATTCTAGTTTGCTTCCAAAATTATCACAGCTCCCATTGGCTACTGTAGAACAAGGGGCAAGTGATGCTCATTTAATCCATACTTTTTCACTGTTATTCAGCTCATTAAATATTTAAAGGACTAATACATGTCATACTAATTACCTCTAAGTGAATGATGATTGCATAGGAGAATCCCAGTGAAAATCCAATGGGGAAAATCTCCATAGAGTAAGAAGCAAAGCTGCTATTACTGTTGGTTTGAAAGATAATCTGCATCTCCTCCTCAGATGCCACTACCTCCCTCCCGCTCCTCCTCAGCAGCAGTTGATGAAGGGAATGCTCGTGCCGTGCACATGCTCCTGCCTCCATACACCCCTCTCTCCCCACCTCCTCCCCAGCCCCCCAAATGCTTCTGCTTCTCTTGAGAGAATCGCCCCAAGGGCACCCTCTCTTCCTCCTCCTCTTCCTCCTCTCTGGCCCAGCTTCATCTTAAATCTGTCACAGCTTCCTCTTAAATCTGTCACAGCCACTACCATTCTGTGGCTGGAGGAGCCATTGATGCTGCCAGAGAGAAGAGCGGGGAGATACCCCTCTGCACACAGAGAGTGTGCATCTTGTTCCCTCACAGCGGATGGCCAACTTGTCCAATTTGAGCTTCGGTCATGGAAGAGTTAAGGGCCTCGGCCAAAGGCATTGAGCATGCATTATAGGCCATACAAAGGGCCGTTGTGTCACGAGGAAAGGGAGAAAAAAAATGAAGGAGAAGAGAGAAAAAAGAGTGGCAGGTGGGGTTGAGAGGATTTGTGAGGAGATTATGGAGGAGGAGGCCTCAAAAAAGGATTATCTAGCTCGTAACTCAGACTTCCACTTGTATCTTGAAGCAAAAAGAAAATGAGCCAAGCAACAGCCCATTATCTCAAAAAACTCCCAAGTTAGGTTATCCATAAGCCAAGGTATCACTGGATTCTAAAGGAAAGATACCTATGGAATTAAAGACAGAAAGGCTAACGCTGAACTTAACAGGTGTTTAAGACTTAATTTGAAATATAACCATTGTTGATTAGAATAGTGACCACAGTGTTTTCAAATTTAATTTACCATGTATAGTCAGTCCCCAGGTAACAAACATCTGACTTACAAAAAACTCATAGTTAAAAATGGGAGTGAGACAACAGGATGTGAGAGAAATCTACGCCTCAGAAGAGAAATTCACTCCTAAAAGAGTTATCATGGGGAAAAGGTGTCTCAACTAAAGCTTTATCGTCAAACCTTGCTTTCACAACAAGCCAAATTTTTCAAAATCTAATTATCACAGGCGAAATCTTCTTAACAGAGGGCACAGAAAGCAAAACAAACATCTCAGAGTGGTGTTAAGCCTTCCCTATGCTATCATAGAATCATAAGAGTTGGAAGAGACCTCATGGTCCATCCAATCCAACCCCCTGCCAAGAAGCAGGAAAGTTGCACTCAAAGCACCCCCGGCAGATGGCCATCTAGCCTCTGTTTAAAAGCCTCCAAATAAGGAGCCTCCACCACACTCTGGGGCAGAGAGTTCCACTGCTGAACAGCTCTCACAGTCAGGAAGTTATTCCTAATGTTCAGATGGAATCTCCTTTCTTGTAGTTTGAAGCCATTGTTCCGCGTCCTAGTCTCCAGAGCAACAGAAAACAAGCTTGCTCCCTTCTCCCTAAGATTTCCTCTTAAATATGTCTCCTCTCAGCCTTCTCTTCTGAAGGCTAAAAATGCCCAGCTCTTTAAGTCACTCCTCATAGGGCTTGCTCTCCAGACCCTTGATCATTTTAGTCACCCTCCTCTGGACACATTCCAACTTGTCTCTCCGCTCATCACTTATTTCCAGGATGAAGAGGAAGCATTGGTGAGCACTCTCTGGGTTCGTCCACTAAACCAATTACAGATCCACCTAACCGTAGTTTTGCTTAGCCCACATTTGACTAGTTTGTTTGACTAGTTAGTCCACATTTGACTAGTTAGTCCAAAGCTTAAAGATAGATATTTTTGACTGGAGTTACACTTAAAAATGTACCTGTTTAAACTAACAAACACATTCAACTTAAGAACAAACCAACATACCCTATCTTGTTCATAACTTAGGAACTATCTGTATATTACTGTATAAGCCTAATTTTTTTAGTGGTTATGTTCAGGCATAGCCAAAAACGCATAAATATCTATGCAAGCTTTCAACACCCATTCGATACCTCATTGGGATTCCCCATATTGGCTCCAAAGTTTTCTGGGACAGAATTTGGCAAGGGCTACTTTGGCTTAAACTTCTTCTACTGTTACCACTGCCCTGTTATTAACTTATCAAATAAGTTAACACAACTTGATCAATCAGGAAGAACAATATACAATAAAAAATACCAAATATAAAAAGGCCCGACAAAAAGAAGAAACACAAGAGCTAAAATCATTCCATAAGGTGGATATGGCAGTCAACATTACAACTAATTTTGAAGTGTGACATAAAACATTTCATACAAATAAAACCTCGATGGAAAAGAACAATTGTTGATGCCTAAAGCAAAATGACAAAGCAGACACTTTAAATGCTCTATAAATGGAGATTCACAATAGAGGTATGCTTCTGAAAAGCCTCCAACACAGTCTTGCTGTATTGTGTAACATTTAATAGACTTGCAATTTTCAGGTATCCAGCTTCTAAACCATTTAGGAATCTGCAGACAAATCCTTTACTTTAAAAAATGATTTGTTTTCTCCATATGAACCCAATTCACGCTGCTGCCAAAAGAAGGAAAGATAATGGACATAGGCTCCTTCTAATCCCCAGTCTTGTCATTTCTAGTGAACTCCTAGGGCACAGCTAGATGGAAAAGGGATCCTGAATCGCCGGGGGGACGGGGGACGGGGGACGGGACAGCTCTATGGAAGCTAAATGATGCACAGAGTTGATTTGGATTAACATGCCCTTCAATCATATCACCAAAAGCTACAGAGTTTCCCCAAGAATTCAGAGCAAACTGCATCTTCAGACTCATGTAAACAGTACAGTCAGTTCTAACATGGAACCAGCCACAACGTTTTGTGTGGCTATCCTGTATTCACAGAATGGTACTCACTGGTCCCCTTCTAGTGGCCACTGTTCAATGTCTGGAATGACATCAGTCAGGGCACAAGGACGAGGGGGGGGGGTGGCATGATTTTTCCTTTCCTGCCCCCACTCCCTGCGTTGCTCTGGTACCTGGACATCACTTTAGGCTTGCCCATTTTGTGCCCACTGGTCACTATTATAACAAGACCCGGGGGGGGGGGTAGAAGACCAGGGATAATAGACAGGTTCACCACCACTAGATGGTCAGGAGTCCTTTCTGCCACTGCAGCCCAGGAGCTGACAATAAGAACTTCTTCATGCCTCTACAATGACCAAGGGCTGGCAGTAAGAGCCACCCCGGAGCTGATCCAGTGTTTGACACTCTGGATTGGCTTCAGGAAATGATGTCCATTTATAACCACTTCTAGAGAGGGAAACTGAACAAATAACAGCAGCAAGAAAGTGGAAGAAAGCCAGGTATTAGGTACTAGGGTTGGTTTAGTATACAAGCACTGCAACACTGGTTTAAAAAAGCACTGGGAAGTGGCGCAGCTGGCTAAGTGTCAGCTGCATAAGATCTCTCTGATCGGTAGGTCATGAGTTCGAGGCCTGCCCGGGTCGGGGTGGGTGCCCGACTTTAAGTGTAGCCTGCTGTCGACCTTTGCAGCCTGAAAGACAGTTCATTTGTCAAGTAGGAGATAAAGGTAACACATTAAGCGGGGAGGCAAATTCTGACTGATTTATGAAGCCATAAGAATTCCAAAAAAACCCTGAGAGAAATGAGGAGTGTGTCAGCTCTCCCTGGTGGTCAGAAGTTTGCTTCTTTGTTCATCTATGTTCGTCAATATATGTCTAAAAATATGTCTATATATGTTGAACTGCAGGGATTGTCTGCAAGTATATGTACTGTAATCTGCTCTGAGTCCCCTTCGGGGTGAGAAGAGCGGAATATAAATGAAGTAAATAAGTAAATAAATAAAGGATCAGCACCTGCTATTCTCAGATTCATCTTTGTAGCACCCATGGGTCCGTTCGTGCCAATGGGAGGGGGTGAGGCGCCGGGGGTCCCGATGCCACTGGGACCCGCACAGGCTGAAGGGGACTCGGAGGACGAGTTGGAAGGCCCAGAGCAAGATTGGTCAGCAGTGCCTTTGCCCAGTTCACCTGCAAAGAGCTTAGCCTGGGATTTCGAGTGGGAGCATTCTCCCGGGGAAGGAGCGGACCAGGTGGAGATGGAAGGCAGCGAAGCAGATAGCGGAGATAGTTATGAATTCCCAAACGGCCGAGGTTCCAGGACCTGGCCGAGGCAGCAGATGGAGGCCAGCGGCTGGGAAAGTTCGGGAGGCTGCTTCTCAAGGAGATAGCGATACTGAACTGGAAGAGCGGGGCCGTTCCCATAACAGACGCAGGGACATAGAGCAGGGCAGGAGGAGCTGGCATCTGTCCCTAGACCGTCACCGTTCGGAAAGTAGAGACTGGAGACGCCGGGCCCTAGATCGTCGAGGGGCCCGGCCGAGGGATTAAGAACGGCCCCGTGGGAACTGATCCTCAGTTCTCCGGCCACGTCTGATCTGAAGGGCGTGAAAGCGGAGTGAACCACGGAGCCTAGTTTGGCTCGCCTTGGACCAAGACCTTGCCTTGATATTGATTCGCATTGCTGCGGATACCCTGCTTTGTTCGGAGGCAATCCGAATTTGCCTAGCTTTTTGCCACGTTGCTTTTTGGATTTATCTTTTGGAACTTTGCTTTCGTGGTGGACTACAGCTTTGCTGTTTGCTTGATTCTTTGATCTCTTCAAGAGAATT